>WOAB01000539.1:0-87196 GCA_027886185.1 Rheum nobile | reverse complement strand
AAAAGTAATCGCAAGGAAGGAAAGTAGGTGACAAGGAAGACTCGCTCAGAAAAGAAGATGGGGTGATGAATGATGGCGCAGTTCAGAATGAGGCGAAAAATAAAATAGGGAGGACAAGAGGAGTTGAGGTATGCATCAATAAACCATCCTGACAGGATGGTCCCTCAGATCACCAACACTGTTATTTATGAACTTATTTGCAGACGCAAAAACAAGCTGAAGATGGAAGGAGAGTCTACCAAAGAATCAATTGGACTCTCAACAAGAAAAAGCAGCTCACCAAAACAATTGATACAACTGGTGAACTGAAGGACCATCCTGTCAGGAAGAGAGGACTGTCTAGATAGCCGATAATCCCAAACGATACAAGGTTACAACGCCCAAAGGATTTTCAAACATGAATAAATTGCAGTGTTGGTTAGACTCGAAGGAAAGGTTAGGAAGTTATCCCTCCTATCTTGATTATATGAACCTGTCTTGAAGATATGAATGCGTGTTTGAGGTGTTAATTAAACCATGTTATGATGCAGTGAGAAAATTGTTTCTCCAACTGGAAAATATCTAAAGAGGGAGGTTTTTGAGCCATTGTTGCAAACCAAAGGGGTGGCTGAAATCTATATAAGCTCCTTCATTTTTTATATAAATTATCGTGGCATGCAACAATTTGTGGTATGACATATATTTTTGGTTTGTAGCACTTGGACGAATGTATGTATTATCTTGGGTGTCGTGTGCGTGACAAACCAGTGGCAATATTGGACACCTGGTTTTCAGCGTATTTGGACAAGGAAATGAATAGATGGTTATCAGATAAGCAAAGTTATGTTGCTAATGGAGGTAAGATGAGATACCTACGTGGGGAACTACCTGCAATTTATGGGAAGGATTGGAAGGATGTGGATCGTATATACCTCCCCTTCAATTTCAAGGGACAAAACATTGGATAGCTCTGGAGATACAACTAAGTAAATGGTGTGTCACTGTATACGATCCCGACGTCAATTTGTTCAAATTGTCGGAAGTCCATAGGCTCCTTGCAGAGTTGACATATATTCTTCCTGTCATGATAGCACAATATGAGCCCTTGGCAACAATTTATGAACATAGGCGGGGAAATCCCCTAAATGTGACTCGTGTTCCTACATTGGAGAGAAACAAGAGAGGGTAA
Source organism: Rheum nobile (assembly GCA_027886185.1). Lineage (NCBI taxonomy): Eukaryota > Viridiplantae > Streptophyta > Magnoliopsida > Caryophyllales > Polygonaceae > Rheum > Rheum nobile. The sequence goes on along the minus strand of WOAB01000539.1, from coordinate 86,028 downwards.
GTTATTTACGTAAATTGTTCATTTGTTTGTGTGAATTGGTTATAATATCAGCAAACCAACTACATTTTTTTACTTGTGTGCATGGGCGATTGTGGCGTCTTCACGATCAAGTACATAGAACATGCTAAGTTTCGGACGTCAAAACATCGTGAACGTGGGTGACAAATTTGTGGATGAGTACAGAAAAAGGATAGCCGATAGTATATTCGATATGAACTGGTTTGACTAGTGGAGGATAGTTATTCACTTTCATGTAAGCTTCACTGTAGTTGGGATAGTGCTTAGTGTTGTATGATTCCTTGTTGGGGGGTTTTCGCTAGAATTGACTTGTATGTTGACAATAAGTTGTGTTGAGCTTGTTTTGGAAATGTAGCAATATGGTTGTTGCATTTCTTGTTCAAAATTCCTGCCAGTGTTGTTCAAAATTCCTGTCAGTGTTATTTTGGAAATCTAGGGTAATTGCCAGTGTTGCACATATGTTATTTGTCACATTGTATACTCCTATTGTCGGAAATATCCTTTTTTATGTTGTTTTAGGGTACAAAATTATTTTGTAATATTATTTGTTCACCGATTTGACCGTTTTAATAATATTTAATTTAGAATAAAAAGCGTAAGACATACACCGATTTACCTTTCTTCGAAGTTTGAATTCTCCCAAAAGCCCCTCCGTGTTTACCTTCCAAAATTCCCTCCACATTTCTTCTTTTTCCTTCCCAAGAAGGCGACTCTGCAAACATCCATCATTGTTATCAGACATTTTCTTCTTCCCCAGAAGGCGACTCTTCAACTCCTCCATCTTTCTCGATTTATGCTTACTTACTCTTGAAGGTCCATCTCCACATTTTCTTACTTACTCCCTCCTCCATCTTTCTCCATTAACGCGTTACAAAAGAACCCTAGAAAATGGTAGTGCTTAGAGGACCGTAAAGAATCGACCCCAAAGAAGAGTGGAGAGAAAAGGAAGAGAAAAGAAGACGACAACCAGGTTCGAAAGAAGAAGAAGCAGAGAGGCGTAGTGCAGGCGAAAGGAGGAAAAACTTCTAACAGTTCCATAGGGAAAAAAGCCGCGAAGGGCAGGTCGAGGCCAAAAGCGAATGATGAAGAGGGGAATAAACCCTTAATCTTTAAAGAGGCTGTAAGTTGTCTAAATTTTTTGTTTAGGGCTTAGTGTAATTTTTCAATTGTCCTGTCACCCATCTGAAATGGTTTACTTTGTATCAGGAGTGTTTTTTTAGGGTTTTATGTTTTTTCATCTGTCGTCTGAGCCTTCTGAAATGGTTCGATTGCGTGTGTTTATGGTTATTTTCATTTGGCTTGCAGATTAGGTACAGTTATTTCAGAGGTGCACCTTTCTACGGCAGAATTAACATAAACTGTAGGGTGCACTTTGTTTGTGAGATTGAAAACAAGTTGGACACATGTGGATTGGCAACGGGTTTTGGATGGCCCGTTTGGAAAGTTTTGAAAATGTTGCAGCAGGTATCATTTTCTTCACAGACAGTGCATGCAGTTCTATTAAGCAACTTGAAACAAAAAAGAAGTGGGAGTCTTGGTATGAGGTGGCAGGGAAAGAGTTGAGGTTTTCGATTAAGGAGTTCTCTCTCATAACTGGACTGAATTGTGGGGAACTTTCATTTGTGGATACTAAAGCAGACGGGCTAGTAATGGAGCATATTTTTGGTAGTCTTGGTGGTCCTAAGACGACAATACAAGATGTTTACAACAGATTTAAAGAACATCGTGAATTGGACAACTACAAAATGAAATTGGCACTATTGTTGATAGTTGAGGGTCTATTGTTGGGAGGGGATAAGAAGAGGCTAGTGAAGCCGCTGCATGTTAGGCTGCTGGAGAATATGGATAACTTTTGGGATTATCCATGGGGAAGGTTTGTTTATGAAGAGCTTCACAAGTCATTGACCACAACATTGGCCAAAAGGATGCAAACACCAAGAAATCCATATTCCATTCAAGGCATGCCAGTTGTGTTTCAGGTAGTTTTATTTGCAGCATAGTAGTATACTTTATGCTATACTATGACAGGATATTTCAGTACTGGGTGACAGGATCGTGGTGAATATGCAGGAAGTTTTTCTTGTTTGATTGACACTACATAGTAGTTTTCCAACATACTATTAATTGCATTCCAGATTGTTTTAGGGTGACCTGATCTAAATTTGTAATGGTTGAAATATTAATTACTGAATGTGTTTTATTTGCAGCATAGTAGTATACTTTATGCTATACTATGACAGGATATTTTAGTACTGGGTGACAGGATCGTGGTGAATATGTCCGAAGTTTTTCTTGTTTGATTGACACTACATAGTAGTTTTCCAACATACTTTTAATTGCATTCCAGATTGTTTTAGGGTGACCTGATCTAAATGTGTAATGGTTGAAATATTAATTACTGAATGTGTTTTATTTGCAGCATAGTAGTATACTTTATGCTATACTATGACAGGATATTTGAGTACTGGGTGACAGGATCGTGGTGAATATGCCTGAAGTTTTTCTTGTTTGATTGACACTACATAGTAGTTTTCCAACATACTTTTAATTGCATTCCAGATTGTTTTAGGGTGACCTGATCTAAATTATAGGGTGACAGGATAAAATGAAATAATGTATCTTAATTTCCTAATTCTCAAATCGCTTGTTATTGTAGATATGGGTATGGGAAGCTGTGCCAACATTTGGTCTCCAATTTGCATCAAAGTTGAGTGAATCTGCAATGCCTCGAGGTCTTCGTTGGTTTTCAGATGACGCCCCTGAACATGGAGTGTTGGAGTTGTCTTTGGCTGATCCTACACATGTGGTTAAGCCCATTCTTATTCCCGATGAGGATGAGCTGTCCGACTGCTACTATGTTGTTGAATTGGATGACCCGCATTTTGACAAAATTGTGAAGGAAGCAATGAAGGGTTTGAAAAAGAAGGGGAAGGGGAAGCAAGGAAAAGATGGAGCGAGCTCAAGTAATGCATCTGTGCAGTCATCATAGGTGATAAGTCAGATGTTCAGAATGATGAAGAGGTTGGAAAAAGGAGTGCTTGACAGGATGAGAATGTTGGAAAAGAGGGTATCAAAGGAGGAGGAGGTGCGTAAGCTCAAGAGTACTGGGAAATCAAAGAATTATTCGGATGAGGATGAATACTATGGTGAGTCTGATGAGGAAGAGGAGGAAGTTTATAAGGATGATGAGGTGGATGATAAGAAAGTTGAGGGTGTTTTATCTGAGAGTGATGAGGTTGAGAGTGATGATGATGATGATGATGATGAATCTGGTGATGGTGATGAGGCTAATGACAATGAAGAACTTCGGCAGGGTGGTGACAAACCGAAGGAGGATGATAAGGTAGATGTTTCTGATGAGGAGGAAGTTTATGATGAGGATAATGAGACTGATGGTGAGGAAGTTAAGGAGGCTGCGGAGGAGGAAGTTTCTGATGATGATAATGAGACTGATGGTGAGGAAGTTAAGGAGGCTGCGGAAGAGAAGGCTACGTTGGAGAAGGTGGAGAAGGTAGAGGCTGAGGTTCAGGAGGCTGCGATGGAAAAGGTACAGGCTGAAGGAAAAGAGGTATGAAAATTATCAATTTCTCATCCCTACTATGACATTATTGTTTGTACGAAGTGACAAGATTTATAGTTTATAGTCTGTGAGTTTTTATGTTTTACAAGAAAAGGCATGGTGACATGATTTGTACGCATGCATGACATGGTTATTATGATTGCAGGATTTTGATAATTCCATTGAGGCTAACAATGATGTTGAGGGTGCGTATGGTGTTATGGCCCTTGTCAAAGACATAAATGAAAATGCTGGCGTTGGGGAAAAGGACCAGGAGAAGGATTTTACTAACGACATTGAAGGAGCACCGGAGGCTACCCAAGCTGAGGTAGAGGAAAGAGAGGAACCTCTTTCAGTCCTAGCCGCTGTGGTTGCTTCATCCAAGAAGGCGAAACCCAGAAATAAACGAGAGCAGTATCTCCAACCGATGAGGTTTCTTCCTAGTCGTATGGTGAAGTCATCCGCCCAAAAAAAAACACCTTACACAGATGAGAAAAAGGGGAAAATTGTGAAGAAGATAACCAAGAATCCACAGGTGAAGGAGATGACTGCTTTGCTGGAATGGATGAATGATGAAAGGTTAGTATCCCACGGATTTAATAATAATGTTCAACTATCTTTCATGGATTGAATTACGCCTTCTTTGTTTTTTCAGCTCTAAGCCAATAGTTGGATTGTGTGGTGAAGAGATGGGCAAGAAGTGGATTGGCCTAATACTGGAACCAAAAGCTTGGCTGGAAGATGGTATAAGCTATTTAAGTATGATGTCAACATAGTTTACTGTTGGGATTTATTGCAATGCCTGACAGGATGAATTATATTTTTTTGAAGCATATCGATGAAGTTTGTGGTTATATCCGTAAGGCGGTTTTGGAATCCGAAGTTAAAAGCAAGGCCACAATATTGGACGTTTTCTGGACTGCTGATTATACGGATGCATTGAAATACTATATGAAAAATGACTGCACTGTTCCACCTGCATCTGAACGTGCACTCGCATACTTTAGGGGAGATCGGCCTAAGACTTATGGGTCTAGTTGGGATGATCTGGACTTCATTTACTTCCCCCTCAACATCGATAACAACCATTGGGTGGCTGTTGAGATCGATTTGCAGCAATGGCAGGCAAATGTATATGATTGTAATGTGGCTTTGAACCATGACTTGGCCATAGAGAACTGCGTGCATGCGATTTGTCGGTTTCTTCCTCACTTCATGACACAGTACCCCCCGCTTGGCAAGAGATTTGAACATCGGGGTACTAAAGAGATTAAATTTGAGAGAATTCAAGGACTGAAGCAGAACAAGCGTGGGTAAGTCGAAATATGAATCCCCTTACAAATTTTATTACATACTTCATCTGAGTAACAAAGTGCATGTTGTGTTCGTAGTCATGACTGTGGGATATACACTCTGAAACACATGGAGTTGCTCAGTGCTGGTCGGAAAAATCTGGACGTTGTGGCAGACAAATTTATTGACAACTTCAGGAGCGACATGGCTCTTTGACGGGGTCTGGAGGTCGAGTATATGAGAGTGTGCATCGGTTAGATTACAAGGAAGTTTATTTGGATATAAGATTTTTGGATATTTGCATCACATCGTGTTTTATGACAACTTGAACTTGTTTAGATTGCTCACATCGTTTAGATCACAATGTGTTTTATGACAACTTAACTCACAAGAAAAAAGTAGTCAACCGTCATGAACTTTCACTAACTGCCCAAGTGCCCACCAACTCCTGTCAATCAATGACAGGATAATATGACAACTTCAAATTGAACTTTTTTAGATTGCATACAAGTTTTATGACAACTTCACTGACAACAAAAAAATAGTCAACCGTCATGAACTTTCATTAAATGCCCACCAAATCCTGTCAATTAGGATATTAACCCAATTAACCCTAATAAATGAAACCCTAACCGCCACCAACCCAAAAACCTCTTTATATACCCCCTCATACAAACCATATTTCCTCATCCATAATCCGCTCCAAAACTTCTTCCACAATCCGCTCCAAAATTTCCCTTCTCTTGTTTCGTTTGTTTCCTCATACTAACCATGGCTTATGAGCCTAACGGCCAAAACGATCACATGGTTTACACAACTGTCCATACCGGGGGGAGACTCATCCCTTCAAGGGGACAAGATGCCAGGATTTCAAACCATGTCTACCAAGGCGGGAGGAAGCAAAACTGGAGGCCCTCGACTGAAATGGTACAAGATATTCATTGGTTGTTGAACCAACTATTTTATTTTAACGACTCCGAACGGGACGCCTCTTACTTATTCGAAGTTGTGCCCACCCATGACGGGCCTCGTACCTTGAGGGCCTTACAGCGCCGCGGAGACGCCGTCGCCCTTGCCGCCCAAGGTAGATCCGTTGCCTTCATCAACATATATGTCATCACTGGAGATATTGTTGATGAACTTCCGCAGCGTGACGGCCCAGAATCATCTGTCTCCTCCGCAAATATATAGAATCTGATTAAGTGATCTAGTTTAGGGACAATGTAATGTAGTATTTTATGGTATGTTATGATAGGTATGTCAAGTAGGAAGATGATAATGTCATATAGCGACTATATATAGTCAGTAGATTATGGTATAGTATGTTATGGTATGTTGTAATGTCGCATGAATTAATATTATATGTCAAGTTTCTCATCCATAATGTGATATTATGTAATTCTCTTTTATTTAATATAGAATGTTATGGTAATGGCGCATGAAATAATACTCTATGGTGATGGTAATGGCGCATGAAATAATACTCTATGGTGAATACTCTATGTCGGGATATATATATATATAACGACGACAGGATAATATTACATTAACATACGGATGCATATTAACAAAATACATACCATTTATACGAAAATTAATATGAGTGGTAAGAGATCCTTCAAGAGTTTGGAACTCTGACTACACATATTAACAAAATACATAATTGAAGAGGTAACACAACACAATTAACGGCATCATGGGCCGGTTGAGGGATTAGGACAGTTTCGTGAGTTATGGCCGACAGCACCACAACTTCCACACCTTCTCCTCGGGCCCCTGTATTCTCCACGTGACGGGATCCTTTTCTTCCTTGGTCTTCCGGATTTCCTCCTAACAACCGGGGGCAAACATGCTCTGTTCAAGACCGTGTCAGGAACTTCCCAACGCTCAAATGCAGGAATCGGATATATAGTTTCCTTGTACACTTCCTTCCACATTTCAGCAGTAAAGAAGGGATGAACAAGAGTGACAGGATCCACACCACAATCCTTCGCAGCCGCTATTGCATGCGCACAGGGAATTTGGTCAACTTGGAAGACGTTGCAGTAGCAGGTTCGAGCATGCAGATTTACCAAGAGTGTAGTTCCATTGGCATGCACTTGAAACTCATATTGATTTAGCCTACTCACAACCATTGTCAACGATTTCAAATAATTACCTTCTAGCTCAGTAGAAACAGTCAGGGTCAGAATATTCAAATGTCGTTCTCCCTTAAATCGTCTGTCACAAAACCAATTACTCATGACATTCAGTATACCATCAAGCAACCCAATCAACGGCAGTCGACGCGGGCCCAGTAAGTGACTATTCACAGATTCTGCGTTGTTGGACGTCATAATGTTGAATCTGTTTGCGGGCATATGACTTCTTGTCCACGCTTCAAATCCAACACCCCTGAGGTACGTACCGACTTCAGGAGACTGGTTGCAAAGTCTTGCAAATTCACGATTAAAGTCCTGTTTGGTGTACGCTTGATTTGCCTTTTGGTACAGAATCCACAAGTCATTTATTTTAAACCTCGTCTTCACGTTACCCCATAGGTGAAGTGTGCAACAACCATGCTTTGCGAAGATATAGCGCTCTCTTAAACCTTTGTATATACTTCCATGACGGTCAGACACAAATACGAGGTCATGATCGTCGGTAACAACAGAGCGTAGGTGTCGGAAGAAATACGACCATGAACTATCATTCTCGTTGTCAACAACAGCAGAAGCCACTGGATATATTTGTCTGTTTCCGTCTTATGCCACTGCAACTAGAAGTGTGCCTCTGTACTTTGATCCTAGATGGGTACCATCCACAGTTATGACCTGCAGTAGTTTTCAATCAGCTCTACAATGTCATGTATCGATTTGACAATAGTATCACGGAACGTGACAAGATGGAAATATACCTTTCTTAAAAACTCCATTCCATTGCGCCAAGCACCCAAGCTGATGAAACAATACTTGAATCGACGATTAGAGTCTACTTCAACATGTGTGACTGTCCCTGTATTCATCCTTTCGAGCATGTACATGTATCCATGAATCCTATTGTAGCTTTGTTCAGCTGTGCCTCTTATCCTGTCAATGGCGGTTAAACGTGCTATGTTTGCCTTGTCGTAACCAACTGCCACTCCCATTTTCTTCATGCTGTCTTGAATTTCGGCAGCACGAGGTCCAGGACATGTACCGGCTGTGTTAAATCTGTAACAGGATTGTATATGTAACATGCTAAGGTTAGTTTATAGACATGCTCATATATGATCGTACTGACAGGATAGTTTACTTAGCTTGACATAATATGGTCAGCAATTACGCTTGAACTTGCATGTCTGTGGTAATTATGCTTTAGCTTCATGCCACATGTATGTTATCCATAATACTTCCTTACTTGAAACAATCCTGTGCTGCCAAGAGCGGTCCCACGACAAAAAAATGTGCAACTAGGATCAATGCACCTTACCACATATAACTTCTTATCAGACTTTTGGACGTGCATCTGGAAGCGCCTCTGTAATGCTATCAAGGATAAACGATCCTTAAGATCCTTCTTGCAATTGAAGTGCTCTCCAACTTTTATTTCCAAATTATTGCCGCTCACCCCATTATCCTCCATTGGCTCATCCAATTGCCTTTTACACAACCGTTTGCTACGATAGTACTCGGCTTCAATCTGTTGTAGAACTTCCTCATCAATGTCTATGAATAAGTTTTCGACTTCATTAGTGTCATCCAACAATGTCCCTTCTTCAACATCCTCCTCAAGGTCATCCCAATCAAAATCTCGCCCAACGTCTTCCCCATAATCACTCTCAATGTCAATACAGTCCTGTATTCTTTTCGTTCCTGTGGAAGACCTTTTTTCTCTCCCATCAGTTTCCGAGTCTGCCTCAGATTGGCTCACCAAGTCAACTATTTGAACTTCCCCATTGTTTACACGCCAAATTTTTGGTTTAAGTTCATACATGTCACAATCAACGATATTCCGTATTTCGTCAGTGGGATAATTGTTGCTTACCTTATTGTTCTTGTCGGATTTGGGACGATCAGTGACAGGATGGCGATCTACCACAGCCTCGGGCTCCGCCTCTTGAGTTTGTGTTAACGGTGGTGGAGTCAGACACACTGTGATGTCCTCGTCATCACTTCTACTTGGATGGCAACCTACCACAACCTCTGGCTCTTTGTTTCCCTTCTTTTTCATACTCGGCATATAACTCGATAGGCCAAATGTTATCGTGCGAGTGTGCGTTCAAAAACTTTAACGCACCAAGGTCCTCGTCATCTTTGACATCGATTGGTTATGCCAGTGGTTTCCACGATGACATATATTTTATCTCCATTTCATCTATCTCGTCGATGCATTTAATCTTCTCAGCTAACTTTTTCCTGAGATTTGAGTAATTCATATATGCATACAAAAGAAGTTCTATTGTCGTTGTGATCCCATCAAAAACCCACTTGTTTCCCTTACATATCCATTCACCACCTGTTTTCAGAGTCAAGTAGTATGATGTTGAACCTGTTACACGAACAAAAAGCAAACACAAGTTCAATACTTTATTAGGGCCAAATGGGGACCCCCGTATGACAATGCCCTAACACCGACATGAAAGAGTAAGCAAGACCACAAAAGATTTTATTGTAAAGAAGAATAGGAATAAGAACGTGAAAGTCAAAACTCACCCATTATTAAACTTCTTCTATTCCAAAGACATTGAAGACGCTGCACAATCTATTTTGAAGCTTTGTGGATTTAAGGTATTGTGGTGTTACGAAAGCTTTGTGCAGGTTTACAGGTTGGGTTATGCTTGGATAACAATCCCTAACACGTGGGTAAAGGGGTAGAAATTGGAGGGAAATTTTAGAGGGAAAACAGAGGTTTTCCCTCTAAGTGTGTACTACATTTTCAGAAGTCATATCAGGTGAATAGTTATAAAGCAATATTTCTCCAACAAAAACAGCTAAATAAACCTCAGCGGGGACCCCCGACCATTCCTTCTCATTTTTCCTCAACAATCCCTAAACCCTCTCTGCGCCGAACATGAAGGTAACCCTCTTTGTTTATTGTGTGGTTTTCATACTGGATCAGTAAGCACGTATCACTTATTTTTTGCTGCAAATCTTTCTTTGTTTCTGCAGTACTCGAGTACAATGTCATCCAGCGACACCTCAAGTTTTCAAAGCGGGGACCCCCGCAAATATGAACATCCACCTTCATCTCCTACACCTTCTCAATTATAGGAGAAGTTGCAAGAAGAGTTAGACATGTTGTTAACGAATAGCCCACGTTCCAACATATTGGGTGAAATAATCACACGCCTACGTACTGAGATACATGAACTTGGACAGAGAATCATGGAACTCAATACAAGTGAGATGCAATTCGATCATGCAATTTGGAGACTAAATGCAAGGGTGGCAGAACTTGAAGCTGAAAACAAGGAACTACACTCCCAGGCAAACTTCAGAAACCATGTAATATTTCCTATTTTTGCGTTTGGTGCTGGTGTGATTCTAGGGATTAGTGCTTTCAGCATTTGTAATCGAGCATGTAGGCATGGTTGAGGATGAATTGACTATGAAGTATGTACCTCATGACTTTGGTTTTTTATGTAAGAGGTTGAATTTTATTTTCGAATAATTTTAGAAAGCATGGTTTCAGCATTTGTATTCTACATGTCAGATTGCCAAAACATTAATGTCGACACTACACACACCGACAATTATCTTACTAGAATAGTTGTCAACTGGATACTATCATTACATTCCTACAATATTGTAGCGTGGGCTACCATTACATTTCTACAAAAAAGATAGTTGTCAACTGGATGCTATCATTACATTACTAGAATCACAACTACCTACTGTCAAACTACTCATGCACGCGGAATGCACAGCCTTCATAGGCGCTACGTAATACACAATCCTTTAGGATTTCTTGCCAGTGCCAATCCTGTCATAGACCAAACACACCGTAGTTAATCAACCTTGTTAATCCTGTCAATGACCAACAACAATGACCAACTCTACTCTTTTTTTACCGAGAATTACCTTTTCTAAAATATAAGGGTTTCCAACTATAATAAGCAATGATCGGGCACGAGTCAGGGCAAAACTTAACCTCTTCGGGTTGCTCAGATATCCCATGCGGAAAGTCATGTCATATTCATCGTGGTTAGCGGTCGATCTGACTGTTGACAGGATGATCACTTCCTTTTCTTCACCCAGAAACTGCTCAACCCCGCCAATCTCAATATGCCTCATACGTAGAGACATGAGAGCCTTCCTTATCTTTAGTACTTGTTGTGGGAAAGGGGTAATAATCCCGATGTCTTGCTCAGGCACATTCCTTCTTATCAGCCTCTGTACGAGCTCAACCACCTTGCTAGCTTCAATCCTATTAAACCATGCTGGGCTGCCCTTTTCCCTCTCATCAAAGCCTTGGATGCCACAGAACATGAAAGGGAAGTTCCTATTGGGAAGCATATCAGCCCAAGGTAAGAAACATGTCTTACTGTCTTCTCGATCTGGCCTCAATGCTCCACTATAAAATAGTCTTGAAGGAACATTGACAATAGCAGGGTGGCTCCGATAATTGTTCAACAACATTGTGACATAATTAGGATCCCCTGATCTGTAAACTTCAAAGTCCAACAGCCTCTCTAGAAAAGATCTTCCCTAACCATAAGCCTCAGCTTGCTTTGAAAAAATATCAGGCCCAAGTTGTTTGGGATCACCACAAAGAACAATAACTGTGTTCTTTTCTATGAGGGTTGATATGGGGATCATTGTCTCTGGCTCTGAAACTTGGCTTGCATCATCTAAGATGATGTGGGAGAAGTGGCCACGGTTAACCCTTTCAGCATGATAGAGGTAAGATGCACTCGTGTATGTCGTTATTATTATCTTATACATGCGGAGTGCATCTCGAGAAGGGCAAGTGAAGAAACCAGCACTGTAGGTGCAGAACCTCAACAATGAAGCGTTTATTCTTTGTAAGGGACGATGTATGGCATTCAACCTATAAATATCTTCCTCCCTAAGTGAAGGACACTCACAAAGGATTTTCTCTAATATGTGATCTGCCGCGCAATTTGAATAAGAACATACCAGTATATGAGAATCACGTCTAGTTGTATAGAGTTGTAGGATTACCTCCACCAGTGTTTTTGTCTTTCCTGTTCCCGGGGGTCCATAAATCACATAAGGAGCTCCTCCTCTGCAGCCTAAAATTAACCGAACAACATTTTGTTGTTCCTCATCAAGAAGAAGTGAGATAGGCACAAAATTGTTGGTTGTAATCCTCCGTTTTGACTGATACTCATGGGGAAAGAGGAAGTTTTCATGTAATGCCTCTGCAGATAGAATGGCTTCATGAAGCTTATGGAAATTTGTCCCGTTGAACACAAAACAGATTTCATACACATTGCTATCTATATGCCTTTGGTAAAAATTCATCATTAAATTGCAATACTAATTCATCAGCTTCAACACGGTCGATCACGCCCTGTTCAAAGAACATTAGCAAGTTCAACATGAGAACATAGCTTTGACAACGATAATTCGTGCAATTTCATAATTCATACCGACAATAGTATATAACACTTTGACAAAAAACATAAGATACCTAACATTATTGACATACCTGATGGACATAATATTCTCCATAAACATTCACCACATCTCCACTGACAACTGAGGGCCTTCTTTCACCTAGTCCTGGCACTTTAAGTGATACAAGCCTGACATTATACCTTTGTCTCAAAGTAACAAACTTCATATTATAAGCTTTGACATACTCCTGTAAACAAATATATATAAAAAAAGTCATTCAACAACTTGGTACTACGGCAGAACGATGCCATTTAGCTATCCCCTCAGTCCCCCAACCCCCATACATAGAAAACATAACACTTACCATAATCAGAAGTTCCTCCACCCCTAACAACTCAATGAAATACGACACATAATTTTCCTCTGTTAAGCCTTGTAAGACCACTTCAGGGATTTCCTCAAACTCTATCGCTTTCTTGATCTGTGTTGGTATGTTATATGGTCTCTGAGGTGCCAAAGCTTTGGATACCTCATCTTCAGCCAAGAGGAAGACAAGTCGTTCAATAATCCCCTGACCAGTTTGGATATGCAGTATAGATGTGAAAAGGTCAATCTCCTTGGGCACACAAGACATCCATATAGTCAGGCTACCATGTGGGTTCAAATTTCGTTCCTCCATATCAAAACAAGGGACAAAATATTCCTCGGGTATGTCATCTGGCTGGCCAGATGGAGGTTTCATCAATGACAACACAAATGAATCTTCAGGAATTGAAGCATAAATCTTCACACCCCAAAGTAAAATATATATTCATCTGTGGTGTTTTCTATAGTGAATGACGCCACGGCAACCTCGTCCACAGGAACCGATTGAGGCTTTCCTCCAGCAAATGGAAACGACACAGACACCATGACAGGACCCTCCTCAGTTGGCGATGATGTTGTGACTGAAGGAACATCGATGAAGCCAACCTCTCCCTTGTCTCCAATGGTGGAGTATTCATCTTCCATACCTATTTGCCACTCAATTAAAATCCAACTGAAGTTTGTGACTCCCCAGGAAAAAACACCAACAACCACACGAGCTGCTCTAAAGAGAGGAAAGAGATGGGTAAGATGAAGTGAAACAAAGAGAGAGTAGAACTAGAAGTATGTACAGTTAGGATAGTCAAACAACACACACTCCAATGAGATGGGGTAGATGAAGTGCCATTACTATCTCCATAAAGTAAGACCTCTGCAAAGTAAATCAGTCTGAATACGGTCACATTTGTCAATCATACATTATTACATTGTGAAAATAGTATAAATAGTATGTCACAATAACAATTTAAAATGTCACGCTTTGGAAATCACCAGCACTACAAGTGCCTCCTCTGTACCTAAAAATACTCAAACATGGAGCATTTTCTAATTAATATATCTTTAAAGTAGATTGGTGAGATGAAGTGTAATTAATATCTATGTAAAGTAAAATTGCCAAAGAAGTATAGCATCAGGAACGGGAGATCTAATTAAGACATCTTGTATTTAGATTAGTGAGATGAACTATCCACCTTCTTAGTAGACATATATCCAATTTCAACGCTGTAGTTATGACATTTTTATTTCTAAGTATGACAATTGTTTTCCTAAGTCCGACAAGAACTTTCTATTATAGCAGAAAAAAAACCTTTCTCAATATAACTACCAGTTCATCCAGACTAGAATCATTTCTTTACTTCAGAAAATTTCCACTTCATCTCTTCACTTGGGTTTTACATTTGCTCCCTTCTGAATATTTGTTTTTACATACTTTAGCCCTAGAATCATTTCTTTAACTACCAGTTCATCCAGACTAGAATCATTTCTTTACTTCAGAAAAAACCTTGTCAATATAACTACCAGTTCACCTTGAAAACTGCTTCTTAATCAATCTGCTGAGTTCAACAGTTCTTCGAGTTCATATGCTGAGGTTCAACCCTTCTCTCGTCCATCGCCATTCCTTTTTAACAGTTGCACAGTTCTCCATGGAGATACATCGTCATTCCTGTTTACATCGCCATGGAGATACATCGCCATTCCTTTTTTACAGTTGCACAGTTCGCCATGAAAAAAACCTCTGAATATAACTACCTACCAGTTCAAATCTTTCACTTTAACAGTTACAAGGACGTCTGCAGAATGGAAGGGAGAGGGAGGGGAGGGGAGGGGAGGGAGGATGGGTTTAAATCTTTCACTTTCAACTGTTGATGCACCGGCCGGCGGGATGGAGGAAGCCGGGATGGTCGGGAAGTGGGAGGGAAGTGGGCGGGAAGTGGGAGGGAAGGGGGCGGGAAATATTTTTGGGTTTTAGAGGGAAATCCTAAAAATTATTATTTTACTATTTTGGGCTTTTTGTTTCCTTTTTCTTTTCATGTTTTTATTTTATTTTATTTTATTTTATTTTTCAATTAAAAGAAAAAATTAAATATTTTGCAAAAATACCCCATTTGATGTATATATGCAAAAAAAAGTCAAAGTGATATATATGCAACTCACTAATGCATTTGGAATATTTTTACAATTCGGTGAATATAATTCAGCCTTGCCGTGCAAGTCTAGGATACATAAAAAAATCTTTAAAATCTGGTAACAATATTATTAATATTAAAGGATTGAAATTGGTAGTTTCCAATTTGTTATCCCTTTTTAATATTAAGAAAAAACATTGCGTCTGCCTATTCAAATCATTTATTAACTCTTCGTTGATTTTTTCATATGCAGATCCGTTGATTCAAACTTGTATGTCAATTTTTCGTTGCAATTATGGAGCTGAATTAGGATGGAGATTGAATTGTTCCGGTAGTGATCATGGTGGTGGTCGTGTTTTGAGGTTAATGAAGATCTCTCTTATTGTGGGGGCAACGTCATGGTGGTATATTTTGCACTTCCTCATGATTGATCCTGTCTGACCCGTTTTTCTGGTGGCATGCACTTTCCTTCGAGAGTGCTTTTCTCACCACTCTCCCTTACTCGTTTATGCTCTTTTATTGCTTTGTTGTAATATTTCTTACTTGGTTTGTTGTGTTTATGCATGTGCGGTTTGTCCGGAGCCGATTTATCGACCTTTTGATTTACTCAACCTTATTATATTGGATAAATCGAATTCTTACGTTATAAAAAATAGATTATATATTAATTTGAATTTACTTAATCAATATCGAATAACTAAGATTCATATAATATATTGATGTGAATGGATATACTTAAGCAAACATATGTAACTAATATTAAATATAATGTAAGTTAAGATATATGGAGAAATGGAAACGATGAAATCTACTATATAATATCAAAGTAACACTTAGCTAAGACTATTTGTCGTTTTAACATTGTGTTGCATCATTTATTGTCATATGTCTACTTCATATCATGCCACATCACTAGCTAAATATCTTTTTTTCTATTATTATTTTAGATAAAATAGTTTAGATATGATCCTAAATTTAACATATAGGTTATTTACATTTGATCATTATTTCCATATTAGATAGAATATATTATGTTTTTTTGTCTATATTCTTTTCATTTTTCCATTTAATTGATCACATTGTATTGAAATTTATAGATATATGATCTGATTTAACGTATTATGTAGGTACAAAATCCCATTGATCTTTGCTAATTGATTATTAGTAGAAATTTCTTTACATTATCATAAATTCATTCTTATTGTCAGTTTATCACTAATTAGATATATTTTTTCATTTAATTAATATTTTTTATGTGAAATTAAGATGTTTTTAATAATTAAAAAGAATATCATTATAAAATTTTACCCAAGCCTCATTTATAGCAAAGTAACTAAGCTAGTTATATCAAAATTGAATTGAGTTTGATATTATTATGGTAAATTATAATTTTATTAGTAAGAAAATTTTATTGTTAACTATTATGGATATTTGAAGAAGAAGGTAAATTTATATGGTAACAATTAAATGATAAAAGTTAGTTGTGATACTTTATTCACAGAAGATATAATTAAATCAATTTTATAATTTTATAATTAATTATTAGTAATGATATAAAAGGAGAATATCATTTTTATAGTTATGCTAGAGGATCATAATTTAATACTTAGGTGGTAATGTGTTATACAAAAATAACTCGATCCTTCAATTTACTTGATTTAAATATATGATCCAAAAACTCGATCCTTCAATTTATTTGATGTATTGAAGGAATCGAGTTAAATTTGAAGCATATGACTGTCATGATGAATATATTTACTGTTCCATTTTCTTGACAAATAGAAAGAAGAACATAAAAAGAAACCATGCCGAAAGGTAAATATCAATGAGAAATAGTTGCAATGGGATAGACAAGAAACACTCCCGAGCCAGAGCTATATATAAAAAAATAATTTTTGATATTTTTCTACACAAGTGGAGAGCAAAAATCATATTTTTAGAAAAAGGAAAACTCAAAAGGAGATAAAATGTGAATTTCCAGAATTCAAAATTTCTTTGACTTTTCCATTGTTTTGAAAGGTTTCCAGCCTAAATAACCACGATTTATTTTAAAGTAAAAAAATGTAGTTTACTCAAATTTTATAATCTATTGTTTTCTTAAACGTAAATAAATTCAAATAAATTTAAATAAATGCGTATACATTGATTGGACCGTTGATTTAATTGATACATGCTGCAGTGCAATCAACTTTATAACAATACCAAGCGCTGATATCATGGAACATTTAATGGTCTCCTTTTCTTTTTGTTTTATATATTCGTATGAAAATTGAAGAAAATCTTCTACATTTATATTAGTGGAACGAATTGATTGATATGTTTGACAACACTCTATTGACTTCTGGCACCATATTTGAAATACTTTATTATTAATTCTTCATTTAGCATTTGTATCATACGAATGTCCAAACAATAAATTGAGTTTATTCCACACATCCGTACGACGATCACGCGCGGAGAATTTACAATTTGTAGTTATAAACATGACGAATCTAATTTGACGTGTAATTAAAGCGTTGATTTTGAGTTGCACTGATGATCAACATGGAAAGAGTCAATTAAACACATTATATATGAGTTTATCCACCAATCAAATTTACGCTTGAACTCGTATTCAGGTCCAAAATATATTAGAAAGCATCCAGTACAAGCGTGGTTTTGAATTTCACTGTTTCAAATATCTCAAGACTCGGAATAACCCCTCAGCCGAATCATCCATCTTCCCTTTTACCCTTATTCGGCTCCAAAAATCTATATATCTCGGTAATGGATTCCTATGGCATTCGATTTTGCAAAGTTCCTTTTCCTTCCAAAAAATTTCTAAAGGGCAAATGTTTTTCGTATCTAGTGTTTCAGAAGAAATATATTGACATAATCAAGGAACTCACATGTCTTCTAAGTAAAAGCTTGGTAATAACCGCTCGTCTGAGCAAAAAAGGCAATGGTTATTGTACCGGGTGGGTTTGTATGTACAATTATCCATTCAAAATCAGGTATAAACTCCCTTTTCCTCCCCCAACTAAACGTTTTCTTCGAATTCTCAGCTTTTCACCTGGACAACTTATTCTACAGGTTAGGTGCATTCTTTGGAGATCATTAATTAGGAATTTTTTGGGCCAATAAATTTTATTGGAAGATATAATATGTACTTATAGTATCGTTGGAATGATAATATGACCGTTGGAATGAGGAACTTTTTTCTTGAAGATATCATATATTTCTGAATTAGGGGAGTTAGACTTGCTTCGAGGAGAATAAAATCTTGATGTTAAGTACTTGTTCAATCTGGATGTTGAGAAATTAAAAAGAATGAAACTATAGTACCGTGCAATATTTCCGATCCACTATTCCACTATTTCAGTATAAACTATAGTAATATTATTAACTTTGTTATATGCACAGTAGTGGAGATTTCAAAGGAAATTATTGCCTCAGAAGATACCAATTACATAGCAAGAAGAATATTGATACTTGACAAGGTCAGACGGACATTTTCTTTGGTTGATAGTTTTCTCAAGGCAATTGATTCTTCTTAATCGGAAGACTTTTCCACATCCAATAGCGAGGATAATGGTGAAACAATGAGTACATGTACAATAATATTCAAATATATAATACTTTAATTTCCATGTGTTTTTTAAAAGCACAATGAATGTGAGAAAAAATGGGACTATTGAATTTTGTTCTATTCGTTGAAACGAGCGAAAGGTTGTCTTATAGATTGACTCGATAGATCATAAATTGCCCTGGCCATGGTCTTACCTAAGGTCCTCTGGTGATAAGTCATTTACCTTTACAAAACTATTATTTATTTCCTCCCTCCTTTGGGTTTGGAGTTAGCAATGGATCACCATCTTTAGAGATTCATAGAATGGCATATGATTCAGAGTAATTATCGTGTAACAAAACGATATTAGGCCTCTTACATTGTCGGGTTTATTGATTTTCAATTTATTTTTCTAAATGAAAGGTCAAAAGGAAGAATGGTAGAAGGACTAGTTGGATTATCCTCGGCTAATTCCATCCAAATTTATAACATTTCAATGCTGACGATTCTCTCAATCCTTAATTAAGTAAATCTTTATTTTCCATCTCTTTAACGGTTATTGCATGGGTAGTAGAAATATGCAGAATATCTATCATCTTTTCAATTAGATGTCCTAAAGAACATTAGATTGATATATCCGTGGGTAGAAAGATAATCAAACTAGATTCCATCATGGGGTGGCTTTGTTTAGGACACGTGCTGCATATGTGATAGTCTTGATGTATTACGAGAGGTATATGGCTGTATATGTTGATAGTCTTGAAGTCTCAGGCTCCCTTTTCCTTCCTATTATTATATCTTCTTTTTAAGAATCTCAACAGATGTGTAGGAAGTTTATGATCAGTCCATCGAACCATCATATGTTAGAATCTGTCAAGCTGAATGATATGAATGGTTTTATAAACCTAAACAATTGAAAATAGATAGAATTAATAGTACATCGAACACATGTAAATGGACATAGAAATTTCTTATAGTTCGTGATGTAGGTGGCAGAGAATGCAGTATTGCTAATATATAGTTGTTTTTAGAATTTGTTAACTCTCCCTGTTGTTATGTAGATTTGGTTGGGGATAAAGCTAGTACCTCTATCACCCAAAGAGGTCAAGAACCAATGTAGATCAAAATGTGTCTCCGGTCTCCGGCAGGACTCAACATGCGACCATGAGTACAACTCCCGAGGGTACCAAAGCCACAGTTCCGCCCACAATAGATGGACACAGGAAAGGTGTCAATGATAGTGATTACTAATGAGTAATGAGTCTAGAGTATTCAAATTGTATCACTTTCTGTTATGTGTGGTTAAATTTGTTTAACCATGGTTTAGTTTGTAACCGGTTCTGTTAGCCTTGGTTAAGTCAAACCGGCTACAATACTTAAGTTGTTTTAACAGCTCTTCTTTGAGTAAGAGAGTTAGTGTTTTCACAGAGTTCATCTTCGTCTCTCTCAATTCCTTCTGAAATTTTTCGTTCTATCAAAATCTAGATGGTATCAGACCTTATGGTGATCGACAAGAGCGATTAGAGAGATTTGATCTTTGTTTTCCACAATCAAAGTGAGCAGAGAGTTTGAGTGATTCCGATTCTTGTTTTTGATTCTTTCGATTATGAGATTTCAAGTTCTTGGCAATGGAAGGAGAAGCAGGAATGCAATTGTTGGCTCAGCTTGCGCAACTTGCACAGAATCAATCTAATTCTTTGAACGATCTGTTGAATCTGGCGAATTCATACAATTCTGGAATATTGTTGACATCCGTGCAATTCGATGGGAAGAATGTCTTTGCTTGGAGCAGACAGATTCGAATGGCATTGGGAACGAGACTTAAGGTAGGTTTTCTTGATGGATCGATAGCGAAACCAGCTGAGGATTCGGTTGATCTTGTGAGGTGGATTTGCGCAGATGGAATGGTGGCTTGTTGGCTACTGAACTCCATGAAACCTGAGATATCGAGTACCTTTGTCTATTCTGGATCCACCAAAGATCTTTGGCATTAGATCGTCGAAAGGTATAATCAAGGGAATGTTCCTATGGTTTTTCAATTAAAGGTTGAATTGATGAGAACAATGCAAGAGAATTTGTCAGTTTCTGCATACTACTCTAAACTCAAGAAATGTTGGGATGAATTGCAGTATTTGAATGGAATTCTTGTGTGTAGTTGTGGTGCATTAGGAAAGTGTACTTGTAAGGTTCTTGAGAGTGTCTATGAACTGGAAAGTCAAGATAAGTTGATGATTTTCCTGGCTAATCTCAATAGTGATTATGACTCGATTAAGAGTCAGATCATGTCAACTGATCCACTTCCTACTGTGAACAAAGCATATGACACAGTGATGCAGGTTGAGAAACAGAAGGAGATAGCTACTTCTGCACCTAATTCATTGGCATTCATGGCAAACCACAACAATCAGAGAAACAACAACCATAAGAGCAATTCAGGTGACAAGAAAGACAACAACAAAGGCAAAGGAGAAAAAAAGGTGTGTAGTAATTGCAACAAAACTGGACATTGCCTTGAGGAATGCTTTGAGGTCATAGGATATTCGGATTGGTATAAAGGGAAGAAAAACAAAGTGCAAGGTCAGTCATATAAGGTTGCTGCACATGTTGAAGGAGGTCAAATGAGTCCACTGGAAACAGAAGAGAGCTCACAGTCTAGGAAGAGTTGTCAGGTTGATGCAGAGTTAGTTAAGGCTGTCTGTCAAGAGATGCTCAAAGCTTTCAAAGGAAAGATGGTGCTTCCCTCAGCTACCAACTTTGCAGGTAGTTCCTACATTAATCTAGTTGCTCATAAATTTGGTAAATATGAGTGGATACTAGACACAGGAGCTACAGATCACATGACTTCTCATCTTCACATGTTGCTTAATATCAAGAACTTAGATGTAGCTATCTTAGTCAAGTTGCCAGATGGGACAGTAAAACGGGTTACACAGGTTGGAGATGTGTGTATAGAACCAGGATCTGTGATTGAAGAAGTCTTATATGTTGCAGACTTCAAGTTTAATCTGCTTTCTGTGAGTAGAATAGTTTCTCAGAAAAATTTGCTAGCATACTTTGATTCTTCTCAGTGTGCTTTACAGGACCGTATGAGTGATGAGGTGTTTGTCGTATACACCTATCAAATAAACCTCAAAAACCTAACTAACATAGCTTCGGTAAGTAAGGGTCAAATCCCACAGAGAATCAAGCTATAAATCCTGTTTGCCAAATCGTTCACCAATTGATAACAAAGACAAAGGGGGGAGTTTATATGAATCTAACTAAGAAAATGATAAATAAAACATAAATAGCTTGGCTAGACAAATATCCACCTTCAGTTTGGTTGATTGATCATTGATTATCCTTAGTTCTCAATTCACATGAATGTCCTAATCCTTGTTCTAAATTAATAACCACTCCAACCAGTCCTGATAATCCTAACTATTAAACAATCAAAAAACTATCAAAATTCAAGTTAACAGCAACAGTAAGCTCAGGAATAGATAGGATCATGCAATACTTAACAACCAGTCAGTACTCGATATGCAATCAATTCTCTTCACAACAAACATTCACAACTAGTTCCTATAAATCATGGTTGCTACTCTGAATTAGGAATGAACAATATTAATCTCAACAAGTTGACCAGACTAGGGGAACCAACACTATAGATAATACCAATCTCAACTAGTTTGTCAGGCTAGGGAAACCAATACTAATAATACTAATCACAATAGAATGGTGAACTAGATAAACCAATAGAATTCAAAACCTTAATCCTGCAGTATGAATAATATCAATAAATACTAGTTGATCAGGCTAGAGAAATCAATAAAACTCAATGGGATGAAGAACAAGAGAATCAATAACATTCAAGGATAGAGTAAAGGGATAATCTCACAATCAAATTCAAACCAAGGGTTCAATTGTCTAGCCAAAAACAAAACAAAGATAAAAACAAAGAAAAGGGAAAAGAAAAAGAAGAAGAAGAAGGAGAAAAAACGAACTCCCCCAAATCTGATGTTCTAAAGGCAGAATATAAAGACTTAGCAAAACCTAATTTCTAAAGATAACGATAATGATCTTCTAAAAATAAAATAAACAAACTAAAAGGAAATAAAATAAAATAAAACAAAAGATCTCGAACAAAAATCCGATCTCCGCGCTTGGCATGGACCTGCGGCCGCGGTGGTGAAACCCGCGCCTACGGTTTGGCACTTCTCCGCATCCTGCTTCTGTTGTCAATCCGCACCCGCGGTTTTGAAACTGCGCCCGTGGTTTTCTCTGCCGCGCTCCCGCGGCTCTCTCCCATCGTGGCACTCCCCGCGGCCTTCTCCTGTAGTGGCTTCTTGGCCTTCATCTCTTCAATGCTTCAATACTCCACTAAAATCTTCCTTTCCACCACTTCTTCTCTACAACTCCATTCTCCTAAAATGTCTTCTAAACCCACACAATTGGTACCTAATAATCCAGTAACAACTCCTAGTTACGCACTACAAAGTAGAGCGTATCAAATTCCCCATGCTTAGACCTTGCTCGTCCTCGAGTAAGCTAATAGAAACCTACTCCTCCAATGAAATACCCAAGGTCACAGGAAGCATAGCAAAACTCTCCACTAAGAACCGTACCTACTCATGAATCTCCAGGGCACCTGTAATACCCCTCATTTTTAGTAAGGGTACTTGGGTAATTTCCCAACCCTCGTTCTGTAATCGCGATGCGTTTGGCGAAGTTCGGAATTTCTGTAACTCGTATAGTATCTGTAATAATTCTTTGAGCATTATAATATACATTCGATGTATTTTCGAGGCTTAGAATATTTGTTTGGATACAAATATTTAATTTTCGGGGTTTAAACACGTGTTAAACCTTTCCTTGGGCAAGCGGATGCACGAGTGGCATTTCCGCGATCGCGGAAAAGTGACTCAGGATCGTCTTCAAGCCTCTGCGCGTTTCGTCGATTGGGTTCGCCGTCGATTAGCCAGGGGAGAAGGTGGATCGCTTCGCCTGGCCGCCGTTACTCCTCTTTGGTGACTATAAAAGGAGGCCGAGGTGGAGTGGCTCATCACCCAATCTGATCTCCCTCTCGTTGCTCTCTGTGCTCTCGTTTTCTCTTCGCCGGAGTTCGTCGTCATCGAAGATGCTCGCCGGTGTACCCAGGTGTTGGAAGTGGTGGTGCTTTGGAGGTCTCGTGGTGGTAGAAGTCGAAGCCCCTCGTCCGAGCCATTGTCATCGTCGTCGTCGGTGAGCTTGATTCGATCTAGGGTTCGTCTGAGGAGGATCCGTGATCGCGGACATGAACACCGCGACCGCGGATGGTGCCCAGAAATCCGCGACCGCGGAATCCAAAACCGCGACTGCGGTTTGCCTTAGCAAACGCGATCGTGGCTTTGGACGAGCCGATCACGGATGGGACCCTCATTCCTTTCGTTTCTTTCGATTCATATTGTTATTCATATCGAATCTAACCTAGGGTTTCGTCGTGGGTTCGTTGTCATCGTAGGAATCCATAACCCGATCCCGTTTCCAGTTTTCGGACCCAGAAACCCTACATCGTTTGTTCGTCTCGATTAAGGCAAGTGGCGATTCGCTCTTTCTTATCATTCCATGTTTTCGTTAATTATCAATTATTTTAATTGTTAATTAAATTGGGATGAAGTGTTGTTTTCGTTTGGGGAACATATTTTATAAATGTATGATTTAAAATGCGATATTATTATAGGTTGTATATACTGTTAGAAACAATGATATTATACCTGTTATTACCGTGATGGTATTGGTGTGGATTTTATGTGTGAACTTAAATATGTAGTTAGAACGAGTATTCGTAGGAACGCTATGTACCTTGCGAGGTCTAGCCGTTTCTTTATAACCGTGGCGTATAGGATGTTTAGGCCCTAACACCCTTTCCCCTGGTCATGACTATCCCATATTCGAATATAAGGGAGGTGCACACAGCTGGTGCCAACAATCAGGATTTATTCCCAAGATATCTCTCGTATCGAGATGATATATTTATATGATAAAAGCTTTAACGTAAATATGCGTTTTGGAATTAAACAAGATAAGTGCGATTATGCACACAATTAATATACCCTCGGGCGAGGAGTACAACGTGGAAACCGCCCGGACTTCGGTTAGAGTAAGTCTTCTTTCCAATCTGGATTCGCATTGTGCGGTGAGCTTGGTCGTTGACCCAAATGATCAAGTCATTTTTAAACGCTTGTATGAAAACTATAACGTTCTCAAACATTTGTCATACTTTCCCATAAGACTCAATCTTTTGGAGTCTTATCTTCATACGTTTCCAATAAGACTCAATTTCTTTGGAGTCTTCTTTTTCAGTGCATGCCTAAATTCTAATCATTCCGTGAAAGTTCCGGGTTATGTATCGTTCCTTTGGTTGTTATTCGAGGGACAATGATAGTAAACAGTTACGATCACTAGAACCATTCTGTTTTCACCCTTGCATAGTCTTTCATTAGACTAACCAACCGGGTTTTATTCCTTGCATGGTTGGCTGGTGTAGAACCGCGGTCGCGGTTTTTGGGCCGTGATCGCGGTTTCGCGTATGTTGTGAGGCGAACTTCTTCTTTGAAACTCCTACCTGCATTTTAGTCTAACAACGAAACAACAATAATAGAAGCTTGAAAAGAAAAGACATGAAAATAATTACATACCTCGGGTTGCCTCCCGAGCAGCGCCTTGGTTAATGTTGTGGCTCGATATAGTGTCTTGTTGATCACATCATTAAACCATCACACAAACGAGAATATACGGACTTTAGATTCCCCGGCAATGGCGCCAAATTTGATGAGGCATTTGTCGTAGACACCTATCAAATAATCCTCAAAAACCTAACTAACATAACTTCGGTAAGTAAGGGTCAAATCCCACAGAGAATCAAGCTATAAATCCTGTTTGCCAAATCATTCACCAATTGATAACAAAGACAAAGGGGGGAGTTTATATGAATCTAACTAAGAAAATGATAAATAAAACATAAAAAGCTTGGCTAGACAAACATACACCTTCAGTTTGGTTGATCGATCATTGATTATCCCTAGTTCTCAATTCACATGAATGTCCTAATCCCTGTTCTAAATTAATTACCATTCCAACAAGTCCTGATAATCCTAACTATTAAACAATCAAGAAACTATCAAGATTCAATTTAACAGTAGCAGTAAGCTCAGGAATAGATAGGCTCATGAAATACTTAACAACCAGTCAGGACTCGACATGCAATCAATTCTCTTCACAATAAACATTCACAACTAGTTCCTGTAAATCGTGATTGCTACTCTGAATTAGGAATGAACAATATTAATCTCAACAAGTTGACCAGACTAGGGGATCAGCACTATAGATAATACCAATCTCAACTAGTTTGTCAGGCTAGGGAAACCATAACTAATAATACTAATCACAACAAAATGGTGAACTAGATAAACCAATAGAATTCAAAACCCTAATCTTGTAGTATAAATAATATCAATAACTACTAGTTGATCAGGCTAGAGAAATCAATAAAACTCAATGGGATGAAGAACAAGAGAATCAATAACATTCAAGGATAGAGTAAAGAGATAATCTCACAATCAAATTCAAACCAAGGCTTCAATTGTCTAGCCAAAAACAAAACAAAGATAAACACAAAGAAAAGGGAAAAGAAGAAGAAGCAGAAAAAACGAACTCCCCCAAATCTGATGTTCTAAAGGCAGAATATACAGACTTAGCAAAACCTAATTTCTAAAAATAACGATAATGATCTTCTAAAAATAAAATAAATGAACTAAAAGGAAATAAAATAAAACAAAAGATCTCGGACGAAAATCCGATCTCCGCGCCTGGGATGGACCCGCGGCCGTGGTGGTGAAACCCGCGCCCGCTGTTTGGCACTTCTCTGCATCCTGCTTCTGTTGTCAATCCACGCCCATGGTTTTGAAACCACACCCGCGGTTTTCTCTGCCGCGCTCCCGCGACTCTCTCCCATCGCGGCACTCCTTACGGCCTTCTCCTGTAGTGGCTTCTTGTCCTTCATCTCTTCAATGCTTCAATACTCCACTAAAATCTTCCTTACCACCACTTCTTTTGTACAACTCCATTCTCCTAAAATGTCTTCTAAACCCACAGAATTGGTACCTAATAATCCAGTAACAACTCCTAGTTACACACTACAAAGTAGAGCATATCAAATTTCCCCATGCTTAGACCTTGCTCGTCCTCGAGTAAGCTTATAGAAACCTATTCCTCCAATGAAATACCCAAGGTCTCAAGAAGCACAGCAAAACTCTCCACTAAGAACCGTACCTACTCATGAATCTCTAGGGCACCAACACAGCAACACAACACACCAACTTTAAGGAAAGCATAGTACTTCCCCCAAGCTTAACCCAAACACCATAGAGTGAATGTGACCATATAATCCTAGCTCCAGTCTATCTCCTTATAACTCCCAAAGTGACCTACCTGAATCCTCCTTATGACTCCACCACGCCAGAATGAATGAATCCTAATAATCACTCTTCTTTTTTTCACTCATTTTGCCTAGGCGTCGTTTCGGGTTTTCACCTAGCCACTCATTTCATTTTTTAAAGATGAGCTCACCAAACTCACATCGCTCTTCAACCTCTTTTTACCCTAGCCTAATGCTGGTCTGGGCCACCTACTTATTGCCTAAGCCGCCTTTTCAGGTTTTCGACTTAGCCTAGGATTTTCCTTTTTAATTTTTATTTTTTATATATAGACAGCAAGTACAATTCCCTCTCCCATGCTTAAATATTGCATTGTACTCAATGTAATAAAAGAAAAAAATGAAACTCGAGGGGGAAAGAAAAATACCCACTAGCGATGTCGAGGTGGTCTGCTGATGTGTTCCTGCTTGTGGTGGAGGATCTCAGATCTTGGTGGGAAGTCGTATGCGTCTTGTTTGAGGTTGATAGGGTGGAACACGTCGTTTAGAAGACGGATCGAGAGGAGATCAACTCGAAAGAGATCGAGTGTTGGTCGTAGCGTCGGCGGCGGAGTTGGATAAACTCGATGAAGATCGAGTGGTTGCCATAGCGTCGGAAGCGGAGGAATGGAGATGAGAAGTAAGAGGGGTGTTTGACGTTCGATCAAAGGGGAGGAGGCAAATGGCTCTCAATACTCAGGCTTTGATTAAAAATGAACGTAACCTAATACAGAAGGACGAGTTGTCCTTTTATACTAGATCGCGGAACTCGGATGGGCCAAGTCTCGCTTAATGGGCCGGCCCACGCGACATGCGTGGAACACACGCCCCAAAAGAAATAACTAAAATAATAATGTTCTGACACTCCAAATAATACAAAGAACGCGTTCAATTGATGGTAGAGAGGATGTTAATAGAGAATGCGTTCTCTAGTGTGGGTTGAAGGCTTCTGAGGAAGAACGCGCTCTCTTGAGTTCCTTGGCTTGCGATGACACGAACAACCATGGATTGTGTCGCATTGGCGATTGCTTTGGCACGTGATCGCGTTATAGGCCATTCTGAGTGAATGCTCATAGCTTGCTCTTCCTCTGTGGCAGTCATGGTGGGCAGAGGCGCATCACCCTCTCCCACTTGGTTGTAAAGCGTCCCCGCTTCACCATCATCGAATTCGGGCTCCATATATGGTTCCAAGTCAGCGACGTTGAAGGTCGCATGGACACCGTAGTCTGGTGGAAGCTCGATCTCGTAAGCGTTGTCTCCCATGGCCTTCACAACACGAAAAGGTCCATCACCGCGTTGAGCCAACTTTGATTTGCGTTTTGCTGGAAAATGTCCCTTACGGAGATGAACCCAGACCAAATCCCCTAGTGCAAATATAACGCGGCGGCGCCCACGGTTGTGTTGTGTGGCGTATTGTTCAGCGCATCATTCGAGCTGTGCCCGCGTTCTTTGATGCAATTCCTGGATCATCACGACACGGTTGGCCGCGTTTGGGTGCTCCCTATCCTTCAAAGGACGCGGCATCATGTCCAGCGGAGTCAGTGGATTTCTTCCATAGACCACTTCGAATGGCGTGAGCTTTGTCGTGAAGTGCCTGGACCTGTTGTAAGAAAACTCAACAATGGCAAGTAAGTCCTCCCAACATTTTGGGTTGGATTTGAGCATGGTCCTAAGTAGGGCTCCTATGGTTCGATTGGTCACCTCAGTTTGACCATCAGTTTGGGGGTGGTAGCTAGTGGAATACAAAAGTTTGGTGCCTAACTTCCCCCAAAGTGTTCTCCAGAAAATACCCACAAATTTTGTATCGCGATCACTCACGACAGATCGAGGTATCCCATGTAAACGGACCACGTTGTCAAAGAACAACGCGGCGATCTCACTGGCAGTGTGTGGTCTTACACGCGATAAAGTGGGCCATTTCGGAAAACCTGTCCACAACTACAAAGATCGAATCTTTACCCTTACGAGAGAGAGGCAAACCTGTGATGAACTCCATGGACAAATCTTCCCAAGGGCCTAACGGGATGGGCAGAGGCGTGTAGAGACCATAGGGATGGGATGTTGATTTTGCGCATTGACATGTGACACAACTGGTGCAATAGCGCATCACTTGAGTTGCCATGCGCGGCCAGAAGAAATGTTTATGAAGAGAAGCAAGAGTCTTGGTAACCCCAAAATGACCGCCTGCTTCATGGGCTTCTTGGATGAGGAGTTTCCTAATTGGTGAACTAGGAATGCACAAGCGGACGGCTTTGTAAAGGTAACCCTCATGGAAGAAGTAAGTTTCGAACTCGCGGTCCCTAAGGCATTGTTCTACAATGGGCTTAAAGAAGGGATCAATCAAATACAACTCTTTAATCAACGCGAACCCAAGAAGTTTAGATTGAAGATGAGTAAGGAGAACATACTTGCGAGAAAGGGCGTCGGCGACCACATTCTCCTTACCTTTTTTATGCACGATGACGTAAGGAAACATCTCCATAAATTCCACCCAGTGAGCATGGCGGCGGCTTAGATGGGCCTGACTCTTCAGATAGCTGATGGCCGCGTGGTCTGAGTGGATAACAAACTCGCGTGGCCACAGGTAGTGCTACCATGTCTTGAGGATGTGAACCAGCACGTATAGCTCTTTGTCGTATATGGGGTAGTTCAAAGTTGCCCCAGTTAGCTTCTCGCTGAAAAACACGATGGGCTTCTTCTCTTGGTGGAGGACTCCACCAATCCCTATATTGGACGCGTCACATTCAACTTCAAAATGTTTGGTGAAGTCTGAGAGTTGAAGTAACGACGCGTTGCACAAGGCATCTTTCAACGCGTTAAACGCGTCATTGTGGCTGGCCTTCCAATTCACCACGGCGTTTTTCTTTGTCAGCTCATGGAGGGGCGCGGCGATGGAGCTGAATTTGTGAACAAATCTTCTATAGAAGCCTGCCAAGCCAAGGAAACTTCTCACCATTGTCGGTGTAGTAGGTGTTGGCCAATCCCGGATGACCTTCACTTTGTCTTCATCTACGCGGAGTCCATCCTTGGAGACCACGTAGCCCAGAAAGTTTGTAGTGTCGGATGCAAATCGACACTTGCCAAGATTAGCATACAATTGTTCGCGTCGTAAGGACTCTAACACAAGCCTAAGGTGTTGTACATGAGTTTCAAGACTACGCGAATACACCAGAATATCATCAAAGTAAACTACCACAAATTTTCCTAGAAATTCCCTTAACACATGGTGCATGAGTCGCATGAAAGTGCTCGGAGCATTGGTGAGACCAAATGGCATGACTAGCCATTCATAAAGCCCGTATTTGGTCTTGAACGCAGTCTTCCATTCATCACCCTCATTCATGCGAATCTGGTGATATCCGCTCCTCAAGTCAATCTTGGTGAAGTGTGTCGCGCCATGCAACTCATCGAGCATGTCATCAAGGCACGGTATGGGGTGCCTGTACTTCACTGTGATCTGATTGATGACGCGGCAGTCGACACACATACGCCATGAGCCATCTTTCTTTGGGACTAGGATCACTGGGACCGCGCAAGGGCTTAGAGATTCCCTTATATACCCGCGATCCAGAAGTTCTTGGACCTGGCGCTGTAGCTCCTTGGTTTCATCTAGGCCAGCGCGATAGGCAGCACGATTGGGGAGGAAGGCACCAGGCACCAAGTCAATTTGGTGCTCAATGCCTCACAAAGGTGGAAGGCCTTGGGGAAGCTCCTCTGGAAATAAATCGTTGAATTCTTCAAGCAACTCAGAGATCGCGCTCGGCAGATCTTCCATTGTGGGGGCCTCTTGGGTGCAAGGCGTGGGCACTAAAAGGAAACAGGGTGCCTTGCCACTCAAGGGGGCAGTGAGGTTGCTTGGCCGCGCCAGGAGCAGCCTGTGCTCACAGGTGCCTTTCAATGTGTTGCTTTTCTGCGCGGTCTTGGACCCTTCATTGGAACACGTTCGATCACCTGACACGTTGTCTGAAGTAGCGTCTTTGTTCCCAGGTGAAGAACGCGTGCTACTAGCAGTCTGGGTTGTTGACGCTTCAATTGCCTTCTGTCTATCACGCTCAACCTGGTCTTGTAAAATCTCATGAGGCGACATAGGTAAGAGCGTGACACGTTTCCCGTGGTAAGTAAACACATAAGTGTTTAAATACTCATCGTGAAGAACGTTCCTGTCAAATTGCCATGGGCGCCCCAACAAAAGATGTGTTGCATCCATGGTAATGACATCATATAGGACAGAATCGGTATATTGACCAAATGGAAAATGAAATAAGGCATTGACGAGTTACAGTGTTACCAGAACTCGATGAAATCCATTAAAGTCCATATGGTTATGGGTGAGGAGTGGTTGGCAGGTTGAAATGAGTGACCACCTTTTCATTAATGATGTTGCAATAGCTGCCTCCATCAATGATGACGCTCAAGGTCGCGGTCTTGGCCAAGCAACGCGTGTGGAAAAGATTCTCGCGTTGATCCCCAAGGGTGGCTTCCTTGACAGTGAGAAGACGTCGCGTTACAAGGCTAAGAGCTGTGCCTTCATGCAGCACGGTGGCTTCACAGGTGTAAGCCTCCTCGTCATCGTCGAACCCTTCATCGATGGTCTCAAGGGTGGTGTCCTCCTCCTAAAAAGATTCATAACCCGCGGAGATGGTGGAGAAGAGAACTTTCTTGTTGTTTGGGCAATTTCTCATGATGTTCCCTCTGCCTCCACACTTGTAACATTCCATATCACGCGCGCGTTCCTGGGTTGGTGATGTGCCCTTTTGTGTCGGCGCGCGTGGAACACTGCTGGGTATTGTCGCGATCTTCCCCTGCCTGGATTGGTTTGACGCGGTGGTTCCTGGGGAAGGATCGCACACATTAGTGGAAGGAATTTGACTAGTTTGAGAGTCATACCTTCTTTACCCATAGGGTTGGTAGGGTCCTTGACGCTTTTGCACTATTTGATTGTGGAGTTGCATTGCCGTGTGCGTGAGCGTGTTGAGGTCCTTGATGGGAAGGATCTCCAATTGGTCGCGGATGTTAGTGTTGAGACCACTCAAAAAAAAATTCCTCGTCGTGGAGGGAGCTACGCTAATGGACGCCTTGTAGTACATATCCTCAAGTTGCGAGAAGAACTCAAGGGGGTTCTTCGAACCTTGTTTTGCCATGGCAATGTCCAGGCGCATTTGGTTCTTGTAATCTTGGGGCACGTACTTGAGTGTCATCACATACTTGAGCTGGTGCCATTCAGTGAGAGGCACCAAGTTTCTCTTAATGCGATCATCCACAAATCGGTGCCACCAAACTCTCGCGGCGCCACGGAAGTGGACTGCAGCGGCGGCCACATAGTCCTCTTCTGGAACTTGGCAATAGATCAAGGTATACTCCGTGGCCTGCAACCATTCAAGAAAAACTACAGGGTTGTATTCACCAATAAAAAATTCAATTTTTACCTTGATATCGTGGCGATTGAGCCTGGGAGCATTGGACTGAGGCCTTTGCTATAATCGCGGCGCTGGGATGTCCAAGGGGGCATATGGTTGGCCTTTTGGGCCTGTGGGAACTGTGCATGCCGTTGTTGTTGCCTTTGCGCGCCAACATTGCCGCGATCATTGCCAAATGGGGCTTGTTGCTCCATCCCCTGGGCGCGTCTGCGGCACTGGTGTCCTTGGTGGGGCGCGTCATGGCGAACATCGTAAGATATGTCATGCCTCCTCTCCATTTCATCGCGCCTGTCGAAGGACATGTTGGCCATGTTTTCGCCTTGGTTGAGCCTAGGCGGAGGGATCCAATCGGCGGGGCGGTTTTGCAATTCCATGGGATCATCGAGTGGGGGATGGAAATTCCCTGGATTTATCATCCCTGAGTCCTCCATCTCTTCATCATCAAACTCCTCGAACTCGTCTTGGTGAAGAGGAGTGTGAGAGAAGTAGCCATCCGAGCCATAGTGAGGCGTCCGCGTACTTTGGTGGCCCAGGTGGTCCTCCACGTTGAATGGGACTGGGGTGGGGCCATGGCGATGTTGACGCGGCCCAGCGTCTTGGGCGCGATTGGATCGTCATGGCCGACCCTCGTCGCTTTCATCTCGTCTGGCTCTGCCGGCCAGCGGTGTAGAGGCAATCCCGCGTTGGCGTCTTGTTCCTCTGGCTTCGTTCCTATCATTGAAGTCATAAGGTTCAGAGTACTCAGCATGGGAAACCTCGTCGCGGTCGGAGTCGGTTTCATCGCGGGCTGGTGTTGCCTGTGGTGCATAGCGGTCACGATGTGACACATAGCCTTGGCGGCTTTCTATCACCGATTGGATTCTTTGAAGCCTTGGTTGTAAGTTGGAGGTGGAGGGCATCAGTCCTTTGCCCTTATCAACGCGTTGTTTACTTGGCCCGACTTCAGTTTGACGCGGCGCGCCCAGAGTGTCCATTGGGACCATCAAGGTTGGTGTAGGTTGGTTTAGCGCAGCGCATTCTTTGGCCTGGAATTCGACAACTTAGCACCGAAGTGCTTGGATCTCGCGTTGTTCCTCTGAGAGCTCTAGAATTGGATCTTGTGGGGGTGCGTTGGCGAGAGGCACCACTTCATGTTGCGCGATGTTTTGCTGTTGTTGGGGAAGGTTGGCATCTCCTTGGATATTCCCACCTGTGGGTGCCATGAGGCTACCTATAACAATATGTCCATCCATCGCGAGTAGAAACGCACAAAATGTAATACCCCGGATTTGTAATCCTTTATAAGGATTAGAATGCTACCCATGTGAACAAGAGCTCTTCCTTTTCCTGGTTCAAGTGAGGACAAAGAACTAGGAAGTTAAGCGTGCTAGGGCGGGAGTAGTCCTGGGATTGGTGACCTCCTGGGAAGTTCCCAGTTGGCATGGGGACAACGCTTCTAAGGCTGTGGGCCTTACAAATGGTATCAGAGCCGACTTTGGGTTACGGGTGGGCTTATCCTGGATGACAGTTGCTCGACCCAGAGGGTGGTCTTTGGGACTTGACGGGCCTTGACGAGGTCGTCAAGGGTTTAAGTGGGGGTGATTGTAATACCCCGGATTTATAATCCTTTATAAGGATTAGAATACTACCCATATCAACAAGAGCTCTTCCTTTTCCTGGTTCAAGTGATGACAAAGAACTAGGAAGTTAAGCGTACTAGGGCGGGAGTAGTCCTGGGATGGGTGACCTCTTGGGAAGTTCTCGGTTGGCATGGGGACAGCGCTTCTAAGGCTGTGGGCCTTACACAAAAGACAATATAAAGCCAGAAAACAAGTAAGCACTCAACAAGTAGCAAGTGTTCACGTAGGAAGGCGCGTTCTTTTGGCCGTGTGGGCGGCTAAAGGCAAGCAAAGCAAGTGTGATATGCAAGCACAGAAGAAAACGAAACCAAAGGAAAGAAATCTTAACCTCTTGCGTAAAGAATGCATACACACAAGACACACTTACAAGCGAGACACTAGACGGTGGAGAGGTGAAGAAGATGAGCCTAGCCATTGAGGGGAGAAGGTTGCCTTATTTTGGCTTTACTTCTCTTTGTTTTTGAATGTCGCGTTCTTTTTTTTTTTTTTGAAATGCGACTTATTTTTTTTTTTTTAAATTCAAATCCGAGATCTTAGTCTTAAATGAAGATCGGATAAGAATTAAATGAAATAAAATAAAAACAAACGGCTAAGTAACTTAAGGAAAGAAATCATGAGATTTACGCGATAGGAGAGAGAAAGTTAATGTAGAGTTATGAAGGTCACACGAGCAAATATGGCAAGATATGCAAGCGAGATTTAAGCAATTAATTAAGGAAAGCAATCAATTAATTACGCAGATTTCATGCAAAAAAAATCACACTAGTTTCGCGCTTGGATCAAGCAAATATTCGGCCAAGAGATTCTCTTATAGAAACCGAAAGGACAAGCATGTGTTTGAAGAAAAAATTCAGTGATTATGGCGGAAGCAAGGATGATGGGGGAGAAAAAAAAATCGTGAACAAATGAAAACTTGACAAGCGACATACAAGATCAAAGGCTCTGATGCCAGTTGATGCGTTCCTGCTTGTGGTGGAGGATCTGTGATACCCCGTATTTCCGTAAGGATATTCTGGAGTTTTGGGTATTTTGGAATTTTTCCCGAGCGCCGTTTGGTATGTCTGATTAATTTCGGAGACAGAAAGACATTCTGTAATGTTCTCAATCTCTGTAATATTTTTCTCAGTGAAATAATATACAGTCGACGTACTTTGAGATTTAATACTCGTTCGTGTACGATTATTTTTATCCCGGGTTAAGCCAAGATTATCCATAAGCCAACGGATAAGGAGTGACCTGGCGGCGCCCGCCGTGGTTATGGCGGCGCCCGCCGCAAGTTAGCTCCCGACTCCTTCGTCGAAGCTTCCTCCTCGCCAAGTGGCCCAGCAAAACGGCGACCGCCGCCCAAAAACGGCGACTGCCGCTTCGGAAGGTCAAGGGCGGCGACCAGGGGCTGCCGGCGGCGACCGCCGCATTCGTGCAGAAGCTAGCCTCGCCAGCTGCCGGCGATCGGCGATGCTTCGATCGTGGCCCTCCACGTTGCATTTGGCCATAATTGCCTTCCATGGATGTTGGGCTATAAATAGAGATGAATTGGAGCTGGATTGGAGCACAGAAACAAGCTCAAAATCCCTCAAATTGTCTCGCCGGAGTTCGAGTTCTTGCCGGAGTTTTGGAGCGATCGTCGGAGCTCTTTTTGGTGTCGTTTCCAGTGGCCAAGAGAAGCTTTGGAGGCCCTTAGAATCTTAGAATCCAAAGCAAGGCAAAGGCGAACCAAATCGATCGACGTTGGTAAGATTCTGTTCTTGGAAAATTTCCCGATGTTCGTAGCGGCGCCCACCGTAAGGCCGGTGGCGATCGCCGCCACGAACACCGGAGACCGCCGTGAGGCTGGCGGCGCCCGCCGTAAGGCTGGCGGCGCCCGCCGTAAGGCAGGCGGCGACCGCTGCCCTTCAGCTTTTGCCTTGTGGTGGCTTTGGCTTCTGTAGCCTTCGTTCGGACGTCGTTCCTTTCGATTTCTTTCGGTTCGTACTCGTCTTTGTCGAATCTAACTTAGGGTTTCTTTATGGGTCGATTCAAAGGAATCTGTGCTGCCAGAGCTATCCCTGTGTCGAGCCCGGAAACTCTTCGTCTACCTTGTTCTAGTTCTGCGGACTAAGGCAAGTGGCGGTTCGCTTTTGCTCATCGTTCCATATTTATATTAATTATCAGTTGTTTATCTGAGTAATTAATTTGGAATGATTATTGTGTTTATCTGGAAATGGTTTTATAAACTGTTTTGGAAACTGTAATAATGATATTATAATAGGTTGTATATCTGTTAGAACAACGCTATTATTCATGTTCGCCTTGAGGGCATTTATGTGGATTTACCCCGAACTATTGTTGTGCTAGAACTGTTTAGTTAGCACTAGTGGTTAGGAACACTATGTACCTTGTGGGGGTTTAGCTGTTTCTTTATAACTGTTACTTGGTGGATTTTCCCCAGTACTTTCTCTCTGGTCATGACCATACCCTTACTCGGGGTTGGCGCACTTCGCTAGTGTCAAATCTTCTAAGGTTCATCCCTTCTATATCTCTTGTGGGGAGGTCTGATATCTCTTGCGGGGAGATCCGATATCTCTCGGGTGGAGATTTAAAATCTTATAACGTAATGCTCGTTTTGGAATTTAATAAGATAAAGTGCCCGAGTGCACATAATTAATATACCTTTGGCGAGTAGTGCAGCTAAGTAAATAGTGCAGCTAGGAAAGCTCGTCTCGACTTTTGATCAGAGTACGTTCTCTTTCCAATCCGGATTCCCTATAAGCGGTAAGGTTGGTCGTGAACCGAAACATCTAAGTCAGCTTTTAAATCACTGATGTCTGATTCTTTAAACGTTCCAGATTTGTCATATTTCCTTAAGACTTACTTCCGTTGGAGTCTTCTTTCGGGTCGATTTCTGTGAAGATTCAGTCTTCCAGAATCTTCTCTTATGCATACCTCTTGTTGTTATTCAGTAGAAGTATGAAGGTTGATTATCGTTATCGGTTATTATTCGAGAAACAATGAGTCTAACCTAATACAACTACTTCGAACCTTCTGCTTTGTACCCTTGCATAGTCTATTCAGTAGACTAACCAACCGCAATTGTTCTCTTCATGGTTGGCTGGTGTCATCCGTTCGATTCGGCACATCAGATAGAGCGAAGATATGAGGAGACTAGATTGAATATGAAGACGACGGTAGTTTTTGGATGTTTTAATAATTATCTTTTAATCAGGTTGAGATCCTTGGGCAGGTGATCATTACGATCATAACCCTTTTTGTAATATTTCAAGAAAGACTTCCGCTGTAACTTATTTACTCTGTTATATATTTAAAAAGACTTCCGTTGTACTTTGTTTAAACTCTGTATTTGTCCTATTCGGGATTGGGATGTAATCCCGGGATTCATGTTTTATATGAATAATATTATGATTTTGTATCGTAAGTGTTCATGATTGGTATTTAAACGGTAAAGCCTTGGGTGACTTTGGTAAGGAACACCGGAGTCACTGGCGGTAATACCTTTCCAAATAGGTTAAGATTTGGGGGTGTTACAGTTGTGGTATCAGAGCTAAAGTTTTTAAAACAGGTTGGGTATTTGAAAACCATTTACTCGTTTTCGATTGAAATGTATTTTCAAAAGGCTCTGAGTTTAAAAATAAAAACGGTGTTTTCATTTTCAACCGTTCATAGTCATGTCTTCTATATAGTCTGATGTTGTAAGCTTGCTTCTATATCTAGAAAGACTAACTCTCTACTTGTCGCCCGAAGGATATGAGTGCATTCCTTTCTCTTCAGAGGGACTCAGAAGAAGTCGAGATGGCTACGCCATCTCTAGATAGGCTTGAGTTCCCGGTTCCCTCATTGTGTTTTGAGGTCGGTGAACCTAGTAGTCCACCCAAGGAGGTGAAGATCGTACTCCCTGAGTCGGTAGTGCTAGTGTCCGACGAGGCCGTGGTTCCTATGGTAGAACCTACAGAGGAGCCAGGGGAGGACACTGATGATGAAGAAAAGTTGTCAAGGTATGCTAGAGAGTACTATAACGACGACTTTTTGATCGAAATGATTTCCGAAGAGGACCCTGAGGAAGAGGAGCCTGAGGAAGATCTGAAGGAAAATCTAGAGGAGGATCTTGAGGAAGATCCTGAGAAGAAGGACCCCGAGGAAGACCTCGAGGGGCAGGGCCACAAGTCTGATGACTTAGAGCGCTTATTGGTGGGCAGCGAGGACCCAGTAGTGGAGTTTATCTATCCGAGTCCGGTGTTGTCACCTGAGCGGGAATACTCGCCATTGTCTCCTGCCACTTAGAAGGCGATTAGTGCTGAAGCGCA
Organism: Rheum nobile; assembly: GCA_027886185.1. NCBI lineage: Eukaryota > Viridiplantae > Streptophyta > Magnoliopsida > Caryophyllales > Polygonaceae > Rheum > Rheum nobile. The sequence goes on along the minus strand of WOAB01000539.1, from coordinate 47,807 downwards.
TCGCCAGGTGGATGAGACGGTTGGGCGTGCTCGTTGGAGGGCAAGGCCGTGGGAGTCAATGGGTACACCAGTTGTGGTCCTGACTCAACCAGTCAGGCCAAGGCCCCAAGTACTAGAGGAACGATTGGAGGTAAAGGTCAGCGCCTTTACAAGATGTGTAAGGCTGAAGGACCGAATGCTCTAATTGCTCAAAGTACTCTATACCTTTGGTTTATACCAAGTTAGTGTTTCGTTGCTTGGTATGAGGTGAGGTCTCGTGTTCGAGACTCACCAACAACCTCTTGGAGATGGCTGCCTATTAATTAGGTGGAGCCACCAAGGATGGGTTGAGATGGATGGACAGTGGCTCATGGCAACAGTGGACACTGGAAATGGCTGGGCCTGGGCTCGGAGCCACTAGTGGGTCGTCTGTGAACCATGTAATGGGCTGGTCCAAAATGGTGACCATTTAGTTGGAACCAAGCGTATGTCAGACTTCCTGATTACCATTCAGGGTAAGGAGTTCGAGGCGGATTTAATTTGATTAGCCATGGCTCCATACGATAATTTCTCGGTATGGATTAGCTGACGCGTCATGGGGCGGTCATCGATTTAGTTCAAGAACTGTGACGGTGTCATCTGGGGGCCAGTGTGTGTGCAAATTCAAGGGTCAGAATGACGCTGATAACGGCAGGCTCATCAAGGTGATGGCTGCGTTTAAGCTACTTTGACAAGGTTGTGTCGAGTACCTTTGCTACCTGGATCCGCCCATGAAAGATAAACCATCAATTCTTGATAATCCTGTGGTTAGAGAAGTTCCGGATGTCTTTCCATAAGATATTCCTGGTTACCCCGAATTGTGACGTGGAGTTTGCAATTGATCTCGAGCCGGGTACCGCGCCGATCTCAGAGGCACCGTACCGGATGGCTCCTGTTGAGATGCAGGGGTTGAAGAAGCAACTCGAGGGTCTTCTTGACAAAAGTTATATAAGGCTGAGTGCATCTCATTGGGGAGGGTGCCCCGGTTTTATTTGTCAAAAAGAAAGATGGACCGTTTCGACTTTGTTTTGACTTTCGAGAGTTAAATAAAGTCATGATCAAGAACAGATATTTGTTGCCAAGGATTGAAGATCTGTTGGATCAACTACATGGAGCAAAAGTTTTCTCCAAGATCGACCTGAGATCTCAGTATCATCAGCTCAGGATTCTTGAGGAAAATATTCTGAGGATTGCATTTCAGACGAGAGATGGTCACTACGAGTTTGTAGTCATGCCATCTGGACTTACGAATGCTCCAGCAGTTTTCATGAATCTAGTACATCGATGTTTTCACCAGTACTTGGATAAGTTCACGGTGGTCTTCATCGATGGCATTTTGATCTTTTGCCGAGCAAGGAAGCTCACGGGTAACATCTTAGGATTGCTTTGTCAGACCTTAGACCAATTCGGTTCTACACAAAGTGGTCTAAGTACGACCTTTGGATCAAGGAGTGGCTTTCTTAGGCCATGTGATCAATGAGAATGGGGTTATGGTTAATCCCCAGAAGACTGAATCAGTAATAGTATTGCAAGCGACCTCAGAGTGTGAAGCAACTGCGCAGTAAGATCGTACTGTTGGTACGAAGTCTATGGTCCAAGTTTGGGACAGAGGAAGTTACTTGGGAAACCGAAGCAGATATGCTCACACGTCTTCCCAAGCTATTTACGACCTAAGTTTCGGGGTCGAAACTTCTTTTAAGGGGGAGGTGATGTGATACCCCATATTTCCGTAAGGATATTCTGGAGTTTTTGGTATTTTGGAATTTTTCCCGAGCGCCGTTTGGTACTCGGATTTATTTCGGAGACAGAAAGACATTCTGTAATGTTCTCAATCTCTGTAATATTTTTCTCAGTGAAATAATATACAGTCGACATACTTTCAGATTTAATACTCGTTCGTGTACGATTATTTTTATCCCGGGTTAAGCCAAGATTATCCATAAGCCAACGGATAAGGAGTGACCTGGCGGCGCCCGTCGTGGGTATGGCGGCGCCCGCCGCAAGTCAGCTCCCGACTCCTTCGTCGAAGCTTCCTCCTCACCAAGTGGCCTAGCAAAACGGCGACCGCTGCCCAAAAACGGCGACCGCCGCTTCGAAACGTCAAGGGCGGCGACCAGGGGCTGCCGGCGGTGACCGCCGCATCCGTACAGAAGCTAGCCTCGCCAGCTGCCGGCGATCTGCGATGCTTTGATCGTGGCCCTCCACGTCGCATTTGGCCATCATTGCCTTCCATGGATGTTGGGCTATAAATAGAGATGAATTGGAGCTGGATTGGAGCACAGAAACAAGCTCAAAATCCCTCAAATTGTCTCGCCGGAGTTTGAGTTCTTGCCGGAGTTTTGGAGCGATCGTCGGAGCTCTTTTTGGTGTCGTTTCCAGTGGCCAAGAGAATCTTTGGAGGCCCTTAGAAGCTTAGAATCCAAAGCAAGGCAAAGGCGAACCAAATCGATCGACGTTGGTAAGATTCTGTTCTCGGAAAATTTCCCAATGTTCGTAGTGGCGCCCGCCGTAAGGCCGGCAACGACCGCCGCCATGAACACCGGTGACCGCCGTGAGGCTGGCGTCGCCCGCCGTAAGGCAGGCGGCGACCGCCGCCCTTCAGCTTTTGCCTTGTGGTGGCTTTGGCGTCTATAGCCTTCGTTCGGACGTCGTTCCTTTTGATTTCTTTCGGTTCGTACTCGTCTTTGTCGAATCTAACTTAGGGTTTCTTTATGGGTCGATTCGAAGGAATCTGTGCTGCCAGAGCTGTCCGTGTGTCGAGCCCGGAAACTCTTCGTCTACCTTGTTCCAGTTATGCGGACTAAGGCAAGTGGCGGTTCGCTCTTGCTCATCGTTCCATATTTACATTAATTATCAGTTGTTTATCTGAGTAAATAATTTGGAATGATTATTGTGTTTATCTGGAAATGGTTTTATAAATTGTTTTGGAAACTGTAATATTGATATTATAATAGGTTGTATATCTGTTAGAACAACGCTATTATTCATGTTCGCCTTGAGGGCATTTTATGTGGATTTATCCCGAACTATTGTTGTGCTAGAACTGTTTAGTTAGCACTAGTGGTTAGGAACGCTATGTACCTTATGGGGGTTTAGCTATTTCTTTATAACTGGTACTTGGTTGATTTTCCCCAGTACTTTTTCTCTGGTCATGACCATACCCTTACTCGGGGTTGGCGCACTTCGCTAGTGCTAAATCTTCTATGGTTCATCCCTTCTATATCTCTTGTGGGGAGGTCTGATATCTCTTGCGGGGAGATCTGATATCTCTCGGGTGGAGATTTAAAAGCTTATAACGTAATGCTCGTTTTGGAATTTAATAAGATAAAGTGCCCGAGTGCACATAATTAATATACCTTTGGCGAGTAGTGTAGCTAAGTAAATAGTGCAGCTAGGAAAGCTCGTCTCGAATTTTGATCAGAGTACGTTCTCTTTCCAATCTGGATTCGCTGTAAGCGGTAAGGTTGGTCGTGAAACGAAACATCTAAGTCAGCTTTTAAATCACTGATGTCTAATTCTTTAAACGTTCCAGATTTGTCATATTTCCTTAAGACTCACTTCCGTTGGAGTCTACTTTTGGGTCGATTTCTGTAAAGATTCAGTCTTCCAGAATCTTCTCTTGTGCATACCTCTTGTTGTTATTCAGTAGAAGTATGAAGGTTTATTATCGTTATCGGTTATTATTCGAGAAACGATGAGTCTAACCTAATACAACTACTTCGAACCTTCTGCTTTGTACCCTTGCATAGTCTATTCAGTAGACTAACCAACCGCAATTGTTCTCTACATGGTTGGCTGGTGTCATCCGTTCGATTCGGCATATCAGATAGAGTGAAGATATGAGGAGACTAGATTGACTATGAAGACGACGGTTGTTTTTGGATGTTTTAATAATTATCTTTTAATCAGGTTGAGATCCTTGGGCAGGTGATCATTACGATCACAACCTTTTTTGTAATATTTCAAGAAAGACTTCCGCTGTAACTTATTTACTCTGTTATATATTTAAAAAGACTTCCGCTGTACTTTGTTTAAACTCTGTATTTGTCCTATTCGGGATTGGGATGTAATCCCGGGACTCATATTTTATATGAATAATATTATGATTTTGTATCGTAAGTGTTCATGATTCTTATTTAAACGGTAAAGCCTTGGGTGACTTTGGTAAGGAACACCGGAGTCACTGGCGGTAATACCTTTCCAAATGGGTTAAGATTTGGGGGTGTTACAGGATCTCAGATCTTGGTGGGAAGTCGCACGCGTCTTGTTTGAGGTTGATAGGGTGGAACGCGTCATTTAGAAGACGGATCGAGAGGAGATCAACTCGAAAGAGATCGAGTGTTGGCCGTAGCGTCAGCGGCGGAGTTGGATAAACTCGATGAAGATCGAGTGGTTGTCGTAGCGTCGGCAGTGGAGGAATGGAGATAAGAAGAAGAGGGGTGTTTGACGTTTGATCAAAGGGGAGGAGGCAAATGGCTCTCAATACTCATGCTTTGATTAAAAATGAACGTAACCTAATACAGAAGGACGAGTTGTCCTTTTATACTAGATTGCGGGACTCGGATGGGCCGAGTCTCGCTTAATGGGCCGGCCCACGCGACATGTGTGGAACACACGCCCCAAAAGAAATAACTAAAATAATAATGTTCTGACAATCCAAATAATACAAAGAACGCGTTCGATTATGGTAGAGAGGATGTTAATATAGAACGCGTTCTCTAGTGTGGGTTGAAGGCTTCTGAGGAAGAACGCGCTCTCTTGAGTCCCTTGGCTTGCGACGACGCGAACAACCATGGATTGTGTCGCGTTGGCGATTGCTTTGGCACGTGATCGCGTTATAGGCCCTTCTGAGCGAATGCTCATAGCTTGCTCTTCCTCTGTGGCAGTCATGGTGGGCAGGGGCGCATCATCTGCGTCTCGGATGTCGTGGGAGGCATGGCGGTGGAAAATCATGGAAATAAAAGTCTCTGGTGCAATGGCGGGATGCAATGAAATTAAGCCCATTGGTTATCGGCCCCCTATATGCATTCCAGGGTCCACTCTTCCTAACCGGGCTGCATATAGGACCAACCCGGACGAAGCTAAGGAGTTGCAGCGACAAGTCTGGGAGCTCATTGAGAAGGGCTATGTGCGAGAAAGCCTCAGTCCTTGCGCGGTGCCCATGATTTTGGTGCCCAAAAAGGATGGGAGTTGGCGTATGTGCGTGGACTGCAAAAGCCATCAACAACATCACCATTAAATACCGGCACCCAATTCCTCGCTTGGACGATATGTTGGACAAGCTCCACAGATCTCAAGTGTTTTCAAAGATAGACCTCAAGAGCGGGTATCACCAGATTCACATGAAGGAAGGGGACAAATGGAAGACAGCCTTCAAGACCAAGTACGGCCTTTACGAGTGGATGGTAATGCCCTTTGGTCTCACTAATGCCCCTAGTACTTTTATGCGATTGATGAATCATGTCCTGCGTGCCTTTCTAGGGAAGTTTGTTGTTGTCTACTTTGATGACATACTTGTTTATAGCCAATTGTTGAGTGCTCATGTTGAACATCTTAGGCAGGTTTTAGAGGTCCTTCGAAAGGAGAGACTTTATGCTAACTTTAAGAAATGCCATTTTTTGTCGGATCATGTTGTGTTTCTTGGCTTTATAGTGTGCCGATCAGGTCTTAAGGTGGACGAGGAGAAGGTCAAGGCCATTTAAGAGTGACCGACGCCTACAACAATGACCCATGTGCGGAGTTTCCTTGGCTTAGTCGTCTTCTATCATCGGTTTGTAAAGAATTTCAGCACCATTGTCATGCCTCTCACCGAGCTGACCAAGAAGAAGGTCACCTTTCATTGGGGTGAAGAACAAGAAGGCGCCTTCCAGGCCTTGAAGGACAGGCTGACTCACGCACCGCTTTTGGCCCTCCTGGACTTCAACAAGACCTTTGAGATAGAGTGTGATGCGTCTGGGATCGGGTTAGGAGGGGTCCTTATGCAAGAAGTAAAACCGATTGCCTACTTCAGTGAGAAGCTTAGTGGGGCTGAGCTCAACTACCCCACTTATGATAAGGAGCTTTTTGCCCTTATTCGGGTCCTTCACACTTGGCAGCACTATCTCTTACCTAATGAGTTTGTCATCCATTCTAATCACGAGGCCCTAAAGTATCTTAAGGGGCAGATTAAGTTGAATAAGCGTCATGCCAAGTGGGTAGAGTTTATTGAGAGCTTCCCATATGTGATCAAGTACAAGAAGGGGAAGGACAATGTAGTGGCCGACGCCTTGTCACATAGGTATACCCTACTTACTTCTCTGGATGCTAGGATGCTAGGGTTTTCATTCATGCGAGAATTGTATGCTTTAGATGATAATTTTAAGGAAAAGTTCCTTGCATGTCAGGTTAGGGGAGGGGTAGATAACTTCTATATGCATGACGGTTATATGTTCTGGGGGTCGAAGTTGTGCATACCTAAGGGTTCCCTACATAGGCTCTTCATACAAGAAGCCCACAGCGGGGGACTCATGGGTTACTTTGGGGTTGATAAAACACTAAGTACACTCCGGGAACATTTCTATTGGCCAGGCATGCATAGGGAAGTGACTAAGTTTTATGCATCCTACATAGTGTGTCTTAAGTCCAAGTCGAAGCTCAACCCTTGGGAGTGTATACTCCATTTCCTATACCTAGTAACCCTTGGGAGGATATTTCTATGGATTTAGTCCTAGGGTAACCTCGGTCTAAGAGAGGGAGGGACTCCATTTTTGTGGTGGTAGACCGGTTCTCCAAAATGGCTCATTTTATTCCTTGTCATAAGACCGATGATGCGTCTCATGTGGCTGACCTCTTCTTTGAAAAGATTGTTCGCCTACATGGGGTGCTGAAGACTATAGTGTCTGATAGGGATGCAAAAAAATTGAGCTATTTTTGGAAAACCCTATGGTCCAAGATGGGGACTAAGCTACTATTCTCTACCTTGTGCCACCCACAAACGAATGGACAAACTGAAGTGGTTAAACGAACTCTTGGTTCTTTATTGCGTTCCTTGTTGATTACTAATCTGCGCAGGTGGGAGGAATGTCTTCCTTTCATAGAGGTTGCATACAACAAGACCACTCATTCGGCCATTAACAAGACCCCGTTTGATATGATGGAACCCAATCACTCTTCTCGATATGATCCCTTATGCTATCAAGGAGCGGGAGAGCCCCGAGGGCGTGGACCAGGCCAAGCACATCAAGGCCCTTCACGAGACCACCAAGGCACGGTTGGAGGCAAGGACCGCCTAGTATTGCAAGCAGGCCAACAAGGGACGAATGAAGTTGCTCTTAGAACCCGAAGATCTAGTTTGGGTCCATTTTCGCAAGGACCGGTTTCCAAACATGAGGGACTCCAAGTTGAAACCAAGGGGAGATGGACCGTTTTAAGTGCTGCAAAAGATCAACGACAATGCCTACAAGATTGATCTTCCAGGTGAGTATGGAGTCCATAATGTGTTCAATATTCTCATCTTTCTACATTTCTTGTATATGACGAGGACGACGAGTTTCGAGAAGATTCGGGGTTGAATCCTCTTCAAGAGAGGGAGGATGATGTACGTACGCCTGTGCTTCAACAAGGATCTAGCTCGGACCCGCCAATGCAGCCTCCGACACCGCCCATGACGCGTACCCGTCGCCGAGCTCAAGGCCAAGATCATGGAGAGGAGACGCCAACAAGGGCACCGGGAGTCATTACAAGGAGTCGGGCTAGGCAGCTGCTCATGGTCCTACACGAAGGGCTAAGGGGCGCGGAGTTGCCGAGCCACGGTGCAGGCGCGCCGGTCATGATGATACAAGGGTACCCGTTGCCGACATCGGCGCGAGAAGAGGCGCGAGATTTGAAGACATAGGCGCGGTTGCGCATGGAGGATTCAACAGGAAGGTCACGGCCCATTGGCCTGAATTTTAAGTGAATTTCTTGTTTTGGAAGTGACATTTCTAGACTATTTATATGTTGGTTTTAGGGTTTCTCTCTGCTCAGTTTTGATCATTTTGAAAACACAAGTTGTTTACTAGCGAAGAACGCTATTCCAGGTTCGGTTTGGAGTGAATGAAATTGTGAGGATTCAAGTTTGCTTCAATCTCGAGTGTGTGTGTTTTAGGAGGATTCCGACATCATTCATACTCAAAACGATATCTCTATTGCAAGTGGATTCTTGCGGGCGTGATATCTAACCTTGTTCGAACTCACGGAGGATTCCTTGAGTTCTACAAGTCGTTCAAGGCAGCCGGGAGGTTTCCTAGTTGTTGTTGTTCGCCTATCCGGTTCTCGTCCACCTCACGCCGTCCAGATCTCATCGTCATCCCCTCGACGCCGCCGGCTTCTTCCATTTCTGGCGCGTCCTTCATAATCGAGCCTCCCTTGGTGTTTCGGCAAGCAAGACGAGCCATACTACCTATCCCGAGGCGATCCTACGAGGGCATAAGCCATCACAAACTCCTTCGCCACGATTGATATTTGGTCCCGTCTTGGAGACATGATCTGGAGTACTTTGCTTAATTGAAACGAACACAAAAGCTAAAAATGCACACAAACTAAATTCAAAAGCCAATCAATGATTCAATAACTTAAAGCAAGAACAATATCAATGGTTTGGATGGAAACCACACAAGCACCAAGTCAGATGCTTGTGTCTTCCAATCTCTTTTTAAAAAAAGAAAAGAGCGTACTTAAATAAGAATAGGATTCCAAAGGCATAGAAATGAAACTAACATAATTTCCAAAAAATAATTACAAACATTAAAAAATGCATTAAAATATCCAAATTGAATCCGGGCAAATTTCTCGGAAAAACAACGAACCGCACGGCTATGCACATGAGAGCACGGGACATGCACAGTCCGTGCACCTTAACTGAGTGTTGTGCACGGTTTGTACAATGTAATGCACGGGGCATGAACCGTCGGTACAGTTTTTCTGGCAGTCAGAGATCGGCGTTTTTGTTGATCACATGGTACCTAGACATTAACATGCAGAATACTCTTCATTAGAGCACATGGTACCTAGACATTAAAACAAAATAAAAGAAGTAGTACTCAACAAGGGAACAAGAAACCAACGAAAATGGCATGCAAATATTAAGCATACAAGATGAATAATGCAATTAACTAATTAAAAGTAAAGCACTTCAAATAATTCAAAAAGAAAAGATTAACATAACATAAACTTGAACCAACAAACAATTCTATAAATAAGGGTAGTAGTCTAGGGTTACCTAAAAAAGGAAAAATATGGAAATTGAGCAAATTTAAGGCAAAGAGAACCGGTGGGCGTCTGATTGGGTTGGCTGTCGTATGTGTGGTGCTGGCAAAAGCAAGCAAGTAATTCGCCCCCAAATTCGGAGAGTGATGACGGCATGTTGGTGCTGGTTAAGCTAAAGGAATGATATGTGAATTGCACTTCAACAGTACGTGGTAACGGCTTAGGACAAAAGAGAGTCAACCAAGCAAAATTGAAATCGAATTCAACTTGGTGGGCGGTGAGTGTGAACGATGGGTTGATGTTGTGGTTATTATGGATTGCAAATTGAATTGCTTTTGTGAGGGTTGGGGGATTATGTAAGATTGGGGATATGGATGGTAGTGGACAGCCGTAGGGATTGGTGGTGGGTGGTGTCGTTGGTGGATGAAATTAGGATTTGAATAAAGAATAAACTTATCTAGATTTGAAATGCTGAAAAGAAACGAATTGAAACTTGCAAAGTTAAGGAAATCTTGTCTCTAAACACTTGAACCTGATACCACTTGATACATGACAAACTCATTTCGTCACGATTGATGTTTTGTCCCGTCTTGAAGACAAGATCCATATTCTTTTGCTTGATTGAAACGAACACAAAAACTAAGAAACGCACAAAAACTCAATTCAAAACGCAATCAATGATTCAATAACTCAAAGCAAGAACGATAATAATGGCTTGGATAGAAATCACAGAAGCACCTAGTCAGATGTCTATGTCTTCCAATATCTTTTTTAAAGAAAGAAATTAACGTACTTAAATAAGACTAGGGTTTTAAAGGCACAGAAAATAAACTAACATAATTTCCTAAAAATAATTAAAAACATTAAAAAGCGCATTAAAAGATCCAAATTGAACCCGGGCAAATTTCTCGGAAAAACACCGCCGAACCCTTGGCCGTGCATAGGAGAGCACGGGCAATGCGCACTCCGTGAACCTTAACTGAGCGTTGTGCACGTCTGTGCAGTGTAATGCACGGGCCGTGCACAATCCGTGCACTTTTCCTGCCAGTAAAAAATCAGCATTTTTTATCATCATTCCGATGGAATTTCGACTTGACGTAAACTAGAGAGTAGTAGATATTTGAGCCAGCTTTCCAACGGTTTTTGAACGAGCTTGAGATAAATTTTGTAGCCAAAGTTATGGTCGTTTTACCGAGCACTGTCCAAGCTTCTACGAGATCTTCAAATGCCCAAAACTTATTTGGTTTGAGCCTCTTTCTTGGCGGTCCTGGTCTTCTTCCAAAGAGATTTTCCAGTCCTCATCAAGTATAGAAAACAATGTAAAGCTATACAAGCTCAGAATGAGCCAAATTTCTCAACCATAGTCTGATGGAGACCCTAAAAGGTAGTTTCACTTGTATGTAAAAAATGAATGGGTACACAAATGTATTAAATGACATTTTTTTGTCAAATGACATCCAACTACTATATACAACTTAGATAATCAAATGCATGAAATGTAACATTTACCAATAGGACAGATCAACACGAAATATGCCTCACCTTTTAACCATTGGAAAGACTTATTTGTATAGTGTATTACGGACGAACTAAATCAGTGCGTATTTTTCTATACAACTTATTTAGCACTTTGATATTGTATACATAAATCAAACAATCAAATGTACTATATAAAACGTCAAGTGTCGTGCAATACTCGATAAATAAAAAAACCGCGACAATTTTAATCCTGCTTATTACAACAACCACCATTTACATGTCGTCTTACTATAAAGGATTCCGTTATCCATCACGTAAAATCATTTACATCATAAATCATATATTTTTTGAAATTATATATAAAAAATGGAACACATGGTGTACATATGCATTGCAGAATGTTATGTTACCAACTCGATTTGAAACTTAGCCTCTCCTATAAGTCACACAATTCATGAGACAAGATTCCAAAATTTATGGGCAATTTGAATAATGACAAGAAATAAACATGTCATGGAATAATATCAGACCCCTGCATGAAGTTATTCAACGTATGTTCACGAATAATTTTTTTCAGAACTCAGCTGATTGAGAAGGAATAAAAGAGGATGCGTATGAAGGTGTAAACTAACAACGAAAAGAGATAACACGTAGGGAGGTGTAAGACAATGTGAAATAATGAACGTGTTTGTGACCTTGTAGAAAACCAAAATAAAATTCATATTCATCTATGAACAAAATCAACATCATGAAGCCATTGGAAAAATCAACGGATGAATTCAATGGAAGATCAATACAGAGACGGAGACGACACAAAAAAGATTACCACCTTTTAACTCTGAGTGCGGACACAGGAAAAAAATTGATTTTTAGGTTCAATGGAAAAAGTAAACGAAAATGGTAAAAAGGTAAAATTGAAAAAAATCATTGTCCAACAAACACAAACCACAAAAGGAAAATAGAGGAGGTGGCAACCCTTGAGCTTGACACATCACCACACACGGCCTCTTTTTGGTGGCAAACCATGAGCTTGACAAGGAATAATGGCAATAACGTAAATATTCAATGGCAATGATGTAAATACGACCATCTTTGTCCACTTCTCTTTGTCTTTCCCGTTCTCAGTCTGGGCCTCCTTGCCCTACTCCTTGAATTGGAATTGTGTCTGGCTTCTTGACTGCTACACCTTGAAGCATCAATTGCAAGCCCATGGCCGACACATCACCACATGTAAATTTTATTGGGGGCATTTCTCCCTAGTGCATGCCAACGCGTCCTCCCAAGTCCATTGACCAGATGAAATCTCAACTAATTCGAAAAGCCATGTATACAACAGAATATGGCAACTGAGTATGATTTAGTTAACATGTTACGTAATAATGCCCAAACAAATATAATTGTCATTGGGGTACGAAATATTCGAGGTATGCATACCATTTTACCACATGTCTCGGTGAAAAGAATGAAATTGGCACATATAATAAATCATATGCAAAACAGAAAAAAGAAAAACGTGTAATATTTACCGGTAAAGAGGATGTCGTATTTTTCCAAATATGACTCGAATTCCTGCATTCACCAACTCGAATGGTAAGACATGTATATGTTTGCATCAATTGACATTTGTTGTGATACAGTAGCAAGTAGGTATGTTTCTTACAATTCACTAGAAAATTTACAAGTTGAGATCAAAGCACCCAAGAATAATGTCAAAGAAATATGAGAAAATGAACAAACTGCTAGCTGCTATATTAATATAAAAAATTTCTAGATCTTACAAAATAAAACGGTTGTGTGTTGTATCAATGCGTTCATGTATCCATCCCTTCCAAGAACATTGTGCGTCTCTTTTATGCCTATACAAATGGTATTTTTATGGCTGAAGATACATACTCGTTCTTATTTAGTTTATTGATGGAAGTACTTAATGGTGAGAAGTCGATTAAGTAGGAAAAACTATAAATTAAGGTCCTGTTGCATGTACATTCGCGGGGGATCGTTGAACTTAAAAATTTATTGTTTTATTAACCAAAAACGAATTACAAATAAATTCATACACGTTGATTGGACCGTTGATTTGATTGATATACGCTACAGTACAATACTCTTTAAGTCAGATCATCGTCGGATATATATATAAGTGATCACAAATAAATTTGTGATCACTTATAAGGATTAAAAGTGATACCCATGTCAACAAGCGCTCTTCCTTTTCAGGGTTTAAGTGAGGACAAAGAACTCTGAAGTTAAGCGTGCTAGGGCAGAAGTAGTACTAGGATGGGTGACCTCTTGGGAAGTCCCCGGGTTGGCATGGTATGACGCTTATAAGGCCTTGGGCCTTACAAATGCTATTAGAGCCGACTTTGGGTTAAGTTTGGACTTTGCCTTGAGGGCGGCCGCTCGACCCAAATGGCGGTCTTTTGACTTTGACGAGGTCGTCAAGGATTTAAGTGGGGGTGATTGTAACGCTCCGGATTTGTGATTCCTTATAAGGATTAAAAAGTGTTATCCATGTCAACAAGAGATCTTCCTTTTCAGGGTTCAAGTGAGGACAAATAACTCTGAAGTTAAGTGTGCTAAGGCAGGAGTAGTACTAGAATGTGTGACCTCTTGGGAAGTCCCCAAGTTGGTATGGGATGTCGCTTCTAAGGCCTCATGCCATACAACCAAGTAGCAATGTCATAGAACAATTAATGACTACGTTTTCTTTTGTTTTTGTATATTGTGGAAAATCCAAAATAATCTTTTTGATTTATGTTAGCCAGATGGACTGATTGATATGTTTGACAACACCTGATTGACTTTTTTTACACGATTGATTACTAATATTATATTTATCAATTCTATCACGTGAGTATCCAAATAGCGAATTCAATTTATTCAACACATTCATACGATGATGCACGTGAAGAATTTACAAATCCCAGTATTAGACTTTGTAAATTTAATTGAACATGTAATTGAAGCATCGATATTGCCTTGCATTGATGATCAGTATGGAAACACAATTATGTAAACAATGGCCAATGTAATTTAATTACATCGAAGTTTGTAATGAAAATACACTTTTAACGACAAATAATACAAATCAAATTACATGGTGAAAAATGTTAAATAAAAACATTAAGAGTATACAAATACAATGCAATCAACTCTATATGCAACAATTACCACTACTATCAAAGTATCATTATATCGCATAGTACAAAACAACACAATGATGACATACTTTTGAATGTAGTATCTCTATTGTAAAAAAGGTTTTAGCATTACTATGTGCTTTCACAACATACTTACCCGATGAAGCGAAACTATAAGCGTGGTTCGACATCAAACTACACACAAGAGTGTAATTTGATACAATGTGCATCATTTATTTTTTGTAAGAAAAATGTACATCGAATATATGCAACAATTACCACTACTATCAAAGTAGGCGCATGCATACACTTATCTTTCCCTGCTAATGATTGATACTTCCAATTCAATGTCGTTAGATTCAGCCTTCCTTATAAAAAAAGTATAATAATGAAGGCAGGACCACATTATACTTAGTATATACGATATTCAAATAATACAATAATGAATGTAGGATTACATTATATTTAGTATAATAGATATTTCAATACTACAATAATGAAGCTAGAATTATATTATACTTAGTATGACCAATATTCGAATTATACGATAATGAAGGTAGAATTTCACTCTCTCTAATTATGATTGGGTGCATGCACAACACATGCCGTTTATTTTTGGGAAATTCTCCTCTTCACACAATTCTCTTTATTAATCAGCAAGTGACATCCTTCGGGATATGTAGGAAAATTGAAGTGAATCCTTCAATTGACATTTCAACACGATACATGTGTTACATTAGTGCATGATGCCTATCAATAAGTGTATTGTTATCACAACAATAACAAAATGTTTTTAGCCTCTTCTTTAATATCTTATCTTTCCTTCACAAGCCTTATCAAAACCATACTTCTTAAAGGAATTGATCTCATCATTGATCTCTTTTCTTACCAAGCATAAAATATTGTCAAGCTTGCATAATTTATTTACCAGAAAGAAAGATTCTCTTCTTCGTCTTCACTTCCTTGAGAACTTTGACATTGATTTTGAGAGAAACATTATTTTGTTGATATGTTGTTTAGAACAACATGTTGCAGTTTATGTCACATAAATATTCCTAATATAACTCGAATCCTTCAATGTAATACCCGACATACAAGTATCCTTGTATGTTTTAAAAACAAATGTTACGAAGCCAAAGTCAATGCATGATACGATTTTCAGAACAGTAATTACTAATTCGAAAAATTCTACGTCATTTTGTTAAATGTATCACATCAAAACGGATCTAAAATAGAAAATACCAAATCTAAATAATTATTTACAATATTTAACAACCACGGAGAAACAGAGCCATATTATAATCGGGGAGATGATAGACATATAATTATGTACTAGAAATTTAGCAATATTATAGAGGTAAGAAGAAATTTGAAGAATATTAGAGAAGATTAAACAAATTTGAGTGAAATAAACATGGCTATGGATGTGAATATGTTATACAAGTATCCTTGTATATTCATCAAACAATTACGAACGAAAAGATTAAAAAATAAAAAGACCAAGCAAGACATATCTGAAAATGCAACACACCAAAAGAAAGATGACGGAGGAAAAAAAAGATGCACACTTTAAGCTCAGTATAATATTACACGAAGTAATCCCACTTAAATTACCCATTTTATTAATAAAATAAGGACATGTTCTCACAATGATATAAACGTCTAATGGTTGAGCAGAATAAGATTGTATATATACATGGAGTTCCCTTTGAAATTCAAGCCCGTGAGACTGAAAAGAGCAAAAATTACAAGTGTATTAAACACATTTGCATAACAAAGTATAAGAGGCTAGGAAGTAGCAACTATATACCTTTGCAGAACAGTACATTCTTTTGTACTTTTATCATGCATTTACTTACTTGAACAAAATAGGTGATAGAGCAATAGGAAATTTAGTAGGAGTGAACCCCATATATTTACCTGGATAGAACAACTGTCGTCGGTATTTATAAGGAAAAAAAAGTAGAACAATTCGTTTTTTAATATGGGTTTTTTGCGCCAAATCATCCGTTATATGACCCATTTTACATGAAACCACATGTTATAACGATAATTATTCTAAACCATCCATGAGAATGCTCCGTTTACAAAAAAGCAACCCATAAGACCCTTTTATCACTTTTGCCGTTAATTTGTGTAAAAAGACTCTTATACCCCTCGCTCTTTTTAAATTTACGAGTAAGACCATGTTTTTTTTTATTTTTTATTATTTTTTCTTAAATAAAATATTTTTCCCAAATTTTTTTCCACTAATGTTTTTACGAAAATTATTATTTGTTAAAAAAAGTCAATTTTTTTTATTTAATTATAAATAGTGCATGGGATAGTATGTTATAGTGCATGATTAAAATGCTAAAGTGCATGATATTAATTTTTGAAAAAAAAATCAAAAAAATAATAATTTTTTAAGAAAAGATTTTTTTTGAAAAATAAAAAAATTAAGTGCATATATAAACATATAAAGTGCATGAGTTAGTATTGTAATATCTCACTTAAAATAGAAGGGTAATATGATAATTTTAATTTGATAAAATAAAATTTATGAAATTTATTTTATTTCTTTTAGAGGAGTAATTTACATTTTCGTTAACTGAAGTTCAAAATTTAGGTTAAGATAATTTTATACAAATTATCAAATGGGAGATAATAATAAAGAGTATAAGAATTATTATATTTATCCATGGGAGGGATAAAATAATAAATACCTTAAGTATGTTATCTCTTTAAGCTTTGGATGATCTAAATTGTGATTAACCTTATGTTTATTATAATTTAATTAAACTTATCAATTTTAACTTACAACCAATTTAACAAAGTGTTAAAAAGGGGTTTAAGTATGGTTAAATTTATAAGAAAGAGTAAATTATTGCAAATAACCCAAAAGTTGAGGGGCCCAACCGCAAATTACTGTTCATCCCCCTCCTCCAAACAACCCAAGCTCGACGAGCTCCATCCATTGCGGTCATGGGCCGATTTCAGCCCCGTTTTCGTCGCGTTTCGTCCAACTAAATTATGGGCTTCGTAGGAGGGATCTTAACGCGTAAGATCGTGAAGAAATAGGAAGGATTCATGCCCGGATAAGATCGAATTTCTCTATTGAATGCAAGAAAAATATTGGGAAATAGCACCCAATACCCCATTTTCATATAGGCTTTGCAAAACTACCCTACCCCTTTTGGTTTTTGCAAATCTACCCTAAAGACTTTTTTTTCCTTGTTTTTTGCAATTATACCCCACAAATAAAAACTTAAATGAAAATCTGACTTTTCCTTTTCTTTTCGAAAAGAAATTCTGACATGGCACTATTTTAATTGAAAAAAAATAAAACCCCAAATCATTTTGAATTCCAAAATGAAATGTGAAAAATTTGCTATAGGTAAAAAAAACCCAAATCATTTCCTTTTCCTTTTCTCTCCCAGAGGTTTCCTCTTCGCCGGCGGAATCTAGATTTATTTTTTTTGGCGAGATTCACCGATTCCGGCGTGAAGCTTTCTCTTCCAGGTTTGTTTGCTTGAAACCCTTCTTCACCGTTCGAGGTAGCTTAAACCCTTCTTCACCGTTCGACGTAGCTTAATCCATTCATCGCCGCTTGAGCTCCGAGTAAGGCCCTTGCGATTCCGCTTAAGGCTCTTGCGATTATGTCGCGATTCCGATTCATCTGCCTCTTCTGTCTATCTCCTTCGAGCCTTGTTGTTCGAGATAGGTATTGTAACACCCCCAAAACTTAACCCTTTTGGAAAGGTATTACCGCCAGTGACCCCAGTGTTCCTTACCGAGATCACCCAAGGCTTTAAAATACAATTTAGGAAATACAAATGATACATAATGATCAAAGCATTCAATTCCAAAACATAACATTGTCAAGGAAACAAGAGTTACGGGATTACAACCCAATCCCGAATAGGCTAACACAGAGTTTAAACCAAATACAGCGGAAGTCTTATAAAACACATTACAACCAAAGTCATTGTCCAAAAGATCTCAACCTGTTTAAAGAAATAACTAAAACATTCAAAAACCACCATCGACTCCATAGTCCTTCTAATCTTCTGAGCTACTTTCTATCTGATGTGCCGAATCGAACGGATGACACCAGCCCACATGCAGAGAATAAAGTTCATGGGTTAGTCTACTTGAATAGACTAGCAAGGGTACAAAGCAGAATGATTCGAAGCAGTCGTATTAGGTTAGACTCATCGCTTCTCGAATAACAACCAATGACGATAGTCAACCATCATACTCCTACTGGAATAAACAAGAGGTATGCACAAGAGAAGATTCTGGAAGACTGAATCTTCACAGAAATCGACTCAAAAAGAGACTCCAACGGAAATGAGTCTTTAAGGAATTATGGCAAATCTGGAAAGTTTACAGAATTATACAAAAATGATTTAAAAGTTGACTGAGATGCTTCGGTTCACGACCAACCTCATCGCATACAGCGAATCCAGATTGGAAAGAGAACGTACTATGATCAAAGTCGAGACGAGTTTTCCTAGCTGCACTATAACTTAGCTGCACTACTCGCCGAGGGTTTATTAATTATGTGCGTCGAGTAGCACTTATCTGATTTATATTACAAACCACACATCACATTATTAGACTTTTACATGTGTACCCCATCATTGGGACGACACATCTTAGTATACGTTTCGTCGAGAGTGACGTACACCGGAAGGTTTGTGACACCAACTAAGTGTTCTGTCTCTACACACTTGTGAAAGAGACCGATCATGATCTTAGAATAGTACCAGATGGAGACGAGCCACCCCGATACCAGATTATAAAGAAACGACTGGACAGAGTCCGAATAACGTTCCTATTTAACAGTGCTAACTAAACAGTTATAACACAATAACAGTTATAGGATAAATCCACATAAAGGCCCGAAAGGCGATCACAGATAATAGCGTTGTTCTAACAGATATACAACCTATTATAATATCAATATTTTGTTTTCCAAAACAGTTTACCAAAACCATTTCCAGACAAACAGAGTATTCATTCCAAATTAATTACTCAGATAAACTACTGATAATTAATGTAAATATGAAACGAATGAGCAAAAGTGAACCGCCACTTGCCTTAATCCGCAGAGTTTGAACGAAGCCTAATGACGACGGGATTCCGGGCTCGACACAGGAATAGATCTGGCACACAAATTCGTTCGAATCGACCCATAAGGAAACCCTAAGTTAGATCCGACATAACAACAGTATGAATCTAAAAACGGCGAAAGAAATCGAAAGGAAAAACGCCACGACGACAACCAACCAAGCCAAAGCCACGAAGGCATTCTGGGCACTGGCGGCGGTCGCTGTTCTTGGCGGCGGTCGCCGTAGTTCATCACGGCGGGCGCCGTAAAGAACACGGCGGTCGCCGTGAAGAGCTCCGACGACAGAACGAGAGAAAAACTCACCAAAAAGATGCGCGTTTCGACCCCTCTTTGCCTTGCCTGGGTTCCAACCTCCAAAGGCAACCAAAAGGCTTCACAAGGGCTTCTGGAAACACCACCAAACGACACCGGCGAAAGCTTCAGAATTCCGGCGAGGGGCACAAACTCCGGCGAGAGGAAGATTTGAGGATTTAAGCTTGATTTGTGCATGAATCTGACCCCAATCCTCTCCCTTTTATAGCCACAGATCATGTGGACACCGCGATGGCCTAAGCGAGACGTGGAGAGGCTAAATCGACGCCTTGTCAGACGTCTCCGGCGACCAACGGTTAAAGACTGCTGGGTAATCACGGCGGGCGCCGCAACATTGCCTACGACGGGGCCGCGGCGGGCGCCGTAATTACGGCGGTCGCCGTTCCTACCCCTGGCGAGCCCAGAGTAGGAGACGACGGCCTGACACTTCGGGCCCAGCGATGGCGGGCGCCGTTACTGTACGGCGGTCGCCGTTTTTTATTTTCCCGCCCATTCAGCTCTTGAACGAGCAAGACATTAACCCGGGATAAAAATTATCGTATGCGAACGCGTATAAACATCCGAAGCACGTCGTCTGTATTGTATTTCACTGAGAAAAATATTACAGATACAGAGCACATTACAGAATGTCTCAAGCTACCTGAATTAAATCCGACGTACTAAACGGATACTCGGGAAAATTCCAAAATTCCCAAAATAATCTTACAAAATACGGGGTATCACATCTCCTGCCCCTTAAAAGAAGTTTCGACCCCGAAACTTAGGTCGAAAACAACTCGGGAAAACGCCTGAGCATATCTGACTCGGTTTCCCACGTTTCCCAAGTAACTTCCTCCGATCCAGACTTGGACCACTGAATCCGTACCAACGGTACGATCTTGTTACGCAAACGCTTCTCCCGATACTCCAAAATGCGCACGGGCATCTCCTCATAAGTACCATTAGCTTGAATCTCGATGTCCTCATAGCTAAGCACATGAGACTCATCTGGCACATACTTTCTGAGTAAAGATACGTGGAACACGTTATGCACCGGGTGAGCCGATGGCGGCAACGCCAAGCGGTACACTAAGGTTCCCACCCTATCCAGAATCTCGAACGGTCCCACGTAGCGAGGGTTAAGCTTCCCACGCTTACCAAATCTAAAAACTCCTTTGGAAGGCGACACCTTGACGAAGACCTTGTCGCCAACCTCGAACTCGACATTCCTACGCTTCTTATCTGTGTAAGATTTCCGTCGACTCTGAGCAGTCAACATTCTCTGCCTGATCAAAGCAATATCTGCAGTTGTCCTCTCGACCAACTCTGGTCCAAGCAGAATCTTGTCGGCGTTATCGTCCCAATAAATCAGAGATCTGCATCTGCGACCGTACAAAACTTCAAACGGAGCCATCTTGATTGTAGCATGCCAGCTATTGTTGTATGTGAACTCAATCAGACTCAAGCTGTCCTCCCAGCTAGTCGGACGATCGAGCACACAAGCTCTAAGCATATCTTCCAGAGTCTGGATGGTCCTTTCAGACTGGCCATCTGTCTGAGGATGAAAAGATGTATTGAACCTTAACTCGGTCCCCATAGCCTTATGAAGCTCCTTCCAGAACCTCGACATGAAACGGCCATCTCGATCAGATACAATGGTCTTAGGGATACCATGCAAACGGACAATCTCCTTCTGATAGACCTCTGCTAACTTCTGGACTTCCCACGTGGTCTTAATGGCTATGAAATGAGCACTCTTCGTAAGCCGATCCACGATCACCTAGATAGCATCTTTCTGACCTCGAGTCTTGGGTAGCCCTGTGACGAAATCCATGGCAATGCCTTCCCACTTCCACTCTGGCACAGGGAGAGGTAGCAACTCACCACCTGGCCTGCGATGCTCAATCTGGACCTTCTGACAAGTCAAGCACCTAGCCATGAAGTCCGCCACATCCCACTTCATGTTTGGCCACCAAAACTTATTCCTCAGATCCTTGTACATCTTGCTGGAGCCAGGATGCACAGAATAAGCAGATGAATGAGCTTCTCTCATCACCAACTGACGAAGACCTTCTGTGTCAGGCACACAGATCCGATCCTTAAACCAAAGTGATCCATCATCCTGAATCACAAAACTGGGAGCTTTCCCATCCATCACTTCACTGCTTAACTTCACCAAGATGATGTCATCGACTTGCTTTTCTTTGATCTGATCCAGCAGTGTAGCCTAAATTTCCATCATACTCAGGTACCCTCTACGCTGGTCATACAAGACTTCAATGTCGCATGACTCTTGGTTTAGCTTGGTATGAGCAGTAAGTAGAGCAACTACAGTCTCATGCATTGTCTTTCGGCTTAGTGCATCAGCTAATACATTAGCCTTGCCCGGATGATACAGCAACTCCATGTCGTAGTCCTTGAGCAACTCTAGCCAGCGGCGTTGTCTCATATTTAGCCCCTTTTGAGTAAATATATACTTGAGACTTTTGTGGTCAGTGAAGACTTGGCATCTTATACCGTAGAGGTAATGCCTCCAAATCTTCAGCACAAAGACAACCGCTGCTAGCTCAAGATCATGTGTCGGATAGTTTTCTTCGTACGTCTTGAGTTGCCTGGATGCATAAGCAATGACTATGCCTCTCTGCATCAAAACACAACCAAGACCACACTTTGAAGCATCACTATAGACCACATAATCATCGTTCCCCTCTGGGAGTGCTAACACGGGTGCCGAGGTCAGCCATCGTTTCAACTCCTGGAAACTGGCCTCGCACTTGTCATTCCAGACAAACTTCTTGTGAACTTTGCGGAGTAGATTGGTAATAGGTAGAGCGATCTTTGAAAATCCTTCTACGAACCTTCTATAATACCCAACAAGTCCAATAAAACTGCACACCTCCTTCACATTCTGGGGCTGTGTCCAATTAGCCACCGCTTCAATCTTTTGGGGATCAACCATAACCCCATTTTTATTGATCACGTGGCCTAAGAAAGCCACTTCCTTCATCCAGAATTCACACTTAGACAATTTAGCAAAAAACTAATGTTGTCTAAGGATTGACAAGGCAATCCGCAGATATTCCTCGTGGACTTCTTCATTCGGAGAATAGATCAGAATGTCGTCGATGAAGACCACCACGAACTTATCCAAGTACTGGTGAAAACATCGGTTCATCAAATCCATAAAGACAGCTAGAGCATTTGTAAGCCCAAAAGGCATCACTACGAACTCGTAATGACCATATCTGGTCCTAAACGCAGTTCTAGGAATGTCCTGCTCACGAATCCTGAGTTGATGATATCCAGATCTCAGGTCGATCTTGGAGAAAACCTTTGCTCCCTGCAACTGGTCCAACATGTCATCAATCCTAGGCAAAGGATACTTGTTCTTGATCGTCACCTTGTTCAACTCTCGGTAGTCGATACAAAGTCGGAACGATCCGTCCTTCTTTTTGAAGAATAATACCGGAGCACCCCACGGCGATGCACTCGGCCTGAGATAACCTTTGTCAAGAAGATCTTCAAGTTGATTCTTCAATTCTTGCATCTCAGCTGGAGCCATCCGATACGGTGATTTGGAAATTGGAACCGTACCAGGCTCAAGATCAATTGAAAACTCTACGTCACGGTTCGGGGGTAATCCATGAATTTCTTCCGGAAAGACATCTGAAAACTTCCTAACTACAGGAATATCAAGAACCTCAGGTCCATCCTTCGCGGGCGAATCCAAGTAGCAAAGGTACCCAACACATCCTTGTCATAGTAGCTTAAACGCATCCATCGCATTGATCAGCTTGCCGTTATCAGCGTCATTTTGACCTTTGAACTTGCACACGAACTGGCCCCCAGATGACACCGTCACCGTTCTTGAACTGAAGCTGATCACCGCCTTGTGACGCGTCAGCCAATCCATACCGAGGATAATGTCGTATGGAGCCATGGCTATACAGATTAGATCTGCCTCGAATTCCTTACCCTGAATGGTAATCGGAAAGTCGGAAAGATGCTTGGTTCCCACCAAACGTTCTCCATTAGGAAGACTAACGACGAAAGGGTCGCACGAATCGTTGCACACTAAGTCTAACTTGCTAACACAGCTATCCGAAATAAAGGAATGCGTAGCACCAGAATCAAATAGAATGCACACTGAAGTAGAGTGAAGGTATAAAGTACCTTGAGCAATTGGAGCATTGGGTCCATCTGCTTCACGCATCTCGTACAAGCGTTGTCCTTGACTTCTAGAAACAGCTGGGGCCTTTCCCCTGTTCTGAGCAGTCGTCTGGACTGACGGGCTAGGAGTCTCGGCAGGCTTGAACCTAGGTCGGTTGCTCTGATGAACTGACCCTTGCTGCGACTCTACTCCCTTATGTTTCCCCTGCTTGCAGAACTTCTGCAGATGACCATCACGTCCACACCCAAAGCACGACCTCTTCTCCTTCTGACACTCATTGCTCTTGTGCCCAACAGTACCACAGTTATAACACTGAACTGAACTCCTGGTCTGCCCTGACTGCTGAGTCGATCCTCCTTGCGTCATCTCCGTCTTAGCTCGGCCAGACTTGGCAAAGTTAGACGATGGCGCAGGCTGCTTAAAGCCACCTCCCTGGTTCTGGTTCTGCATCGACTTCTATCGGTTACGCCTCTTGGTCGACTCCTCTAGAGTTACCTCCAGCTTATAGGCACAATTCACATACTGCTCCAAGGTAGAGCATGTGTGGTGCACCATTAACGGCTTGATATCCGGGCTCATCCACTCGTGGAAGTACCAGATCTTTTGGGCCTCGTTGGTAATCTGGGCAGGGGCGTACTGTAAAAGATGATTGAACTTAGATGCCAACTCGGTCACTTTCAGACCATCCGTATTTGGGTACAAGAACTCTTTATGCTTCTCCTCTCTCATAGCAGGAGAGAAAAAGCGATCAACCATATTGGTCTTGAACATCGACCAAGTCAACATTGGGCTCTCTGCCAAAACTGTGCTCTCCCACCACTCGCTAGCCTCCTCCTTCAGCTGAAGAGAAGCGATATGGACCTTCTCGGCCTCAGTACACTCCACATTCCGAAACAGCCTCTCCATATGGGAGAACCAATGAGTTACTGCTACTGGCTCCCCTTTTCCGTTATAGCAATCGGGCCTCATGGAAGTGATGGTCTTAAGAGCGCGACCATAGCTATCTCTAGCCCTAACGGTTTTCTCCTGGGCAGCATGGTTTTCTGGCTCCTCAAACCTCGGAACCGGTGGGTGAGTAGGCACTTCTTGCGCTTGAGGCACACTTGGTCGCAGTATATCAGTCACTGCTTGCATGACCATTCATCGAATTGCCTCTAACGTTGTAGCATCAAAAGTCATTGGTGCTTGGGTCTGATCTTGACCTTCGCGTCTAGGATGATTGCGGGACTCAGACTCATGCTCGTCTTGAGTGACATCCCTTGCAGTTGGTCTGGGATCCTGACTGGTCCCAACACCAGCTCGAGTCGTGTTTCTTGTGTTCACCATCTGTTTACCGATCCAATTCCAAGTATTTCATACATTAATATTTATTTCATAAACTTAATGTAGCAAAATCACTCAGAAATAGATCAACTGGGTATTTTATAGATGAACTGGAACTATTATACAAGCTATGCATAAGTCGATTTTTCCGAGTGCCAGGACCAAATTGCTCGGAGATCGTAGTATTTTACAAGGTACATGCCGCAATACTGGAATGTTTTACACGGTACATGTGGAAATACTAGGAAAAAGGGAACTATTCTAGGCACGTTGATCCATCTCATGGCGTCCCAAAATGTTTCCTA
Source organism: Rheum nobile (assembly GCA_027886185.1). NCBI lineage: Eukaryota > Viridiplantae > Streptophyta > Magnoliopsida > Caryophyllales > Polygonaceae > Rheum > Rheum nobile. Next base: position 22,739 of record WOAB01000539.1, on the reverse strand, counting down.
TACGGAAGACTTCTCATGCAAGGCTTCTTCGGGCGGGGCTCTCCATCGGAGTCTGACGATGGACTACGCACCCTGCTTGACCCTGAAGCACATGGTCCTATCTCAGTCATGGTAAAGTATGGGTCGTCCATGACTGGCCCTCCTATCCCAACCCTCCTCTGAGTACTGGCGATGAGCTCATCCCTCTGACGCTGCTGTTCTGCAGAGATTACCTCGCTCTGGTAGAGTATCTCCTGCAGCTCGGATTCTGACCTCCTTCTTCTTGGAGTGGGGATAGACTGAGATTCCCTGTCACTTCTCCTAATACCGTACTCGGTATACAGTGCCTCCCAATCAGCTTCTGACATGGGTGCGTACTCTGGCACTGGTGGCAACTCTTGCATAGGTGGTAACTCTGTACTGGGGTGAATAAATTGCATCCCCGTTTCCTGACTATCCACCAGCAAGTGCCTCAAGTCATCGGACTCCTGGTTTTTGTCCGCTGAGGTCCATCTCGGTATCCTCCTCGGGATCATCCTCGATGGGGTCCTCTTCCTCTTCTTCGGGGTCATCCTCTATGGGGTCCTCTTCTTCATCTTCCTCTTCTTCATCTTCCTCTTCGCTCCCTTCAATAATCATATCTATCTGGTAATCGTCATTGTAGTACCCTCTCGCGTACCTAGACGATTCATCTTCTTGCATTGCTTCCTCCCTTGGTGGCTCCACTGGCGCTGTCACAGGAATTACAACATTCCTTGACACCAGGACTACCGACTCAGGAAGCACATGCTTGATCTCCTCCGGTGGGCTACTCGGGCCTCCAACCTCGAAGCACCTCTGGGGTATAGGAAAGTCTAGCCTCTCGAGAGACGGTGAATCCATCTCGGCATCTTCCGACCCCTTCTTCTGAGAGAGACATGCACCCATCTCCTATAGGATAACGAGGAAGGAATTAGTCTTTCTAGACATAGAAGCAAGCTTACTATATCAGACTATCCAGAAGACATGACTATGAACGGCGTTTTGAAATTCTTTTTACTTTGAAAATTCAGAGCCCTTTTTTTTAAAGCATTTTTGAAAACGGATAAATGGTTTATAAAAATCCCAAACCCATTTTAAAACCTTTGGCTCTGATACCACAACTGTAACACCCCCAAAACTTAACCCTTTGGAAATGTATTACCGCCAGTGACCCTAGTGTTCCTTACCGAGATCACCCAAGGCTTTACCGTTTAAATACAATTTAGGAAATACAAATGATACATAATGATCAAAGCATTCAATTCCAAAACATAACATTGTCAAGGAAACAAGAGTTACGGGATTACAACCCAATCCCGAATAGGCTAAGACAGAGTTTAAACCAAATACAGCGGAAGTCTTATAAAACACATTACAACCAAAGTCATTGTCCAAAAGATCTCAACCTGTTTAAAGAAATAACTAAAACGTTCAAAAACCACCGTCGACTCCATAGTCCTTCTAATCTTCTGAGCTACTTTCTATCTGATGTGCCGAATCGAACGGATGACACCAGCCCACATGCAGAGAACAAAGTTCGTGGGTTAGTCTACTTGAATAGACTAGCAAGGGTACAAAGCAGAATGGTTCGAAGCAGTCGTATTAGGTTAGACTCATCGCTTCTCGAATAACAACCGATGACGATAGTCAACCATCATACTCCTACTGGAATAAACAAGAGGTATGCACAAGAGAAGATTCTGGAAGACTGAATCTTCACAGAAATCGACTCGAAAAGAGACTCCAACGGAAATGAGTCTTTAAGGAATTATGACAAATCTGGAAAGTTTACAGAATCATACAACAATGATTTAAAAGTTGACTGAGATGCTTCGGTTCACGACCAACCTCATCGCATACAGCGAATCCAGATTGGAAAGAGAACGTACTATGATCAAAGTCGAGACGAGTTTTCCTAGCTGCACTATAACTTAGCTGCACTACTCGCTGAGGGTTTATTAATAATGTGCGTCGAGTAGCACTTATCTGATTTATATTATAAACCACACATCACATTATTAGACTTTTACATGTGTACCCCATCATTGGGACGACACAGCTTAGTATACGTTTCGTCGAGAGTGATGTACACCGGAAGGTTTGTGACACCAGCTAAGTGTCCTGTCTCTACACACTTGTGAAAGAGACCGATCATGATCTTAGAATAGTACCAGATGGAGACGAGCCACCCCGATACCAGATTATAAAGAAACGACTGGACAGAGTCTGAATAACATTCCTATTTAACAGTGCTAACTAAACAGTTACAGCACAATAACAGTTACAGGATAAATCCACATAAAGGCCCGAAAGGCGATCACAGATAATAGCGTTGTTCTAACAGATATACAACCTATTATAATATCAATATTTTGTTTTCCAAAACAGTTTACCAAAACCATTTCCAGACAAACAGAGTATTCATTCCAAATTAATTACTCAGATAAACTACTGATAATTAATGTAAATATGGAACGAATGAGCAAGAGCGAACCGCCACTTGCCTTAATCCGCAGAGTTTGAACGAAGCCTAACGACGACGGGATTCCGGGCTCGACACAGGAACAGATCTGGCACACAGATTCCTTCGAATCGACCCATAAGGAAACCCTAAGTTAGATCCGACATAACAACAGTACGAATCTAAAAATGGCGAAACAAATCGAAAGGAAAGACGCCACGACGACAACCAACCAAGCCAAAGCCACGAAGGCATTCTGGGCACTGGCGGCGGTCGCTGTTCTTGGCGGCGGTCGCCACAGTTCATCACGGCGGGCGTCGTAAAGAACACGGCGGTCGCCGTGAAGAGCTCCGACGACAGAACGAGAGAAAAACTCACCAAAAAGATGCGCGTTTCGACCCCTCTTTGCCTTGCCTGGGTTCCAAACTCCAAAGGCAACCAAAAGGCTTCACAAGGGCTTCTGGAAACACCACTAAACGACACCGGCAAAATCTTCAGAATTCCGGCGAGGGGCACAAACTCCGGCGAGAGGAAGATTTGAGGATTTCAGCTTGATTTGTGCATAAATCTGACCCCAATCCTCTCCCTTTTATAGCCACAGATCATATGGACACCGCGATGGTCTAAGCGAGACGTGGCGAGGCTAAATCGGCGCCTTGTCAGACGTCTCCGGCGACCAACGGTTAAAGACTGCTGGGTAATCACGGCGGGCGCCGCAACTTTGCCTACGGCGGGGCCGCGGCGGGCTCCGTAATTACGGCGGTCGCCGTTCCTAGCCCTGGCGAGCCTAGAGTAGGAGACGACGGCCTGACACTTCGGGCCCAGCGATGGCGGGCGCCGTTACTGTACGGCGGTCGCCGTTTTTGCCTTTTCCCGCCCATTCAGCTCTTGAACGAGCAAGACATTAACCCGGGATAAAAATTATCGTACGCGAACGCGTATAAACATCCGAAGCACGTCGTCTGTATTGTATTTCACTGAGAAAAATATTACAGATATAGAGCACATTTCAGAATGTCTCAAGCTACCTGAATTAAATCCGACGTACTAAACGGGTACTCGGGAAAATTCCAAAATTCCCAAAATAACCTTACAAAATACGGGGTATCACAGGTATGTCAAGTTTTTCAGAGTTCAAGTCATTTAACGCCATTTTAGGGTTGCTCCGTTGCTGTTCATTTGGTTTTTAGGGTTGATGCACTGTTGTTTGAGCTGAATTGAAGTGAGGAAGTGAGGTTGAATGCAGCAAATTGTATCAACCTGTGAAATCCGTGTTTGTAAAATGAGAATGTCAGATTATGTTTGTTTTTGTCACAATTGCAGGAATTACCATTTTATGAACATTTCTTGTCAACGTTGATGAAATATTTGTCACATCGTATAGTGTTATTGTTGAAATGATTAATTTGATTCTCATGAATGTCAGATTATGTTGTGTTTTGAAATTCTAATGTTGTTATTTTCCTGACATTATAGCTCTCTTACTCTTGCAACTTCCTTGTCTTCTCGTGTGATCTGTACATCTGGGTATGTTGAGTTGAGTTAGGTTCTTAGAAAAAGCTTAAATGTTGATATTTTTTGTTGTTTGTCTATCTCCCCCAGTGCAGCTGAAGTGGTGTAGTTCTTCATATTGAAACAGAGGAGATTAAAATGGGTAAAAAGGTAAATTTTGGTTAGCTCATTGTGTGTAGTTTTCCATAGTTGACATCCTGTCATGTTGTGTTTAAGTATATGTTCGTTTTGTATATATTGACCTTGTATAATTTGTATTTTTTAGGGTCATTTATTGAGATTTGAAGGGGAAAAATTCATCGGCAGAGTCAACCAAAACTGTCGGCGTGAATTGCTGAATCTTATTGATAAATGCCTCTCCCTTGTGGACTGGCAAAGGATAATAGATGGTCCATTTGGACCTACTGTGAAGATGGTTCATCGATAAAACTTTTCATGCCAGCTTGTACATTACGTTTTATTCCGTCAAGTAGAAACGAGGAAGTTGTGGGAGACGTGGTATGACCTGCAAGGACAGCTGCTGCGTTTTTCAATGAAGGAATTTGCACTTTTGACGGGGTTATGCTGTCACAGAATGAAAGATAATGAGCTGAACCCGGATAAAAATGTCGTGAAAGAGTTATTTGATGTACAAAATTTGACGTTGGGTGAGCTCGAGTCTTTATTTATGCGTACACAGCTTGATAGCCCTTTGAAATATAAGATGGCGTTATTGATTATATTATAGGGCGTCATTCTTGGGGTTGAGAAAAAAGTTCGCATAAGCATAGGTCATGTCAAATTATTGGCTGATATCGATCGATTCACGAAATTCCCATGGGGCAGGGTTAGCTACATTGAAACTCACCAGGGATTGAGTTCAACGGTGAAGAATAGATTGCAAACGGTTGAAACAAGCAGAGACTCAAGTGCAAGGTTGGGTTACAAACTCAAGGGGTTGCCAATGGCCTTTCAGGTAACATGACAGGATGTAATGTATATTGTTTTGAAGTTGGTATTGTAGTTACAATATATTGATGGTTTGGCTGTTCAGGTTTGGCTGTTTGAAGCTGTTAAACCAATTGCTTCAGCGTTTGCACATTTGGTGGATAAGGAGGCCTACCCACGCGGTCTACGATGGTCATCAGATTCACAACCTGATGCGACGGTTGTGGAGTCTTTCTTAGGGAAGGCCACATCCCGTTTTATTCCAAATGTGGTGTTGATAGAGGAAGAAGCTGAGGTGGAGGTCTTAAAAGAATGCAAATTTTATGGGGAAGTGAAGGACACTTACTTTGACAAGGCAGTTGAGAAATTCGAGCTATGTAATAAGAGGTCTATCAATGATAGAAGAAAAGGAAAAAGTGATTTGGACTCTGCCCCTGCTACAAAGTCCTCAGGCCTGGATGCAAGACAAGTGATGTGCGCTATGAAAGAGCTTCATGAGCGTATGATTAATTTGGAAAACCAAGTGGACGCAGGGTTTTGTGCTATGAATAAAACCTTGGGCATAATACAACAGATGATCAAGGAGAAGGTATTCAACAAGTCAGGTTCAACAAATGATGAACAAGAGGAAGGGGAGGTAAGATAACTGTCAACAATCGTTATTAAGTTATGTCTGGGAACTTAGATATATATTTCGTGGAAGCTAAAGCATTTTTACTTATGTAGAATAGTAATGTCATTTTGAAAAGGCAAAATGTCACTTTGTTAAACTTGAGATTGGCAGTTACTTGTATTTGTTGTCAGTTTAAGCCTTTTTTTTGACAGACATTATAACAGGAATGTCACAGTTAGTTAATAGAAAAAGGTAGTTTTATAAGTTGGATGGATGCATAAAGCTCTGTTTTTGACAATCATTATAGAATGGTGCACTTACTTATTATTCTTTTGAGTTAAATCTAAATTGTAATTTATTGAAGCAGAATGTTGTACATGGTCGTGATGAGGATGTCGAAATGGATAGAATGGGGGGGGGGGGGGGGGTCTGATTCAAATCCCCTACAGGATGACGATGATGAAGGTGCCACTAAAGTCTACAATGGCAATTTAGGATATATGGTTGTTTATCGAGAGCAAAAGGATGATGAAGATGGTGTAGTTCAGAGCGATGATGTTGAGGGTGCAGTAGAAGATGAGGGGGAAAATGGAGAAACGATGACAAAAGAAGAAGACGATAAGAAAGAAGGAAAGCAAGTTGTAAGGAAGACTCGTTCAAAAAAGAAGAAGGATGATAAATATGGTGCAGTTCAGAGAGATGATGTTGAGGGTGCAATACAGGATGATGGGAAAAGTATTTGCAAGGAAGGAAAAGTATTTACAAGAAAGACTCGCTCAGAAAAGAAGATAGGTGATGAAGATGGCACAGTTCAGAATGAGGCGAAAAATAAAAAAGGGAGGACAAGAGGAGTTGATGTATGCATCAATAAATCTTCCTGATAGGATGGTCCCTCAGATCACCAACATGTTATTTATGAAAAAACTTATTTACAGACGCTAAAATAAGCTGAGGTGGAAGGAGAGTCTACCAAAGAATCAATTGGACTCTCAACAAGAAAAAGCAGCTCAAAAAAAACAATTGATCATACAACTGATGAACTGAAGGACCATCCTGTCAGGAAGAGAGGACTGTCCAGAGAAGCCGATAATCCCAAACGATGCAAGGTTTCAACGCCCAAAGGATTTTCAAACATGAATAAATTGCAGCGTTGGTTAGACTCGAAGGAAAGGTTAGGAAGTTGTCCCTCCTGTCTTGATGATATGAACCTGTCTTGAAGATATGAATGCGTGTTTGAGGTGTTAATTAAACCATGTTAGGATACAGTGAGGAAATTGTTTCTCCAAGTGGAGAAAATCTACAGAGGGAGTTTTTTGAGCCATTGTTGCAACCAAAGGGGTGGCTGAAATCTAAGGTAAGCTCCTTTCAATTTTTATATAAATTATCGTGGCATGCAGCAAATTTCTGGTATGACATATATTTTTGGTTTGTAGCACTTGGACGAATGTATGTATTATCTTGGCTGTCGTGTGCGTGACAAACCAGTGGCAATATTGGACACCTGGTTTCAGCGTAATTTGGACAAGGAAATGAATAGATGGTTATCAGATAAGCAAAGTTATGTTGCTGATGGATCTAAGATGAGATACCTACGTGGGGAACTGCCTGCAATTTATGGGAAGGATTGGAAGGATGTGGATCGTATATACCTCCCCTTCAATTTCAAGGACAAACATTGGGTAGCTCTGGAGATACAACTTAGTAAATGGTGTGTCACTGTATACGATCCCGACGTCAATTTGTTCAAATTGTCGGAATTCCATAGGCTCCTTGCAGAGTTGACATATATTCTTCCTGTCATGATAGCACAATATGAGCCTTTGGCAACAATTTATGAAGATAGGCGGGGAAATCCCCTAAATGTGACTCGTGTTCCTACATTGGAGAGAAACAAGAGAGGGTAAGTTGTTTACAGAAATTGTTCATTTGTTTGTGTGAAATTGGTTATAATATCAGCAAACCAACTACATTTTTTACTTGTGTGCAGGGGCGATTGTGGCGTCTTCACGATCAAGTACATAGAAATGCTAAGTTCCGGACGTCAAAACATCGTGAACGTGGGTGACAAATTTGTGGATGAGTACAGAAAAAGGATAGCCGATAGTTTGTTCGATATGAACTGGTTTGACTAGTGGAGGATATGTTATTCACTTTCATGTAAGCTTCACTGTAGTTGGGATAGTGCTAGTGTTGTATGATTCCTTGTTGGGTGGTTTTCGCTAGAATTGACTTGTATTGTTGACAATAACTTGTGTTGAAATTGTTTTGGAAATCTAGTAAAATTGGTTGGTGCATTTCTTGTTCATAATTCCTGCTAGTGTTGTTCATAATTCCTGTCAGTGTTGTTTTGGAAATCTAGGGTAATTGCTACTTCGTTGTAGATGCATACTTCGTGTCAGTGTTGTTCATAATTCCTGCCAGTAAAGTTTCTTTGTAATTTGCGTACATATGTTTTTTGTCACATTGTATAATCCTATTGTCGGAAATATTATTTTGTAATATTATTTGTTCACCGATTTGACCATTTTAATAATATTTAATTTAGAATAAAAAGCGTAAGACATACACCGATTTACCTTTCTTCGAAGTTCGAATTCTCCCAAAAGCCCCTCCGTGTTTACCTTCCAAAATTCCTTCCACATTTCTTCTTTTTCCTTCCCAAGAAGGCGACTCTGCAAACATCCATCATTGTTATCAGACATTTTCTTCTTCCCCAGAAGGCGACTCTTCAACTCCTCCATCTTTCTCGATTTTTGCTTACTCTTGAAGTCCATCTCCACATTTTCTTACTTACTCCCTCCTCCATCTTTCTCCATTAACGCGTTACAAAAGAACCCTAGAAAATGGTAGTGCTTAGAGACCGTAAAGAATCGAGCCCAAAGAAGAGTGGAGAGAAAAGGAAGAGAAAAGAAGACGACAGCCAGGTTCGAAAGAAGAAGAAGCAGGGAGACGAAGTGCAGGCGAAAGGCGGAAAAACTTCTAACAGTTCCATAGGGAAAAAAGCTGGGAAGGGCAGGTCGAGGCCAAAAGCGAAACAAGTAGAGGGGAATAAACCATTAATCTTTAAAGAGGATGTAAGTTGTCTAATTTTTTTTGTTTAGGGCTTAGCGTACTTTTTCAATTGTCCTGTCACCCATCTGAAATGGTTTACTTCTTTATCAGGAGTGTTTTTTTAGGGTTTTATGTTTTTTTATCTGTCGTTTGAGGCTTCTGAAATGGTTCGATTGCGTTTGTTTATGGTTATTTTCATTTGGCTTGCAGATTAGGTACAGTTATTTCAAAGGTGAAACTTTCTATGACAGAATTAACATCAACTGTAGGGTGCACTTTGTTCGTGAGATTGAAAACAAGTTGACACATGTGGATTGGCAACGGGTTTTGGATGGCCCGTTTGGAAAAGTTTTGAAAATGTTGCAGCAGGTATCATTTTCTTCACAGATATTGCATGCAGTTCTATTTAAGCAACTTGAAACAAAAAAGAAGTGGGAGTCTTGGTATGAGGTGGCAGGAAAAGAGTTGAGGTTTTCGATTAAGGAGTTCTCTCTCATAACTGGACTGAATTGTGGTGAACTTCCATTTGTGGATACTAAAGCAGACGGGCTAGTAATGGAGTATTTTTTTGGTAGTCCCGGTGGTCCTAAGACGACCATACAAGATGTTTACAATAGATTTAAAGAACATCGTGAATTGGACAACTACAAAATGAAATTGGCACTGTTGTTGATAGTTGAAGGTCTGTTGCTGGGAGGGGATAAGAAGAGGCTAGTGAAGCCACTACATGTTAGGCTGCTGGAGAATATGGATTACTTTTGGGATTATCCATGGGGAAGGGTTGCTTATGAAGATCTTCACAAGTCATTGACCACAGCATTGGCCAAAATGATGCAAACAGTAGAGAAGGCAAAGCTACTCTCCGACACACCAAGAATTCCATATTCCATTCAAGGCATGTCAGTTGTGTTCCAAGTAGTTTTATTGCTTCAAATATTAATTACTTTATGCTATACTATGACAGGATATTTGAGTACTGGGTGATAGGATCGTGGTGAATATGCAGGAAGTTTTTCTTGTTTGATTGACACTACATAGTAGTATTCCAACATACTTTTATTTGCATTCTAGATTGTTTTAGGGTGACCTGATCTAAATTTGTAATAGTTGAAATATGAATTACTGAATGTGTTTTATTTGCAGCATAGTAGTATACTTTATGCTATACTATGACAGGATATTTGAGTACAGGGCGACAGGATAATGGTGAATATGCAGGAAGTTTTTCTTGTTTGATTGACACTACATAGTAGTTTTCCAACATACTTTTATTTGCATTCCGGATTGTTTTAGGGTGACCTGATCTAAATTTGTAATGGTTGAAATATGAATTACTGAATGTGTTTTATTTGCATCATAGTAGTATACTTTATGCTATACTATGACAGGATATTTGAGTACAGGGCGACAGGATAATGGTGAATATGCAGGAAGTTTTTCTTGTTTGATTGACACTACATAGTAGTTTTCCAACATACTTTTATTTGCATTCCAGATTGTTTTAGGGTGACTTGATCTAAATTTGTAATGGTTGAAATATGAATTATTGAATGTGTTTTATTTGCAGCATAGTAGTATATTTTATGCTATACTATGACAGGATATTTGAGTACTGGGTGACAGGATCGTGGTGAATATGCAAGAAGTTTTTCTTGTTTGATTGACACTACATAGTAGTATTCCAACATACTTTTATTTGCATTCCAGATTGTTTTAGGGTGACCTGATCTAAATTTGTAATGGTTGAAATATGAATTACTGAATGTGTTTTATTTGCAGCATAGTAGTATACTTTATGCTATACTATGACAAGATATTTGAGTACAGGGCGACATGATAATGGTGAATATGCAGGAAGTTTTTCTTGTTTGATTGACACTATATATTAGTATTCCAACATACTTTTATTTGCATTCCAAATTGTTTTAGGGTGACCTGATCTAAATTATAGGGTGACAGGATAAAATGAAATAATGTATCTTAATTTGCTAATTCTCAAACCGCTTGTTATTGTAGATATGGGTATGGGAAGCTGTGCCAACATTTGGTCTCCAATTTGCATCAAAGTTGAGTGAATCTGCAATGCCTCGAGGTCTTCGTTGGTTTTCAGATGACGCCCCTGAACATGGAGTGTTGGAGTTGTCTTTGGCTGATCCTACACATGTGGTTAAGCCCATTCTTATTCCCGATGAGGATGAGGTGGATAAGATGTTCGACTACTACTATGTTGTTGAATTTGATGACCCGCATTTTGATAAAATTGTGAAGGAAGCAATAAAGGGTTTGAAAAAGAAGGGGAAGGGGAAGTAAGGAAAAGATGGAGCGAGCTCGAGTAATGCATCTGTGCAGTCATCAGAGGTGATAAGTCAGATGTTCATAATGATGAAGAGGTTGGAAAAAGGAGTGCTTGACAGGATGAGAAGGCTGGAAAAGTGGGTATCAAAGGAGGAGGAGGTGCCTAAGCTCAAGAGTACTGGGAAATCAAAGAATTATTCGGATGAGGATGAATCTTATGGTAAGTCTGATGAGGAAGAGGAGGAAGTTTATAAGGATGATGAGGTGGAGGATAAGGAGGTTGAGGGTGTTTTATTTGAGAGTGATGAGGTTGAGAGTGAGGATGATGATGATGATGATGATGATGATGATGATGATGATGATGATGATGATGATGATGATGATGATGATGATGATGATGATGATGATGATGATGATGATGATGATGATGATGATGATGATGATGATGATGATGATGATGATGATGATGATGATGATGATGATGATGATGATGATGATGATGATGATGATGATGATGATGATGATGATGATGATGATGATGATGATGGTGATGATGATGATGGTGGTGATGAGGCTAATCACAATGATGAACTTCGGCAGGGTGGTGACAAACCGAAGGAGGATGACAAGGTAGATGTTTCTGATGAGGATAATGAGACTGATGGTGAGGAAGTTAAGGAGGCTGTGGTGGAGAAGGTTGCGGTGGAGAAGGTGGAGAAGGTAGAGGCTGAGGTTCAGGAGGCTGCGGTGGAGAAGGTAAAGGCTGAAGGAAAAGAGGTATGAAAATTATCAAATTTTCATCACTACTATGACATTATTATTTGTACGAATTGACAAGATTTCTAGTGTGTGAGTTTTTTATGTTTTACAAGAAAAGGCTGGCATGGTGACAGGATTTGTACGCATGCATGACATGGTTATTATGATTGCAGGATTTTGATAATTCCATTGAGGCTAACAATGATGTTGAGGGTGCGTATGGTGTTATGACCCTTGTCAAAGACATAAATGAAAATGCTGGCGTTGGTGAAAAGGACCAGGAGCAGGATTTTACTAACGACGTTGAAGGAGCACCGAAGGCTACCCAAGCTGAGGTAGAGGAAAGAGAGGAACCTCTTTCAGTGCTAGCCGATGTGGTTGCTGCATCCAAGAAGGCGAAACCCAGAAATAAACGAGAGCAGCATCTCCAACCGAGGAGGGTTCTTCCTAGTCGTATGGTGAATCCATCCGCTAAAAAACTAACACCTTACACAGATGAGAAAAAGGGGAAATTGTGAACAAGATAACCAAGAATTCACAGGTGAAGGAGATGACTGCTTTGCTGGAATGGATGAATGATGAAAGGTTAGTATCTCACGGATTTAATAATGTTCAACTATCTTTCATGGATTGAATTACGCCTTCTTTGTTTTTCAGCTCTAAGCCAATAGTTGGACTGTGTTGTGAAGAGATGAATTATATTTTTTTGAAGCAAATCGATGAAGTTTGTTGTTATATCCGTAAGGCGCTTTTGGAGTCCGAAGTTAAAAGCAAGGCCACAATATTGGACGTTTTCTGGACTGCTGATTATACGGATGCATATAGAGACTATATCAAAAATGATTGCGCTGTTCCACCTGCATCTGAACGTGCACTCTCATACTTTAGGGGAGATCGGCCTAAACCTTATGGGTCCAGTTGGGATGATCTGGACTTCATTTATTTCCCCCTCAACATCGATAACAATCATTGGGTGGCTATTGAGATCGATCTGCAGCAATGATAGGCAAATGTATATGATTGTAATGTGGATTTGAACCCTAACTTGGCCATAGAGAACTGGGTGCATGGGATTTGTCGGTTTCTTCCTCACTTCATGACACAGTACCCCCCGCTTGCCAAGAAATTTGAACATCGGAGTACTCAAGAGATTAAATTTGAGAGAATTCAAGGACTGAAGCAGAACAAGCGTGGGTAAGGCGAAATATCAATCCCCTTACGAATTTTATTACATACTTCATCTGAGTAACAAAGTGCATATTGTGTTCGTAGTCATGACTGTGGGATATACACTCTGAAACACATGGAGTTACTAAGTGCTGGTTGGAAAAATCTGGACGTTGTGGCAGACAAATTTATTGACGGCTTCAGGAGCGAAATGGCTCACAACGTATTTGACGTGGTCTGGAGGTCGAGCCTAACGAAGTGCATCATTTAGATTACATGCAATGTTATTTGGATATTTGGATTGGATATTTGGATTACATACAATGTTATGACTACTTCAACTTGTTTAGATTGCATACCAACTGTTTCTGTATCCTGTCAATCTTGTCAACCGTCATGATATTATCATTAACTGCCCCCAACGCCATTGACTGACAATAAAAAATTAGTCAACCGTCATGAAATTATCATTAACTGCCCACCAACTTCCGTCAATCAGTGACAGGATATTAACCCAATTAATTAAATTAAGCACCCTCATAAATGTAACCCTAACCGCCACCAACCCAAAAACCTCTTTATATACCCCCTCATACGAAACCATATTTCCTCATCCACAATCCGCTCCAAAACTTCTTCCACTTCCTCACCCTAAAAACTCTAATTTCCCTTCTCTTGTTTCGTTTGTTTCCATGGCTTATGAGCCTAACGACTATGAATGGGGCCTTAACGATCACATGGTTTACACAACTGTCCATACCGGTGGGAGACTCATCCCTTCAAGGGGACAAAATGCCAGGATTTCAAGCCATGTCTACCAAGGCGGGAGGACCCAAAACTGGAGGCCCTCGGCTGATATGGTACAGGATATCCATTGGTTGCTCAACCAACTATTTCGTTTTAACGATTACGAACAGGACGCCGCTTACTTCTTCGATGTTGTGCCCCCCCATGGCGGGCCTCGTACCTTAAGGGCCTTACAGCGCCGCGGAGACGTCGTCGCCCTTGCCGCCCAAGGTAGATCCGTTGCCTTCATAAACATATATGTCGTCACTGAAGATGTTGTTGATGAACTTCCGCAGCGCGATGGCCCAAAATCATCTGTCTCCTCCGCACATATTTAGTATCTGATAAAGTAATCGAGGTTATGAAGTCTGTTGTTTTATGATAGGTATGTCAAGTAGGAGAAGGATAATGTCATATATTGACTATATATAGGCAGTAGGTTATGGTATAGTATGCTATGGTAATGTCGCATGAATTAATATGTTATGTCAAGTAGGAAGATAATAATGTCATATTATGTAATTCTGTTTTATATAATATAGTATTTTATGGTAATGTCTTATTATGTAATTCTGTTTTTCCTGTGTATTATTCAGATACTACTCATGTCGGTCTGTTGGTTATTTGAAGTCATGATAAATATGGAAGAATAATAAGTGGGAAGAAGTGTTAGGTACAGAATGGAGTGAAAGTTCTTTTATATAAATATAACCAAAAGTAGTCAATATTGACAATGTCGGGATATATATATAACGATGACATGATAATATTACATTAACATACGGATGCATATTAACAAAATACATACCATTTATACGAAAAGTAATATGAGTGATAAGAGATCCTTCATCCATGTGCAACTCTTACTACACATATTAACAAAATAGTAACACAATTAACGGCATCATGGGCCGGCTGAGGGGTTAGGACAGTTTCGTGAGTTATGGCCGACAGCACCACAACTTCCATACCTTCTCCTCAGGCCCCTGTATTCTCCCCGTGACGGGATCCTTTTCTTCCTTGGTCTTCCGGATTTCCTCCTAACAACTGGGGGCAAACATGCTCTATTCAAGACCGTGTCAGGAACTTCCCAACGCTCAAATGCAGGAACCGGATATATAGTTTCCTTGTACACTTCCTTCCACATTTCAGCAGTAAAGAAGGGATGAACAAGAGTGACAGGATCCACACCACAACTTGGAAGACGTTGCAGTAGCAGGTTCGAGCATGCAGATTTACCAAGACTATAGTTCCATTGGCATGCACTTGAAACTCATATTGATTTAGCCTACTCACAACCATTGTCAACGATTTCAAATAATTACCTTCTAGCTCAGTACAAACTGTCGGGGTCAGAATATCCACATGTTCCTCTCCCTTAAATCGCCTGTCACAAAACCAATTACTCATGACATTCAGTATACCATCAAGCAACCCAATCAATGGCATTAGACGCGGGCCCAATAAGCGACTATTCACGGATTCTGCGTTGTTGGACGTCATAATTTTGAATCTGTTTGCGAGCATATGCGACCTTGTCCACGCTTCAAATCCAACACCCCTGAGGTACGTACCGACTGTAGGAGACTGGTTGCAAAGTCTTGCAAATTCACGATTAAAGTCATGTTTGGTGTACGCTTGATTTGCCTTTTGGTACAGAATCCACAAGTCATTTCTTTTAAACCTCGTCTTCACGTTACCCCATAGGTGAAGTGTGCAACAACCATGCTTTGCGAAGATATAGTGCTCTCTTAAACCTTTGTATATACTTCCATGACGGTCAGACACAAATACGAGGTCATGATCGTCGGCAACAACAGAGCGTAGGTGTCGGAAGAAATACGACCATGAACTATCATTCTCGTTGTCAACAATAGCAAAAGCCACTGGATATATTTGTATGTTTCCGTCTTGTGCCACTGCAACTAGAAGTGTGCCTCTGTACTTTGATCCTAGATGGGTACCATCCACAGTTATGACCTGCAGTAGTTTTCAATCAGCTCTATAATGTCATGTATCGATTTGACAATAGAATCGGGGAACGTGACAAGATGGAAATATACCTTTCTTAAAAACTGCATTCCATTGCGCCAAGCACCCAAGCTAATGAAACAATACTTGAATCGACGATTAGAGTCAACTTCAATATGTGTGACTGTCCCTGTATTCATCCTTTCGAGCATGTACATGTATCCATGAATCCTATTGTAGCTTTCTTCAGTTGTGCCTCTTATCCTGTCAATGGCGGTTAAACGTGCTCTGTTTGCCTTGTCGTAACCAACTGCCACTCCCATTTTCTTCATGTTGTCTTGAATTTCGGCAGCACGAGGTCCGGGACATGTACCGGTTGTGTTAAATCTGTAACAGGATTGTATATGTAACATGCTAAGGTTAGTTCATATACATGCTCATATATGATCGTACTGACAGGATTGTTTACTTACCTTGAAATAATATGGTCAGCAATTACGCTTGAACTTGCATGTCTGTGGTAATTATGCTTTAGCTTCATGCCACATGTATGTTGTCCATAATACTTCCTTACTTGAAACAATCCTGTGCTGCCAAGAGCGGTCCCACGACAAAAAAATGTGCAACTAGGATCAATGCACCTTACCACATATAACTTCTTATCAGACTTATAGACGTGCATCTGGAAGCGCCTATGTAATGTCATCAAGGATAAACAATCCTTAAGATCCTTCTTGCAATTGAAATGCTCTCCAACTTTTATTTCCAAATTATTGTCGCTCACCCCATTATCCTCCATTGGCTCATCCAATTTCCTTTTACACAACCGTTTGCTACGATAGTACTCGACTTCAATCTGTTGTAGAACTTCCTCATCAATGTCTATGAATAAGTTTTCGACTTCATTAGTGTCATCCAACAATGTCCCTTCTTCAACATCCTCCTCAACATCATCCTCAAACTCATCCTCAAGGTCATCCCAATCAAAATCTCACCCAACGTCTTCCCCATAATCACTCCCATCAGTTTCCGAGTCTGCCTCAGATTGGCTCACCAAGTCAACTATTTGTACTTCCCCATTGTTTACACGACAAATTTTTGGTTTAAGTTCATACATGTCACAATCAACGATATCCCGTAAAGCTTCAGTGGGATAATTGTCGCTTACCATATTGCTCTTGTCGGATTTGGTACGATCAGTGACAGGATGGCGACCTACCACAGCCTCGGGCTCTGCCTCTTGAGTTTGTGTTAACGGTGGCGGAGTCAGACACACTGTTATGTCCTCTTCATCACTTCTACTTGGATGGCAACCTACCACAACCTCTGGCTCTTTGTTTCCCTTCTTTTTCATACTCGCATATCACTCGATAGGCCAAATGTTATCGTGCGAGTGTGCGTTCAAAAACTTCAACGCACCAAGGTCCTCGTCATCTTTGACATCGATTGGTTGTGCCAGTGGTTTCCACGGTGACAGATATTTTATCTCCATTTCATCTATCTCGTCAATGCATTTAATCTTCTCAGCTAACTTTTTTCCTAAGATTTGAGTAATTCATATCTGCATACAAAAGAAGTCCTGTTGTCGTTGTGATCCCATCAAAAACCCACTTGTTTCCCTTACATGTCCATTCACCACCTGTTTTCAGAGTCAAGTAGTATGATGTTGAACCTGTTACACAAAGAAAAAGCAAACACAAGTTCAATAGTTTATTAGGGCCAAACGGGGACCCCCGAATGATAATGCCCTAACACTGACATTAAAGGGTAAGCAAGACCACAAAATAATTTACTGTAAAAAAGAATAGGAATAAGAACGTGAAAGTCAGAACTCACCCATTATTAAACTTCTTCTATTCCAAAGACATTGAAGACGCTGCACAATCTATTTTGAAGCTTTGTGGATTTAAGGTCTTGGGGTGTTACGGAAGTTTTATGCAGGTTTACAGGTTGGGTTATGCTTGGATAACAATCCCTAACACGTGGGTAAAGAGGTAGAAATTGGAGGGAAATTTTAGAGGGAAAACAGAGGTTTTCCCTCTAAGTGTGTACTACATTTTCAGAGGTCATATCAAGTGAATAGTTATGAAGCAATATTGAACAAAAAAAGCTAAATAATCTCAGCGGGGACCGCCGACCATTCCTTCTCATTTTGCCTCAACAATCCCTAAACCCTCTCTGCATCGAACTTGAAGGTAACCCTCTTTGTTTATTGTGTGGTTTTCACACTGGATCAGTAAGCAAGCACGTATCACTTCTTTTTTGCTGGAAATCTTTCTTTGTTTCTGCAGTACTCGAGTACAATGTCATCCAGCGACACCTCAAGTTATCAAAGCGGGGACCCCCGCAAACATGAACATCCACCTTCATCTCCTATACCTTCTCAATTAGAGGAGAAGTTGCAAGAAGAGTTAGACATGTTGCTAACGAATAGCCCACGTTCCAACATGTTGGGTGAAATAATCACACGCCTACGTACTGAGATACATGAACTTGGACAGAGAATCATGGAACTCAATACAACTGAGATGCAATTCGATCATGCAATTTGGCGACTAAATGCAAGGGTGGCAGAACTTGAAGCTAAAAACAAGGCACTACACTCCCAGGCAAACTTCAGAAACCATGTAATAGTTCCTATTTCTGCGTTTGGTGCTGGTGTAATTCTAGGGATTAGTGCTTTCAGCATTTGTAATCGAGCATGTAGGCATGGTTGAGGATGAATTGACTATGAAGTATGTACCTCATGACTTTGGTTTTTTATATAAGAGGATGAATTTTATTTTCGAATAGTTTTAGAAAGCATGGTTGATTCTACATGTGAGATTGCCAAAATATTAATGTCGACACTACACACACCGACAATTACCTTACTAGAATAGTTGTCAACTGGATACTATCATTACATTCCTACAATATTGTAGCATGGGCTACCATTACATGTCTACAAAAAGGATAGTTGTCAACTGGATGCTATCATTACATTACTAGAATCACAACTACCTACTCACAACCTCCTCATGCACGAGGAATGCACAGCCTTCATAGGCGCTATTTAAAACACAATCCTTTAGGATTTCTTGCCAGTGCAAATCCTGTCAAAGACCAAAAACATGATAGTTAATCAACCTTGTTAATCCTGTCAATGACCAACAACAATGACCAACTCTTAGGATTTTTTTATCGGGAATTACCTTTTCTAAAATATAAGGGTTTCCAACTATAATAAGCAATGATCGGGCACGAGTCAGGGCAAAATTTAACCTCTTCGGTTTGCTCATATATCCCGTGCGGAAAGTCTTGTCATATTCATCGTGGTTAGCGGTCGATCTGACGGTTGACAGGATGATCACTTCCTTTTCTTCACCCAAAAACTACTCAACCCCGCCAATCTCAATATCCCTCATATGTAGAGACATGAGAGCATTCCTTATCTTTAGTACTTGTTGTGGGAAAGGGGTAATATCCCGATGTCTTGCTCAGGCACATTCCTTCTTATCAGCCTCTGTACGAGCTCAACCACCTTGCTAGCTTCAATCCTATTAAACCATGATGGGCTGCCCTTTTCCCTCTCATCAAAGCCTTGGATGCCACAAAACATGAAAGGGAAGTTCCTATTGGGAAGCATATCAGCCCAAGGTAAGAAACATGTCTTACTATCTTCTCGATATGGCCTCAATGCTCCACTATAAAATAGTCTTGAAGGAACATTGACAAAAGCAGGGTGGCTCCAGTAATTGTTCAACAACATTGTGACATAATTACGATCCCCTGATCTGTAAACTTCAAAGTCCAACAACCTCTCTAGAAAAGATCTTCCCAAACCATAAGCCTCAGCTTGCTTTGAATAAATATCAGGCCCAAGTTGTTTGGGATCACCACAAAGAACAATAACTGTGTTCTTTTCTATGAGAGTTGATATGGGGATCATTGTCTCTGGCTCTGAAACTTGGCTTGCATCATCTAAGATGATGTGAGAGAAGTGGCCACGGTTAACCCTTTCAGCATGATAGAGGTAAGATGCACTCGTGTATGTCGTTATTATTATCTTGTACATGCGGAGTGCATCTCGAGAAGGGCAAGTGAAGAAACCAGCACTGTAGGTGCAGAACCTCAACAATGAAGCGTTTATTTTTTGTAAGGGACGATGTGTGGCATTCAACCTATAAATATCTTCCTCCCTAAGTGAAGGACACTCACCAAGGATTTTCTCTAATATGTGATCTCCCGCGCAATTTGAATAAGCACATACCAGTATATGAGAATCACGTCTAGTTGTATAGAGTTATAGGATCACCTCCACCAGTGTTTTTGTCTTTCCTGTTCCCGGGGGTCCATAAATCACATAAGGAGCTCCTCCTCTGCAGCCTAAAATTAAGCGAATAACATTTTTTTGGGCCTCATCAAGATGAAGTGAGATAGGCACAAAATTGTTGGTTGTAATCCTCCGTTTTGACTGATACTCATGGGGAAAGAGGAAGTTTTCATGTATTGCCTCTGCAGATAGAATGGCTTCATGAAGCTTACGAAAATTTGTCCCGTTGAACACAAAACAGATTTCATACGCATTGCTATCTATATGCCTTTGGTAAAATTCATCATTAAATTACAATAATAATTCATCAGCCTCAACATGGTCGATCAAGCCCTGTTCAAAGAACATTAGCAAGTTCAACATGAGAACATAACATTGACAACGATAATTCGTGCAATTTCATAATTCATACCGACAATAGTATATTACACTTGACAAAAAACATAAGATACCTAACATTATTAACATACCTAATGGACAGAATATTATCCATAAACATTCACCACATCTCCACTGACAACTGAGGGCCTTCTTTCACCTACTCCTGGCACTTTAAGTGCTACAAGCCTGACATTATACCTTTGTCTCAAAGTAACAAACTTCATGTTATAAGCTTTGACATACTCCTGTAAACAAATATAAAAAAAAATTCATTCAACAACTTGGTACTACGACAGAACGATGCCATTTAGCTATCCCCTCATCCCCCAACCCCCATACATAGAAAACATAACACTTATCATAATCAGAAGTTCCTCCATCCCTAACAACTCATTGAAATACGACACATAATTTTCCTCTGTTAAGCCTTGTAAGACCACTTCAGGGATTTCCTCAAACTCTATCGCTTTCCTGATCTGTGTTGGTATGTTATATGGTCTCTAAGGTACCAAAGCTTTGGATACCTCATCTTCAGCCAAGAGGAAGACAAGTCGTTCAATAATCCCCTGATCAGTTTGGATATGCAGTATAGATGTGAAAAGGCCAATCTCCTTGGGCACACAAGACATCCAAATAGTCAAGCTACCATATGGGTTCAAATTTCGTTCCTCCATATCAAAACAAGGGACAAAATCTTCCTCGGGTATGTCATCTGGCTGGCCAGATGGAGGTTTCATCAATGACAACACAAATGAATCTTCAGGATTTGAAGCATAAATCTTCACACCCCAAAGTAAAATATATTCATCTGTGGTGTTTTCTATGGTGAATGACGCCACGGTAACCTCGTTCACAGGAACCGATTGAGGCTTTCCTCCAGCGAATGGAAACGGCACAGACACCATGACAGGACCCTCCTCAGTTGGCGATGATGTTGTGACTGAAGGAACATCGATGAAGCCAACCTCTCCCTTGTCTCCAATGGTGGAGTATTCATCGTCCATACCTATTTGCCACTCAATTAAAATCCAACAGAATTTGTGAGTCCACAGGAAAAGAACACAACCACACGAGCTGCTCTAAGGAGAGGAAAGAGATGAAGAGTAGAAAGAGATGGGTAACAACACACACTCCAATGAGATGGGGTAGATGAAGTGCCATTACTATCTCCATAAAGTAAGATCTCTGTGAAGTAAATCAGTCTGAATACGGTCACATTTGTCAATCATACATTATTACACTGTGAAAATAGTATAAATAGTATGTCACAATAACAATTTAAAATGTCACGCTTTGGAAATCACCAGCATTAACAAGTGCCTCCTCTGTACCTAAAAATACTCAACATGGAGCATTTTCTAATTAAGATATCTTTAAAGTAGATTGGTGAGATTGAAGTGCAATTAATATCTATGTAAAGTAAAATTGTCAAAGAAGCAGAGCATCAGGAACGGGAGATCTAATTAAGACATCTTGTATTTAGATGAACTATCCAGCTTCTGAGAACAACTATTCAGCCAGATGTCACACGTCCTACCAAATTAGGCAATAGACAGCATGTAATATAGTCTAATGACTAAAAACTTTTAGTTATTAATTATGACATTATTCCGTGATATTGGTATGACATATATCCAATTTAAACGGTTGTAGTTATAACATTTTTATTACTAAGTATGACAATTGTTTTACTAAGTCCGACAAGATCTGTCTATTATAGCAGGAAAAAAACCTTGTCAATATAACTACCAGTTCATCCAGACTAGAATCATTTCTTTACTTCAGAAAATTACCACTTCATCTCTTCACTTGGGTTTTACATTTGCTCCCTTCTGAATATTTGCTTTTACATAATTTAGCCCTACCCCTAACCTGGAAAACTGCTTCTGAAACAACCTGTTGAGTTCAACAGTTCTTCGGGTTCATATGCTGAGGTTCAACCCTTCTCTCGCCCATCGCCATTCCTTTTTAACAGTTGCACAGTTCACCATGGTGATACATCGTCATTCCTGTTTACATCGCCATGGAGATACATCGCCATTCCTTTTAAACTCTAGCACAGTTCTCCATGGAAAAAAATTGTGAATATAACTACCTACCAGTTCATCGCATCTTGTTTAACAGTTACAAGGACGTGTGCAGAATGGAAGGGAGAGGGAGGGGAGGGAGGATGGGTTTGCATCTTTCACTTTCAATGTTCATGTACCGGCCCGGGATGGATGAAGCCGGGATGGGCGGGAAGTGGGCGGGAGAGATGAAGAAGGGGGCGGGAAATATTTGGGGTTTTAGAGGGAAATTGCAAAAATATTATTTTACTATTTTGGGCTTTTTGTTTCCTTTTTCTTTTCATGCTTTTTTTTTATTTTACTTCATTTCTGAATTAAAAGAAAAAACTTTAATATTTTGCAAAAATACCCCATTGGTGTATATATGCAAAAAAAAAGTCAAAGTGATATATATGCAACTCACTAATTCATTTGGGGTATATATGCAAATCCGTG
>WOAB01000538.1:0-19481 GCA_027886185.1 Rheum nobile | reverse complement strand
CCTTCGAGCCTTGTTGTTCGAGGTAGGTATGTCAAGTTTTTCAGAGTTCAAGTCATTTAACGCCATTTTAGGGTTGCTCCGTTGCTGTTCATTTGGTTTTTAGGGTTGATTCACTGTTGTTTGAGCTGAAATGAAGTGAGGAAGTGAGGTTGAATGCAGCGAATTGTATCAACCTGTGAAATCCGTGTTTGTAAAATGAGAATGTCAGATTATGTTTGTTTTTGTCACAATTGCAGGAATTACCATTGTATGAACATTTCTTGTCAGCGTTGATGAAATATTTGTCACATCGTATAGTGTTATTGTTGAAATGATTAATTTGATTGTCATGAATGTCAGATTATGTTGTGTTTTGAAATTCTAATGTTGTTATTTTCCTGACATTATAGCTCTCTTACTCTTGCAACTTCCTTGTCTTCTCGTGTGATCTGTACATCTGGGTATGTTGAGTTGAGTTAGGTTTAGAAAAAGCTTAAATGTTGATATTTTTTGTTGTTTGTCTATCTCCCCCAGTGCAGCTGAAGTGGTGTAGTTCTTCATATTGAAACGGAGGAGATTAAAATGGGTAAAAAGGTAAATTTTGGTTAGCTCATTGTGTGTAGTTTCCATAGTTGACATCCTGTCATGTTGTGTTTAAGTATATGTTCGTTTTGTATATATTGACCTTGTATAATTTGTATTTTTAGGGTCATTTATTGAGATTTGAGGGGAAAAAATTCACTGGCAGAGTCAACCAAAACTGTCGACGTGCAATTGCTGAATTCTTATTGAGAATGCCTCTCCCCTGTGGCACTGGCAGAGAGGATCCTAGAGTGGTCCATTTGGACCTATCTGTGAAGATGGTTCGTCGACAAAACTTTTCAGCCACCTTGAATCATTATGTGTTTTATTCCGTCAAGTAGAAACGAGAAGTTGTGGGAGATTGTGGTTGATGCCCTGCAAGGATCAGTGCTGCGTTTTTCAATGAAGGAATTTGCACTTGTGACGGGGTTATGCTGTCACAGAATGAAAGATAATGAGCTAAACCCGGATAAAAATGCCGTGAAAGAGTTATTTGATGTACATAATTTGACGTTGGGTGAGCTCGAGTCTTTATTTATGCGTACACAGCTTGATAGCCCTTTGAAATATAAGATGGCGTTATTGATTATATTAGAGGGCGTCATTCTTGGGTTGAGAAAAAAGTTCGCATAAGCACAGGTCATGTCAAATTATTGGCTGATATCGATCGATTCACGAAATTCCCATGGGGCAGGGTTAGCTACATTGAAACTCATCAGGGATTGAGTTCAACGGTGAAGATAGATTGGAAACGGTTGAAACAAGCAGAGACTCAAGTGCAAGGTCGGGTTACAAACTCAAGGGGTTGCCAATGGCCTTTCAGGTAACATGACATGATGTAATGTATATTGTTTTGAAGTTGGTATTGTAGTTACAATATATGATGGTTTGGCTGTTCAGGTTTGGCTGTTCAGGTTTGGCTGTTTGAAGCTGTTAAACCATTGCTTCAGCGTTTGCACATTTGGTGGATAAGGAGGCCTACCCACCCGGTCTACGATGGTCATCAGATTCACAACCTGATGCGACGGCTGTGGAGTCTTTCTTAAGGAAGGCCACATCCCGTTTTATTCCAAATGTGGTGTTGATAGAGGAAGAAGCTGAGGTGGAGGTCTTAAAGAATGCAAATTTTATGGGGAAGTGAAGGACACTTACTTTGACAAGGCAGTTGAGAAATTCGAGCTAAGTAATAAGAGGTCTATCAATGATAGAAGAAAGGAAAGAGTGATTCAGACTCTGCCCCTGCTACAAAGTCCTCAGGCCTGGATGCAAGACAAGTGATGTGCGCTATGAAAGAGCTTCATGAGCGTATGATTAATTTGGAAAACCAAGTGGACGCAGGGTTTTTGTGCTATGAGTAAAACCTTGGGCATAATGCAACAGATGATCAAGGAGAAGGTATTCAACAAGTCAGGTTCAACAAATGATGAACAAGAGGAAGGGGAGGTAAAATAACTGTCAACAATCGTTATTAAGTTATGTTTGGGAACTTAGATATATATTTCGTGGAAGCTGAAGCATTTTTACTTGTGTAGAATAGTAATGTCATTTTGAAAAGGCAAAATGTCACTTTGTTAAACTTGAGATTGGATGTTACTTGTATTTGTTGTCAGTTTAAGCCTTTTTTTTGACATACATTATAACAGGAATGTCATAGTTAGTTAATAGAAAAAGGTAGTTTTATAAGTTGGATGGATGCATAAAGCTCTGTTTTTGACAATCATTATAGAATGGTGCACTTACTTATTATTCTTTTGAGTTAAATCTAAATTGTAATTTATTGAAGCAGAATGTTGTACATGGTTGTGATGAAGATGTCGAAATGGATAGAATGGGGGGGGGGGGGGGGTCTGATTCAAATCCCCTACCAGATGACGATGATGAAGGTGCCATTAAAGTCGACAATGGCAATTTAGGATATATGGTTGTTTATCGAGAGCAAAAGGATGATGAAGATGGTGTAGTTCAGAGCGATGATGTTGAGGGTGCAGTAGAAGATGAGGGGGAAAATGGAGAAACGATGACAAAAGAAGAAGACGATAAGAAAGAAGGAAAGCAAGTTGCTAGGAAGACTCGTTCAAAAAAGAAGAAGGATGATAAATATGATGCAGTTCAGAGAGATGATGTTGAGGGTGCAATACAAGATGAGGGGAAAAGTATTTGCAAGGAAGGAAAAATATTTACAAGAAAGACTCGCTCAGAAAAGAAGATGGGTGATGAAGATGGCACAGTTCAGAATGAGGCGAAAAATAAAAAAAAGGAGGACAAGAGGAGTTGAGGTATACATCAATAAATCTTCCTGACAGGATGGTCCCTCAGATCACCAACATGTTATTTATGAAAAAACTTATTTACAGACGCTAAAACAAGCTGAGGTGGAAGGAGAGTCTACCAAAGAATCAATTGGACTCTCAACAAGAAAAAACAGCTCAAAAAAAACAATTGATCATACAACTGGTGAACTGAAGGACCATCCTGTCAGGAAGAGAAGACTGTCGAGAGAAGCCGATAATCCCAAACGATGCAAGGTTTCAACGCCCAAAGGATTTTCAAACATGAATAAATTGCAGCGTTGGTTAGACTCGAAGGAAAGGTTAGGAAGTTGTCCCTCCTGTCTTGATGATACGAACCTGTCTTGAAGATATGAATGCGTGTTTGAGGTGTTAATTAAACCATGTTATGATGCAGTGAGGAAATTGTTTCTCCAAGTGGAGAAAATCTACAGAGGGAGTTTTTTGAGCCATTGTTGCAACCAAAGGGGTGGCTGAAATCTAAGGTAAGCTCATTTCAATTTTTATATAAATTATCGTGGCATGCAGCAAATTTCTGGTATGACATATATTTTTGGTTTGTAGCACTTGGACGAATGTATGTATTATCTTGGCTGTCGTGTGCGTGACAAACCAGTGGCAATATTGGACACCTGGTTTCAGCGTAATTTGGACAAGAAAATGAATAGATGGTTATCAGATAAGCAAAGTTATGTTGTTGATGGATCTAAGATGAGATACCTACGTGGGGAACTGCCTGCAATTTATGGGAAGGATTGGAAGGATGTGGATCGTATATACCTCCCCTTCAATTTCAAGGACAAACATTGGGTAGCTTTGGAGATACAACTTAGTAAATGGTGTGTCACTGTATACGATCCCGACGTCAATTTGTTCAAATTGTCGGAAGTCCATAGGCTCCTTGCAGAGTTGACATATATTCTTCCTGTCATGATAGCACAATATGAGCCTTTGGCAACAATTTATGAAGATAGGCGGGAAAATCCCCTAAATGTGACTCGTGTTCCTACATTGGAGAGAAACAAGAGAGGGTGAGTTGTTTACAGAAATTGTTCATTTGTTTGTGTGAAATTGGTTATAATATCAGCAAACCAACTACATTTTTACTTGTGTGCAGGGGCGATTGTGGCGTCTTCACGATCAAGTACATAGAAATGCTAAGTTCCGGACGTCAAAACATCGTGAACATGGGTGACAAATTTGTGGATGAGTACAGAAAAAGGATAGCCGATAGTTTGTTCGATATGAACTGGTTTGACTAGTGGAGGATATGTTATTCACTTTCATGTAAGCTTCACTGTAGTTGGGATAGTGCTAGTGTTGTATGATTCCTTGTTGGGTGGTTTTCGCTAGAATTGACTTGTATTGTTGACAATAACTTGTGTTGAAATTGTTTTGGAAATCTAGCAAAATTGGTTGGTGCATTTCTTGTTCATAATTCCTGCCAATGTTGTTCATAATTCCTGTCAGTGTTGTTTTGGAAATCTAGGGTAATTGCTACTTTGTTGTAGATGCATACTTCGTGTCAGTGTTGTTCATAATTCCTGCCAGTAAAGTTTCTTTGTAATTTGCGTACATATGTTTTTGTCACATTGTATAATCCTATTGCCGGAAATATTATTTTGTAATATTATTGTTCACTGATTTGACCGTTTTAATAATATTTAATTTAGAATAAAAAGCGTAAGACATACACCGATTTACCTTTCTTCGAAGTTCGAATTCTCCCAAAAGCCCCTCTGTGTTTACCTTCCAAATTCCCTCCACATTTCTTCTTTTTGCTTCCCAAGAAGGCGACTCTGCAAACATCCATCATTGTTATCAGACATTTTCTTCTTCCCCAGAAGGCGACTCTTCAACTCCTCCATCTTTCTCGATTTTTGCTTACTCTTGAAGTCCATCTCCACATTTTCTTACTTACTCCCTCCTCCATCTTTCTCCATTAACGCGTTACAAAAGAACCCTAGAAAATGGCAGTGCTTAGAGACCGTAAAGAATCGAGCCCAAAGAAGAGTGGAGAGAAAAGGAAGAGAAAAGAAGACGACAGCCAGGTTCGAAAGAAGAAGAAGCAGGGAGACGAAGTGCAGGCGAAGGGCGGAAAAACTTCTAACAGTTCCATAGGAAAAAAAGCCGCGAAGGACAGGTCGAGGCCAAAAGCGAAACCAGTAGAGGGGAATAAACCCTTAATCTTTAAAGAGGATGTAAGTTGTCTAAATTTTTTTGTTTAGGGCTTAGCGTAATTTTTCAATTGTCCTGTCACCCATCTGAAATGGTTTACTTTGTATCAGGAGTGTTTTTTTAGGGTTTTATGTTTTTTTATCTGTCGTCTGAGGCTTCTGAAATGGTTCGATTGCGTTTGTTTATGGTTATTTTCATTTGGCTTGCAGATTAGGTACAGTTATTTCAGAGGTGAAACTTTCTACGGCAGAATTAACATCAACTGTAGGGTGCACTTTGTTCGTGAGATTGAAAACAAGTTGACACATGTGGATTGGCAACGGGTTTTGGATGGCCCGTTTGGAAAAGTTTTGAAAATGTTGCAGCAGGTATCATTTTCTTCACAGACATTGCATGCAGTTCTATTTAAGCAACTTGAAACAAAAAGAAGTGGGAGTCTTGGTATGAGGTGGCAGGAAAAGAGTTGAGGTTTTCGATTAAGGAGTTCTCTCTCATAACTGGACTGAATTGTGGTGAACTTCCATTTGTGGATACTAAAGCAGACGGGCTAGTAATGGAGCGTTTTTTTTGGTAGTCCTGGTGGTCCTAAGACGACCATACAAGATGTTTACAACAGATTTAAAAAACATCGTGAATTGGACAACTACAAATGAAATTGGCACTGTTGTTGATAGTTGAAGGTCTGTTGCTGGGAGGGGATAAGAAGAGGCTAGTGAAGCCGCTGCATGTTAGGCTGCTGGAGAATATGGATTACTTTTGGGATTATCCATGGGGAAGGGTTGCTTATGAAGAGCTTCACAAGTCATTGACCACAGCATTGGCCAAAAGGATGCAAACAGTAGAGAAGGCAAAGCTACTCTCCGACACACCAAGAATTCCATATTCCATTCAAGGCATGCTAGTTGTGTTCCAGGTAGTTTATTGCTTCAAATATTAATTACTTTATGCTATACTATGACAGGATATTTGAGTACTGGGTGACAGGATCGTGGTGAATATGCAGAAAGTTTTTCTTGTTTGATTGACACTACATAGTAGTATTCCAACATACTTTTATTTGCATTCCAGATTATTTTAGGATGACCTAATCTAAATTTGTAATGGTTGAAATATGAATTACTGAATGTGTTTTATTTGCAGCATAGTAGTATACTTTATGCTATACTATGGCGACAGGATAATGGTGAATATGCATGAAGTTTTTCTTGTTTGATTGACACTACATAGTAGTTTTCCAACATACTTTTATTTGCATTCCAGATTGTTTTAGGGTGACCTGATCTAAATTTGTAATGGTTGAAATATGAATTACTGAATGTGTTTTATTTGCAGCATAGTAGTATACTTTATGCTATACTATGACAGGATATTTGAGTACTGGGTGACAGGATCGTGGTGAATATGCAGGAAGTTTTTCTTGTTTGATTGACACTATATAGTAGTATTCCAACATACTTTTATTTGCATTCCAGATTGTTTTAGGGTGACCTGATCTAAATTTATAATGGTTGAAATATGAATTACTGAATGTGTTTTATTTGCAGCATAGTAGTATACTTTATGCTATACTATGACAGGATATTTGAGTACAAGGCGACAGGATAATGGTGAATATGCAGGAAGTTTTTCTTGTTTGATTGACACTATATAGTAGTATTCCAACATACTTTTATTTGCATTCCAGATTGTTTTAGGGTGACCTGATCTAAATTTATAATGGTTGAAATATGAATTACTGAATGTGTTTTATTTGCAGCATAGTAGTATACTTTATGCTATACTATGACAGGATATTTGAGTACTGGGTGACAGGATCTTGGTGAATATGCAGGAAGTTTTTCTTGTTTGATTGACACTATATAGTAGTATTCCAACATACTTTTATTTGCATTCCAGATTGTTTTAGGGTGACCTGATCTAAATTATAGGGTGACAGGATAAAATGAAATAATGTATCTTAATTTGCTAATTCTCAAACCGCTTGTTATTGTAGATATGGGTATGGGAAGTTGTGCCAACATTTGGTCTCCAATTTGTATCAAAGTTGAGTGAATCTGCAATGCCTCGAGGTCTTCATTGGTTTTCAGATGACGCCCCTGAACATGGAGTGT
Source organism: Rheum nobile (assembly GCA_027886185.1). Taxonomy (NCBI): domain Eukaryota; kingdom Viridiplantae; phylum Streptophyta; class Magnoliopsida; order Caryophyllales; family Polygonaceae; genus Rheum; species Rheum nobile. The sequence goes on along the minus strand of WOAB01000538.1, from coordinate 12,343 downwards.
TGGAGTTGTCTTTGGCTGATCCTACACATGTGGTTAAGCCCATTCTTATTCCCGAGGAGGATGAGGTGGATAAGCTGTCCGACTGCTACTATGTTGTTGAATTTGATGACCCGCATTTTGATAAAATTGTAAAGGAAGCAATGAAGGGTTTGAAAAAGAAGGGGAAGGGGAAGCAAGGAAAAGATGGAGCGAGCTCGAGTAATGCATCTGTGCAGTCATCAGAGGTGATAAGTCAGATGTTCATAATGATGAAGAGGTTGGAAAACGGAGTGCTTGACAGGATGAGAAGGCTGGAAAAGTGGGTATCAAAGGAGGAGGAGGTGCCTAAGCTCAAGAGTACTGGGAAATCAAAGAATTATTCGGATGAGGATGAATCCTATGGTAAGTCTGATGAGGAAGATGAGGAAGTTTATAAGGATGATGAGGTGGAGGATAAGGAGGTTGAGGGTGTTTTATCTGAGAGTGATGAGGTTGAGAGTGAGGATAATGATGATGATGATGATGATGATGATGATGATGATGATGATGATGATGATGATGATGATGATGATGATGATGATGATGATGATGATGATGAATCTGGTGATGGTGATGAGGCTAATCACAATGAAGAACTTCGGTAGGGTGGTGACAAACCGAAGGAGGATGACAAGGTAGATGTTTCTGATGAGGAGGAAGTTTCTGATGAGGATAATGAGACTGATGGTGAGGAAGTTAAGGAGGCTGTGGTGGAGAAGGCTGCGGTGGAGAAGGTGAAGAAGGTAGAGGCTGAGGTTCAGGAGGCTGCAGTGAAGAAGGTAAAGGCTGAAGGAAAAGAGGTATGAAAATTATCAAATTTTCATCACTACTATGACATTATTATTTATACGAATTGACAAGATTTCTAGTGTGTGAGTTTTTATGTTTTACAAGAAAAGGCTGGCATGGTGACAAGATTTGTACGCATGCATGACATGGTTATTATGATTGCAGGATTTTGATAATTCCATTGAGGCTAACAATGATGTTGAGGGTGCGTATGGTGTTATGGCCCTTGTCAAAGACATAAATGAAAATGCTGGCATTGGTGAAAAGGACCAGGAGCAGGATTTTACTAACGACATTGAAGGAGCACCGGAGGCTACCCAAGATGAGGTAGAGGAAAGAGAGGAACCTCTTTCAGTGCTAGCCGCTGTGGTTGCTGCATCCAAGAAGGAGAAACCCAGAAATAAACGAGAGCAGCATCTCCAACCGAGGAGGGTTCTTCCTAGTCGTATGGTGAAGCCATTCGCTAAAAAACTAACACCTTACACAGATGAGAAAAGGGGGAAAATTGTGAAGAAGATAACCAAGAATTCACAGGTGAAGGAGATGACTGCTTTGCTGGAATGGATGAATGATGAAAGGTTAGTATCTCACGGATTTAATAATGTTCAACTATCTTTCATGGATTGAATTACGCCTTCTTTGTTTTTCAGCTCTAAGCCAATAGTTGGACTGTGTGGTGAAAAGATGGACAATGACTGGTTTGGCCTACTACTGGAACCAAAAGCTTGGCTGAAAGATGGTGTAAGCTATTTAATTATGATGTCAACTTAGTTTACTGTTGGGATTTATTGCAATGCCTAACAGGATGAATTATATTTTTTTGAAGCAAATCGATGAAGTTTGTTGTTATATCCATAAGGCGCTTTTGGAGTCCGAAGTTAAAAGCAAGGCCATAATATTGGACGTTTTCTGGACTGCTGATTATACGGATGCATATAGAGACTATATCAAAAATGACTGTGCTGTTCCACCTGCATCTGAACGTGCACTCGCATACTTTAGGGGAGATCGGCCTACACCTTATGGGTCCAGTTGGGATGATCTGGACTTCATTTATTTCCCCCTCAACATCGATAACAATCATTGGGTGGCTGTTGAGATCAATCTGCAGCAATGGCAGGCAAATGTATATGATTGTAATTTGGATTTGAACCCTAACTTGGCCATAGAGAACTGGGTGCATGGGATTTGTCAGTTTCTTCCTCACTTCATGACACAGTACCCCCCGCTTGCCAAGAAATTTGAACATCGGGGTACTCAAGAGATTAAATTTGAGAGAATTCAAGGACTGAAGCAGAACAAGCGTGGGTAAGTCGAAATATCAATCCCCTTACGAATTTTATTACATACTTCATCTGAGTAACAAAGTGCATATTGTGTTCGTAGTCATGACTGTGGGATATACACTCTGAAACACATGGAGTTGCTAAGTGCTGGTTGGAAAAATCTGGACGTTGTGGCAGACAAATTTATTAATGGCTTCAGGAGTGACATGGCTCACAACGTGTTTGACGGGGTCTGGAGGTCGAGCCTAATGAAGTGCATCATTTAGATTACATGCAATGTTATTTGGATATTTGGATTACATACAATGTTATGACTACTTCAACTTGTTTAGATTGCATACCAACTGTTTCTGTATCCTGTCAATCTTGTCAACCGTCATGAAATTATCATTAACTGCCCCCCAATGCCATTGACTGACAATAAAAAATTAGTCAACCATCATGAAATTATCATTAACTGCCGACCAACTTCCGTCAATCAGTGACAGGATATTAACCCAATTAATTAAATTAAGCACCCTCATAAATGTAACCCTAACCGCCACCAACCCAAAAACCTCTTTATATAAACCCTCATACGAAACCATATTTCCTCATCCACAATCCGCTCCAAAACTTCTTCCACTTCCTCACCCTAAAAACTCTAATTTCCCTTCTCTTGTTTCGTTTGTTTCCATGGCTTATGAGCCTAACGACTATGAATGGGGCCTTAACGATCACATGGTTTACACAACTGTCCATATCGGTGGGAGACTCATCCCTTCAAGGGGACAAAATGCCAGGATTTCAAGCCATGTCTACCAAGGCGGGAGGACCCAAAACTGGAGGCCCTCGGCTGATATGGTATAGGATATCCATTGGTTGCTCAACCAACTATTTTGTTTTAACGATTACGAACAGGACGCCGCTTACTTCTTCGATGTTGTGCCCCCCCCCCCCATGGCGGGCCTCGTACCTTGAGGGCCTTACAGCGCCGCGGAGACGCCGTCGCCCTTGCCGCCCAAGGTAGATCCGTTGCCTTCATAAACATATATGTCGTCACTGGAGATGTTGTTGATGAACTTCCGCAGCGCGACGGCCCAGAATCATCTGTCTCCTCCGCACATATTTAGTATCTGATAAAGTAATCGAGGTTATGAAGTCTATTGTTTTATGATAGGTATGTCAAGTAGGAGAAGGATAATGTCATATAGTGACTATATATAGTCAGTAGGTTATGGTAGAGTATGTTATGGTAATGTTGCATGAATTAATATGTTATGTCAAGTAGGAAGATGATAATGTCATATTATGTAATTCTGTTTTATATAATATAGTATTTTATGGTAATGTCTTATTATGTAATTCTGTTTTTCCTGTGTATTATTCAGATACCACTCATGTCGGTCTGTTGGTTATTTGAAGTCATGATAAATATGGAAGAATAATAAGTGGGAAGAAGTGTTAGGTACAGAATGGAGTGAAAGTTCTTTCATATAAATATAACCAAAAGTAGTCAATATTGACAATGTCGGGATATATATATATAACGATGACAGGATAATATTACATTAACATACTGATGCATATTAACAAAATACATACCATTTATACGAAAAGTAATATGAGTAGTAATAGATCCTTCATCCATGTGGAACTCTTACTACACATATTAACAAAATAGTAACACAATTAACGGCATCATGGGCCGGCTGAGGGGTTAGGACAGTTTCGTGAGTTATGGCCGACAACACCACAACTTCCACACCTTCTCCTCGGGCCCCTATATTCTCCCCGTGACGGGATCCTTTTCTTCCTTGGTCTTCCGGATTTCCTCCTAACAACCGGGGGCAAACATGCTCTATTCAAGACCGTGTCAGGAACTTCCCAACGCTCAAATGCAGGAACCGGATATATAGTTTCCTTGTACACTTCCTTCCACATTTCAACAGTAAAGAAGGGATGAACAAGAGTGACAGGATCCACACCAAAATCCTTCGCACCCGCTATAGCATGCGCACATGGAATTTGGTCAACTTGGAAGACGTTCCAGTAGCAGGTTCGAGCATGCAGATTTACCAAGACTGTAGTTCCATTGGCATGCACTTGAAACTCATATTGATTTAGCCTACTCACAACCATTGTCAACGATTTCAAATAATTACCTTCTAGCTCAGTACAAACTGTCAGGGTCAGAATATCCACATGTCCCTCTCCCTTAAATCGCCTGTCACAAACCAATTACTCATGACATTCAGTATACCATCAAGCAACCCAATCAACGGCATTAGACGCGGGCCCAGTAAGCGACTATTCATAGATTCTGCGTTGTTGGACGTCATAATGTTGAATCTGTTTGCGGGCATATGCGACCTTGTCCACGCTTCAAATCCAACACCCCTGAGGTACGTACCGACTGTAGGAGACTGGTTGCAAAGTCTTGCAAATTCACGATTAAAGTCATGTTTGGTGTACGCTTGATTTGCCTTTTGGTACAGAATCCACAAGTCATTTCTTTTAACCCTCGTCTTCACGTTACCCCATAGGTGAAGTGTGCAACAACCATGCTTTGCGAAGATATAGCGCTCTCTTAAACCTTTGTATATACTTCCATGACGGTTAGACACAAATACGAGGTCATGATCGTCGGCAACAACAGAGCGTAGGTGTCGGAAGAAATACGACCATGAACTATCATTCTCGCTGTCAACAACAGCAAAAGCCACTGGATATATTTGTCCGTTTCCGTCTTGTGCCACTGCAACTAGAAGTGTGCCTCTGTACTTTGATCCTAGATGGGTACCATCCACAGTTATGACCTGCAGTAGTTTTCAATCAGCTCTACAATGTCATGTATCGATTTGACAATAGAATCGGGGAACGTGACAAGATGGAAATATACCTTTCTTAAAAACTGCATTCCATTGCGCCAAGCACCCAAGCTGATGAAACAATACTTGAATCGACGATTAGAGTCTACTTCAACATGTGTGACTGTCCCTGTATTCATCCTTTCGAGCATGTACATGTATCCATGAATCCTATTGTAGCTTTCTTCAGCTGTGCCTCTTATCCTGTCAATGGCGGTTAAACGTGCTCTGTTTGCCTTGTCGTAACCAACTGCCACTCCCATTTTCTTCATGCTGTCTTGAATTTCGGCAGCACGAGGTCCGGGACATGTACCGACTGTGTTAAATCTGTAACATGATTGTATATGTAACATGCTAAGGTTAGTTCATATACATGCTCATATATGATCGTACTAACAGGATTGTTTACTTACCTTGAAATAATATGGTCAGCAATTACGCTTGAACTTGCATGTCTATGGTAAATATGCTTTAGCTTCATGCCACATGTATGTTGTCCACAATACTTCCTTACTTGAAATAATCCTGTGCTGCCAAGAGCGGTCCCACGACAAAAAAATGTGCAACTAGGATCAATGCACCTTACCACATATAACTTCTTATCAGACTTATGGACGTGCATCTGGAAGCGCCTCTGTAATGCCATCAAGGATAAACGATCCTTAAGATCCTTCTTGCAATTGAAATGCTCTCCAACTTTTATTTCCAAATTATTGTCGCTCACCCCATTATCCTCCATTGGCTCATCCAATTGCCTTTTACACAACCGTTTGCTACGATAGTACTCGGCTTTAATCTGTTGTAGAACTTCCTCATCAATGTCTATGAATAAGTTTTCGACTTTATTAGTGTCATCCAACAATGTCCCTTCTTCAACATCCTCCTCAACATCATCCTCAAACTCATCCTCAAGGTCATCCCAATCAAAATCTCGCCCAACGTCTTCCCCATAATCACTCCCATCAGTTTCCGAGTCTGCCTCAGATTGGCTCACCAAGTCAACTATTTGTACTTCCCCATTGTTTACACGAAATTTTTTTGGTTTAAGTTCATACATGTCACAATCAACGATATCCCGTAAAGCTTCAGTGGGATAATTGTCGCTTACCATATTGCTCTTGTCGGATTTGGTACGATCAGTGACAAGATGGCGACCTACCACAGCCTCGGGCTCTGCCTCTTGAGTTTGTGTTAACGGTGGCGGAGTCAGACACGCTGTTATGTCCTCTTCATCACTTCTACTTGGATGGCAACCTACCACAACCTCTGGCTCTTTGTTTCCCTTATTTTTCATACTCGTATATAACTCGATAGGCCAAATGTTATCGTGCGAGTGTGCGTTCAAAAACTTCAACGCACCAAGGTCCTCGTCATCTTTGACATCGATTGGTTGTGCCAGTGGTTTCCACGGTGACAGATATTTTATCTCCATTTCATCTATCTCGTCAATGCATTTAATCTTCTCAGCTAACTTTTTCCTGAGATTTGAGTAATTCATATCTGCATACAAAAGAAGTCCTGTTGTCGTTGTGATCCCATCAAAAACCCACTTGTTTCCCTTACATGTCCATTCACCACCTGTTTTCAGAGTCAAGTAGTATGATGTTGAACCTGTTACACGAAGAAAAAGCAAACACAAGTTCAATAGTTTATTAGGGCCAAACGGGGACCCCCGAATGATAATGCCCTAACACCGACATTAAAGGGTAAGCAAGACCACAAAAGAATTTACTGTAAAGAAGAATAGGAATAAGAATGTGAAAGTCAGAACTCACCCATTATTAAACTTCTTCTATTCTAAAGACATTGAAGACGCTGCACAATCTATTTTGAAGCTTTGTGGATTTAAGGTCTTGGGGTGTTACGGAAGTTTTGTGCAGGTTTATAGGTTGAGTTATGCTTGGATAACAATCCCTAACACGTGGGTAAAGGGGTAGAAATTGGAGGGAAATTTTAGAGTGAAAACAGAGGTTTTCCCTCTAAGTGTGTACTACATTTTCAGAGGTCATATCAGGTGAATAGTTATGAAGCAATATTGAACAAAAAAAGCTAAATAATCACAGTGGGGACCACCGACCATTCCTTCTCATTTTGCCTCAACAATCCCTAAACCCTCTCTGCGCCGAACTTGAAGGTAACTCTCTTTGTTTATTGTGTGGTTTTCACACTGGATCAGTAAGCAAGCACGTATCACTTCTTTTTTGCTGGAAATCTTTCTTTGTTTCTGCAGTACTCGAGTACAATGTCATCCAGTGACACCTCAAGTTATCAAAGCGGGGACCCCCGCAACATGAACATCCACCTTCATCTCCTACACCTTCTCAATTAGAGGAGAAGTTACAAGAAGAGTTAGACATGTTGCTAACGAATAGCCCACGTTCCAACATGTTGGGTGAAATAATCACACGCCTACGTACTGAGATACATGAACTTGGACAGAGAATCATGGAACTCAATACAACTGAGATACAATTCGATCATGCAATTTGGCGACTAAATGCAAGGGTGGCAAAACTTGAAGCTGAAAACAAGGCACTACACTCCAAGGCAAACTTCAGAAACCATGTAATAGTTCCTATTTCTGCGTTTGGTGCTGGTGTGATTCTAGGGATTAGTGCTTTCAGCATTTGTAATCGAGCATGTAGGCATGGTTGATGATGAATTGACTATGAAGTATGTACCTCATGACTTTGGTTTTTTATGTAAGAGGATGAATTTTATTTTCGAATAGTTTTAGAAAGCATGGTTGATTCTACATATGAGATTGCCAAAATATTAATGTCGACACTACACACACCGACAATTACCTTACTAGAATAGTTGTCAACTGGATACTATCATTACATTCCTACAATATTGTAGCGTGGGCTACCATTACATGTCTACAAAAAGGATAGTTGTCAACTGGATGCTATCATTACATTACTAGAATCACAACTACCTACTCACAACCTCCTCATGCACGAGGAATGCATAACCTTCATAGGCGCTATTTAAAACACAATCCTTTAGGATTTTTTGCCAGTGCCAATCCTGTCAAGACCAAAAACATGGTAGTTAATCAACCTTGTTAATCCTGTCAATGACCAACAACAATGACCAACTCTTAGGATTTTTTTTATCGGGAATTACCTTTTCTAAAATATAAGGGTTTTCAACTATAATAAGCAATGATCGGGCACGAGTCAGGGCAAAATTTAACCTCTTCGGGTTGCTCATATATCCCATGCGGAAAGTCTTGTCATATTCATCGTGGTTAGCGGTCGATCTGACGGTTGACAGGATGATCACTTCCTTTTCTTCACCCAGAAACTGCTCAACCCCGTCAATCTCAATATCCCTCATACGTAGAGACATGAGAGCCTTCCTTATCTTTAGTACTTGTTGTGGGAAAGGGGTAATAATCCCGATGTCTTGCTCAGGCACATTCCTTCTTATCAGCCTCTGTACGAGCTCAACCACCTTGCTATCTTCAATCCTATTAAACCATGATGGGCTGCCCTTTTCCCTCTCATCAAAGCCTTGGATGCCACAAAACATGAAAGGGAAGTTCCTATTGGGAAGCATATCAGCCCAAGGTAAGAAACATGTCTTACTATCTTCTCGATATGGCCTCAATGCTCCACTATAAAATAGTCTTGAAGGAACATTGACAATAGCAGAGTGGCTCCGGTAATTGCTCAACAACATTGTGACATAATTACGATCCCCTGATCTGTAAACTTCAAAGTCCAACAACCTCTCTAGAAAAGATCTTCCCAAACCATAAGCCTCAGCTTGCTTTGAATAAATATCAGGCCCAAGTTGTTTGGGATCACCACAAAGAACAATAACTGTGTTCTTTTCTATGAGGGTTGATATGGGGATCATTGTCTCTGGCTCTGAAACTTGGCTTGCATCATCTAAGATGATGTGGGAGAAGTGGCCACGGTTAACCCTTTCAGTATGATAGAGGTAAGATGCACTCGTGTATGTCGTTATTATTATCTTGTACATGCGGAGTGCATCTCGAGAAGGGCAAGTGAAGAAACCAGTACTGTAGGTGCAGAACCTCAACAATGAAGCGTTTATTTTTTGTAAGGGACGATGTGTGGCATTCAACCTATAAATATCTTCCTCCCTAAGTGAAGGACACTCACCAAGGATTTTCTCTAATATGTGATCTGCCGCGCAATTTGAATAAGCACATACCAGTATATGAGAATCACGTCTAGTTGTATAGAGTTGTAGGATCACCTCCAACCAGTGTTTTTGTCTTTCCTGTTCCCGGGGGTCCATAAATCACATAAGGAGCTCCTCCTCTACAGCCTAAAATTAAGCGAACAACATTTTTTTGGTCCTCATCAAGATGAAGTGAGATAGGCACAAAATTGTGGTTGTAATCCTCCGTTTTGACTGATACTCATGGGGAAAGAGGAAGTTTTGATGTAATGCCTCTGCAGATAGAATGGCTTCATGAAGCTTACGGAAATTTGTCCCGTTGAACACAAAACAGATTTCATACGCATTGCTATCTATATGCCTTTGGTAAAATTCATCATTAAATTGCAATAATAATTCACCAGCCTCAACACGGTCGATCAAGCCCTGTTCAAAGAACATTAGCAAGTTCAACATGAGAACATAACATTGACAACGATAATTCGTGCAATTTCATAATTCATACCGACAATAGTATATTACACTTTGACAAAAAACATAAGATACCTAACATTATTAACATACCTGATGGACAGAATATTCTCCATAAACATTCACCACATCTCCACTGACAACTGAGGGCCTTCTTTCACCTACTCCTGGAACTTAAGTGCTACAAGCCTGACATTATACCTTTGTCTCAAAGTAACAAACTTCATATTATAAGCTTGACATACTCCTGTAAACAAATATAAAAAAAATTCATTCAACAACTTGGTACTATGACAGAACGATGCCATTTAGCTATCCCCTCAGTCCCCCAACCCCCATACATAGAAAACATAACACTTACCATAATCAGAAGTTCCTCCATCCCTAACAACTCATTGAAATACGACACATAATTTTCCTCTGTTAAGCCTTGTAAGACCACTTCATGGATTTCCTCAAACTCTATCGCTTTCCTGATCTGTGTTGGTATGTTATATGGTCTCTGAGGTGCCAAAGCTTTGGATACCTCATCTTCAGCCAAGAGGAAGACAAGTCGTTCAATAATCCCCTGATCAGTTTGGATATGCAGTATAGATGTGAAAAGGCCAATCTCCTTGGGCACACAAGACATCCATATAGTCAAGCTACCATGTGGGTTCAAATTTCGTTCCTCCATATCAAAACAAGGGACAAAATCTTCCTCGGGTATGTCATCTGGCTGGCCAGATGGAGGTTTCATCAATGACAACACAATGAATCTTCAGGATTTGAAGTATAAATCTTCACACCCAAAGTAAAATATATTCATCTGTGGTGTTTTCTATGGTGAATGACGCCACGGCAACCTCGTTCACAGGAACCGATTGAGGCTTTCCTCCAGCGAATGGAAACGGCACAGACACCATGACAGGACCCTCCTCAGTTGGCGATGATGTTGTGACTGAAGGAACATCGATGAAGCCAACCTCTCCCTTGTCTCCAATGGTGGAGTATTCATCGTCCATACCTATTTGCCACTCAATTAAAATCCAACAGAAATTTTTGTGTCCACAGGAAAAGAACACAACCACATGAGCTGCTCTAAGGAGAGGAAAGATGAAGAGTAGAAAGAGATGGGTAAACAACACACACTCCAATGAGATGGGGTAGATGAAGTGCCATTACTATCTCCATAAAGTAAGATCTCTGCGAAGTAAATCAGTCTGAATACGGTCACATTTGTCAATCATACATTATTACACTGTGAAAATAGTATAAATAGTATGTCACAATAACAATTTAAAATGTCACGCTTTGGAAATCACCAGCACTGCAAGTGCCTCCTCTGTACCTAAAATACTCAACATGGATCATTTTCTAATTAAGATATCTTTAAAGTAGATTGGTGAGATGAAGTGCAATTAATATCTATGTAAAGTAAAATTGTCAAAGAAGCATAGCATCAGGAACGTGAGATCTAATTAAGACATCTTGTATTTAGATGAACTATCCAGCTTCTGAGAACAACTATTCAGCCAGATGTCACACGTCCTACCCAAATTAGGCAATAGACAAGCATGTAATATAGTCTAATGACTAAAAACTTTTAGTTATTAATTATGACATTATTCTGTGATATTTGGTATGACATATATCCAATTTAAACAGTGTAGTTATGACATTTTTATTACTAAGTATGACAATTGTTTTACTAAGTCCGACAAGATCTGTCTATTATAGCAGGAAAAAAACCTTGTCAATATAACTACCAGTTCATCCAGACTAGAATCATTTCTTTACTTCAGAAAATTACCATTCATCTCTTCACTTGGGTTTACATTTGCTCCCTTTTGAATATTTTGCTTTTACATAATTTAGCCCTACCCCTAACCTGGAAAACGCTTCTGAAATAATTTGCTGAGTTCAACAGTTCTTCGGGTTCATATGCTGAGGTTCAACCCTTTCTCTCGCCCATCGCCATTCCTTTTTAACAGTTGCACAGTTCACCATGGAGATACATCGTCATTCCTGTTTACATCGCCATGGAGATACATCGCCATTCCTTTTAAACTCTAGCACAGTTCGCCATGGAAAAAAATTGTGAATATAACTACCTACCAGTTCATCGCATCTTGTTTAACAGTTACAAGGACGTGTGCAGAATGGAAGGGAGAGGGAGGGGAGGGAGGATGGGTTTGCATCTTTCACTTTCAACTGTTCATGTACCGGCCGACGGGATGGATGAAGCCGGGATGGGCGGGAAGTGGGCGGGAGAGATGAAGAAGGGGGCGGGAAATATTTTGGGTTTTAGAGGGAAATTGCAAAAATATTATTTTACTATTTTGGGCTTTTTGTTTCCTTTTTCTTTTCATGCTTTTTTTATTTTACTTCATTTCTGAATTAAAAGAAAAACTTTAATATTTTGCAAAAATACCCATTTGGTGTATATATGCAAAAAAAAAGTCAAAGTGATATATATGCAACTCACTAATTCATTTGGGGTATATATGCAAATCCGTGTTTTTTGTTACACAAAGATCCCAGCAAATAGTTTTTATAAAAAAATTCCAAAAAATAATAATTAAAATCAACTTTTTTTTTGTCTTTGACAAGTAAATATGACATGGCAATAACAAAACAAAAGTTTTAATTTTGAAAAACTTAATTGAAAATGAAATTGCTCAGTTTTGAAAATTTAAATGGTTCTTTCGTTCTAATGTTTGAAGAACCCTAAATCACCCAGACGAGAATCTCCAAATTAAAAAATTGAAGGCTTTCGATTTGCAGTCC
>WOAB01000537.1:0-19100 GCA_027886185.1 Rheum nobile | reverse complement strand
TACAAGCAAAGTTTGACACATGACAACACCTTTAGGCTCCAAACCAAATACATCTAATCAAGCATTCATACTATTACGCGTACAACCAAACTTTAAACATTCGGATGCAAAACCAGGCAAATCCCCACCATAAAACTCAACAACACATTAGTTTAGGTCGTTCTACATACCCCTAACGACAATACTTCACTGCACACCCAAGCACCAGCTCAATACGCCCTCAATATAAGTAAAAAACGCACGGGGCTCTGATTTCTAGTATACTATAAATTTCCAAATGGAATAAGACTTTAATTTAGCAGTAGTACATAAATCAAAAATATCACAATTTGTGATATAGGGAAAAAAAGGGGCGCGAAGAATGGACAAATTTATGGACATTTGTTTTTTCTTTTGTGCAGTTCAGGATGATGGCCTCGTGAGTTGTTAAATTTAGTAATTATAATGAGGATAAGAAATAAAAAGGAAATAGCACCAATATCCCATTTTCATATAGGCTTTGCAAATCTACCCCAAAGACTTTTTTTCCCCTTGTTTTTGCAATTATACCCCATAAATAAAAAGTTAAATGAAAATCTGACTTTTCCTTTTCTTTTGGAAAAGAAATTCTGACATGGCACTATTTTAATTGGAAAAAAAAATGAAACCCCAATCATTTGAATTCCAAAATGAAATGTGAAAAATTTGCTACAGGTAAAAACCCCCAAATCATTTCCTTTTCTATTTCTCTCCCAGAGGTTTCCTCTTCGCCGGCGGAATCTAGATTTATTTTTTTCGGCGAGATTCACCGATTCCGGCGTGAAGCTTTCTCTTCCAGGTTTGTTTGCTTGAAAACCTTCTTCACCGTTCGAGGTAGCTTAATCCCTTCATCGCCGCTTGAGCTCTGAGTAAGGCCCTTGCGATTCCGCTTAAGGCTCTTGCGATTCTGTCGCGATTCCGATTCATCTGCCTCTTCTGTCTATCTCCTTCGAGCCTTGTTGTTCGAGGTAGGTATGTCAAGTTTTTCAGAGTTCAAGTCATTTAACGCCATTTTAGGGTTGCTCCGTTGCTGTTCATTTGGTTTTTGGTTGATTCACTGTTGTTTGAGCTGAAATGAAGTGAGGAAGTGAGGTTGAATGCAGCGAATTGTATCAACCTGTGAAATCCGTGTTTGTAAAATGAGAATGTCAGATTATGTTTGTTTTTGTCACAATTGCAGGAATTACCATTGTATGAACATTTCTTGTCAGCGTTGATGAAATATTTGTCACATCGTATAGTGTTATTGTTGAAATGATTAATTTGATTGTCATGAATGTCAGATTATGTTGTGTTTTGAAATTCTAATGTTGTTATTTTCCTGACATTATAGCTCTCTTACTCTTGCAACTTCCTTGTCTTCTCGTGTGATCTGTACATCTGGGTATGTTGAGTTGAGTTAGGTGCTTAGAAAAGCTTAAATGTTGATATTTTTTGTTGTTTGTCTATCTCCCCCAGTGCAGCTGAAGTGGTGTAGTTCTTCATATTGAAACGGAGGAGATTAAAATGGGTAAAAAGGTAAATTTTGGTTAGCTCATTGTGTGTAGTTTTCCATAGTTGACATCCTGTCATGTTGTGTTTAAGTATATGTTCGTTTTGTATATATTGACCTTGTATAATTTGTATTTTTTAGGGTCATTTATTGAGATTTGAAGGGAAAAAATTCATCGGCAGAGTCAACCAAAACTGTCGGCGTGAATTGCTGAATCTTATTGAGAAATGCCTCTCCCTGTGGACTGGCAGAGGATAATAGATGGTCCATTTGGACCTACTGTGAAGATGGTTCGTCGACAAAACTTTTCATGCCAGCTTGTACATTACGTTTTATTCCGTCAAGTAGAAACGAGGAAGTTGTGGGAGACGTGGTATGACCTGCAAGGACAGCTGCTGCGTTTTTCAATGAAGGAATTTGCACTTGTGACGGGGTTATGCTGTCACAGAATGAAAGATAATGAGCTGAACCCGGATAAAAATGCCGTGAAAGAGTTATTTGATGTACAGAATTTGACGTTGGGTGAGCTCGAGTCTTTATTTATGCGTACACAGCTTGATAGCCCTTTGAAATATAAGATGGCGTTATTGATTATATTAGAGGGCGTCATTCTTGGGGTTGAGAAAAAAGTTCGCATAAGCACAGGTCATGTCAAATTATTGGCTGATATCGATCGATTCACGAAATTCCCATGGGGCAGGGTTAGCTACATTGAAACTCACCAGGGATTGAGTTCAACGGTGAAGAATAGATTGGAAACGGTTGAAACAAGCAGAGACTCAAGTGCAAGGTTGGGTTACAAACTCAAGGGGTTGCCAATGGCCTTTCAGGTAACATGACAGGATGTAATGTATATTGTTTTGAAGTTGGTATTGTAGTTACAATATATTGATCAGGTTTGGCTGTTTGAAGCTGTTAAACCAATTGCTTCAGCGTTTGCACATTTGGTGGATAAGGAGGCCTACCCACGCGGTCTACGATGGTCATCAGATTCACAACCTGATGCGACGGCTGTGGAGTCTTTCTTAGGGAAGGCCACATCCCGTTTTATTCCAAATGTGGTGTTGATAGAGGAAGAAGCTGAGGTGGAGGTCTTAAAAGAATGCAAATTTTATGGGGAAGTGAAGGACACTTACTTTGACAAGGCAGTTGAGAAATTCGAGCTAAGTAATAAGAGGTCTATCAATGGTAGAAGAAAAGGAAAGAATGATTCGGACTCTGCCCCTGCTACAAAGTCCTCGGGCCTGGATGCAAGACAGGTGATGTGCGCTATGAAAGAGCTTCATGAGCGTATGATTAATTTGGAAAACCAAGTGGACGCAGGGTTTTGTGCTATGAATAAAACCTTGGGCATAATGCAACAGATGATCAAGGAGAGGGTATTCAACAAGTCAGGTTCAACAAATGATGAACAAGAGGAAGGGGAGGTAAGATAACTGTCAACAATCGTTATTAAGTTATGTTTGGGAACTTAGATATATATATGTCGTGGAAGCTCAAGCATTTGTACTTGTGTAGAATAGTAATGTCATTTTGAATTGTAATTTAGTTATGCATAAAGCTCTGTTTTTGACAAACATTATAGAATGGTGCACTTACTGATTATTCTTTTGAGTTAAATCTAACTTGTAATTTATTGAAGCAGAATGGTGTACATGGTCGTGATGAGGATGTCGGAATGGATAGAATGGGGGGGGTCTGATTCAAATCCCCTACAGGATGACGATGATGAAGGTGCCACTAAAGTCGACAATGGCAATTTAGGAAGCATGGTTGTTTATCGAGAGCAAAAGGATGATGAAGATGGTGCAGTTCAGAGAGATGATGTTGAGGGTGCAGTAGAAGATGAGGGGGAAAATGGAGAAACGATGACAAAAGAAGAAGACGATAAGAAAGAAGGAAAGCAAGTTGCAAGGAAGACTCGTTCAAAAAAGAAGAAGGATGATAAAGATGGTGCAGTTCAGAGAGATGATGTTGAGGGTGCAATACAGGATGAGGGGAAAAGTAATCGCAAGGAAGGAAAAGTAGTGACAAGGAAGACTCGCTCAGAAAAGAAGATGGGTGATGAAGATGGCGCAGTTCAGAATGAGGCGAAAAATAAAATAGGGAGGACAAGAGGAGTTGAGGTATGCATCAATAAACCATCCTGACAGGATGGTCCCTCAGATCACCAACATGTTATTTATGAAAAAACTTATTTGCAGACGCAAAAACAAGCTGAGGTGGAAGGAGAGTCTACCAAAGAATCAATTGGACTCTCAACAAGAAAAAGCAGCTCAACAAAAACAATTGATACAACTGGTGAACTGAAGGACCATCCTGTCAGGAAGAGAGGACTGTCCAGAGTAGCCGATAATCCCAAACGATACAAGGTTTCAACGCCCAAAGGATTTTCAAACATGAATAAATTGCAGTGTTGGTTAGACTCGAAGGAAAGGTTAGGAAGTTGTCCTCCTGTCTTGATTATATGAACCTGTCTTGAAGATATGAATGCGTGTTTGAGGTGTTAATTAAACCATGTTATGATGCAGTGAGGAAATTGTTTCTCCAACTGGAGAATATCTAAAGAGGGAGTTTTTTGAGCCATTGTTGCAACCAAAGGGGTGGCTGAAATCTAATGTAAGCTCCTTTCATTTTTATATAAATTATCGTGGCATGCAGCAAATTTGTGGTATGACATATATTTTTGGTTTGTAGCACTTGGACGAATGTATGTATTATCTTGGGTGTCGCGTGCGTGACAAACCAGTGGCAATATTGGACACCTGGTTTCAGCGTAATTTGGACAAGGAAATGAATAGATGGTTATCAGATAAGCAAAGTTATGTTGCTAATGGAGGTAAGATGAGATACCTACGTGGGGAACTGCCTGCAATTTATGGGAAGGATTGGAAGGATGTGGATCGTATATACCTCCCCTTCAATTTCAAGGACAAACATTGGGTAGCTCTGGAGATACAACTAAGTAAATGGTGTGTCACTGTATACGATCCCGACGTCAATTTGTTCAAATTGTCGGAAGTCCATAGGCTCCTTGCAGAGTTGACATATATTCTTCCTGTCATGATAGCACAATATGAGCCTTTGGCAACAATTTATGAACATAGGCGGGGAAATCCCCTAAATGTGACTCGTGTTCCTACATTGGAGAGAAACAAGAGAGGGTAAGTTGTTTACATAAATTGTTCATTTGTTTGTGTGAAATTGGTTATAATATCAGCAAACCAACTACATTTTTTACTTGTGTGCAGGGGCGATTGTGGCGTCTTCACGATCAAGTACATAGAAATGCTAAGTTTCGGACGTCAAAACATCGTGAACGTGGGTGACAAATTTGTGGATGAGTACAGAAAAAGGATAGCCGATAGTATATTCGATATGAACTGGTTTGACTAGTGGAGGATATGTTATTCACTTTCATGTAAGCTTCACTGTAGTTGGGATAGTGCTAGTGTTGTATGATTCCTTGTGGGGGGTTTTCGCTAGAATTGACTTGTATTGTTGACAATAAGTTGTGTGGTGAGATTGTTTTGTTTGAAATCTAGTTCAAAATTGTGTTGTTTTGGAATCTAGGGTAATTGCCAGTGTTGCACATATGTTATTTGTCACATTGTATACTCCTATTGTCGGAAATATCCTTTTTTTGTTGTTTTAGGGTACAAAATTATTTTGTAATATTATTTGTTCACCGATTTGACCGTTTTAATAATATTTAATTTAGAATAAAAAGCGTAAGACATACACCGATTTACCTTTCTTCGAAGTTCGAATTCTCCCAAAAGCCCCTCCGTGTTTACCTTCCAAAATTCCCTCCACATTTCTTCTTTTTCCTTCCCAAGAAGGCGACTCTGCAAACATCCATCATTGTTATCAGACATTTTCTTCTTCCCAGAAGGCGACTCTTCAACTCCTCCATCTTTCTCGATTTATGCTTACTTACTCTTGAAGTCCATCTCCACATTTTCTTACTTACTCCCTCCTCCATCTTTCTCCATTAACGCGTTACAAAAGAACCCTAGAAAATGGTAGTGCTTAGAGACCGTAAAGAATCGACCCCAAAGAAGAGTGGAGAGAAAAGGAAGAGAAAAGAAGACGACAGCCAGGTTCGAAAGAAGAAGAAGCAGAGAGGCGTAGTGCAGGCGAAAGGCGGAAAAACTTCTAACAGTTCCATAGGGAAAAAAGCCGCGAAGGGCAGGTCGAGGCCAAAAGCGAATGATGAAGAGGGGAATAAACCCTTAATCTTTAAAGAGGATGTAAGTTGTCTAAATTTTTTTGTTTAGGGCTTAGCGTAATTTTTCAATTGTCCTGTCACCCATCTGAAATGGTTTACTTTGTATCAGGAGTGTTTTTTTAGGGTTTTATGTTTTTCATCTGTCGTCTGAGGCTTCTGAAATGGTTCGATTGCGTGTGTTTATGGTTATTTTCATTTGGCTTGCAGATTAGGTACAGTTATTTCAGAGGTGCACCTTTCTACGGCAGAATTAACATAAACTGTAGGGTGCACTTTGTTCGTGAGATTGAAAACAAGTTGACACATGTGGATTGGCAACGGGTTTTGGATGGCCCGTTTGGAAAAGTTTTGAAAATGTTGCAGCAGGTATCATTTTCTTCACAGACAGTGCATGCAGTTCTATTTAAGCAACTTGAAACAAAAAAGAAGTGGGAGTCTTGGTATGAGGTGGCAGGGAAAGAGTTGAGGTTTTCGATTAAGGAGTTCTCTCTCATAACTGGACTGAATTGTGGGGAACTTCCATTTGTGGATACTAAAGCAGACGGGCTAGTAATGGAGCGTTTTTTTGGTAGTCCTGGTGGTCCTAAGACGACCATACAAGATGTTTACAACAGATTTAAAGAACATCGTGAATTGGACAACTACAAAATGAAATTGGCACTGTTGTTGATAGTTGAGGGTCTGTTGCTGGGAGGGGATAAGAAGAGGCTAGTGAAGCCGCTGCATGTTAGGCTGCTGGAGAATATGGATAACTTTTGGGATTATCCATGGGGAAGGGTTGCTTATGAAGAGCTTCACAAGTCATTGACCACAGCATTGGCCAAAAGGATGCAAACAGTAGAGAAGGCAAAGCTACTCTCCGACACACCAAGAATTCCATATTCCATTCAAGGCATGCCAGTTGTGTTTCAGGTAGTTTTATTTGCAGCATAGTAGTATACTTTATGCTATACTATGACAGGATATTTTAGTACTGGGTGACAGGATCGTGGTGAATATGCCCGAAGTTTTTCTTGTTTGATTGACACTACATAGTAGTTTTCCAACATACTTTTAATTGCATTCCAGATTGTTTTAGGGTGACCTGATCTAAATTATAGGGTGACAGGATAAAATGAAATAATGTATCTTAATTTGCTAATTCTCAAACCGCTTGTTATTGTAGATATGGGTATGGGAAGCTGTGCCAACATTTGGTCTCCAATTTGCATCAAAGTTGAGTGAATCTGCAATGCCTCGAGGTCTTCGTTGGTTTTCAGATGACGCCCCTGAACATGGAGTGTTGGAGTTGTCTTTGGCTGATCCTACACATGTGGTTAAGCCCATTCTTATTCCCGATGAGGATGAGCTGTCCGACTGCTACTATGTTGTTGAATTGGATGACCCGCATTTTGACAAAATTGTGAAGGAAGCAATGAAGGGTTTGAAAAAGAAGGGGAAGGGGAAGCAAGGAAAAGATGGAGCGAGCTCGAGTAATGCATCTGTGCAGTCATCAGAGGTGATAAGTCAGATGTTCAGAATGATGAAGAGGTTGGAAAAAGGAGTGCTTGACAGGATGAGAATGCTGGAAAAGAGGGTATCAAAGGAGGAGGAGGTGCGTAAGCTCAAGAGTACTGGGAAATCAAAGAATTATTCGGATGAGGATGAATCCTATGGTGAGTCTGATGAGGAAGAGGAGGAAGTTTATAAGGATGATGAGGTGGATGATAAGAAGTTGAAGGTGTTTTATCTGAGAGTGATGAGATTGAGATGATGATGATGATGATGATGATGAATCTGGTGATGGTGATGAGGCTAATGACAATGAAGAACTTCGGCAGGGTGGTGACAAACCTAAGGAGGATGACAAGGTAGATGTTTCTGATGAGGAGGAAGTTTCTGATGAGGATAATGAGACTGATGGTGAGGAAGTTAAGGAGGCTGCGGAGGAGGAAGTTTCTGATGACGATAATGAGACTGATGGTGAGGAAGTTAAGGAGGCTGCGGAGGAGAAGGCTGCGTTGGAGAAGGTAGAGGCTGAGGTTCAGGAGGCTGCGGTGGAGAAGGTACAGGCTGAAGGAAAAGAGGTATGAAAATTATCAATTTCTCATCCCTACTATGACATTATTGTTTGTACGAAGTGACAAGATTTATAGTTTATAGTCTGTGAGTTTTTATGTTTTACAAGAAAAGGCATGGTGACAGGATTTGTACGCATGCATGACATGGTTATTATGATTGCAGGATTTTGATAATTCCATTGAGGCTAACAATGATGTTGAGGGTGCGTATGGTGTTATGGCCCTTGTCAAAGACATAAATGAAAATGCTGGCGTTGGGGAAAAGGACCAGGAGCAGGATTTTACTAACGACATTGAAGGAGCACCGGAGGCTACCCAAGCTGAGGTAGAGGAAAGAGAGGAACCTCTTTCAGTGCTAGCCGCTGTGGTTGCTTCATCCAAGAAGGCGAAACCCAGAAATAAACGAGAGCAGCATCTCCAACCGACGAGGTTTCTTCCTAGTCGTATGGTGAAGCCATCCGCCAAAAAAAAAACACCTTACACAGATGAGAAAAAGGGGAAAATTGTGAAGAAGATAACCAAGAATCCACAGGTGAAGGAGATGACTGCTTTGCTGGAATGGATGAATGATGAAAGGTTAGTATCCCACGGATTTAACAATAATGTTCAACTATCTTTCATGGATTGAATTACGCCTTCTTTGTTTTTCAGCTCTAAGCCAATAGTTGGACTGTGTGGTGAAGAGATGGGCAAGAAGTGGATTGGTCTAATACTGGAACCAAAAGCTTGGCTGGAAGATGGTGTAAGCTATTTAAGTATGATGTCAACATAGTTTACTGTTGGGATTTATTGCAATGCCTGACAGGATGAATTATATTTTTTGAAGCATATCGATGAAGTTTGTGGTTATATCCGTAAGGCGCTTTTGGAGTCCGAAGTTAAAAGCAAGGCCACAATATTGGACGTTTTCTGGACTGCTGATTATACGGATGCATTGAAATACTATATGAAAAATGACTGCACTGTTCCACCTGCATCTGAACGTGCACTCGCATACTTTAGGGGAGATCGGCCTAAGACTTATGGGTCCAGTTGGGATGATCTGGACTTCATTTACTTCCCCCTCAACATCGATAACAACCATTGGGTGGCTGTTGAGATCGATTTGCAGCAATGGCAGGCAAATGTATATGATTGTAATGTGGCTTTGAACCCTGACTTGGCCATAGAGAACTGCGTGCATGCGATTTGTCGGTTTCTTCCTCACTTCATGACACAGTACCCCCGCTTGGCAAGAGATTTGAACATCGGGGTACTAAAGAGATTAAATTTGAGAGAATTCAAGGACTGAAGCAGAACAAGCGTGGGTAAGTCGAAATATGAATCCCCTTACGAATTTTATTACATACTTCATCTGAGTAACAAAGTGCATGTTGTGTTCGTAGTCATGACTGTGGGATATACACTCTGAAACACATGGAGTTGCTAAGTGCTGGTTGGAAAAATCTGGACGTTGTGGCAGACAAATTTATTGACGGCTTCAGGAGCGACATGGCTCACAACGTGTTTGACGGGGTCTGGAGGTCGAGCCTAACGAAGTGCATCATTTAGATTACATGCAATGTTATTTGGATATTTGGATTGGATATTTGGATTACATACAATGTTATGACAACTTCAACTTGTTTAGATTGCATACCAACTGTTTCTGTATCCTGTCAATCTTGTCAACCGTCATGAATTATCATTAACTGCCCCCCAACGCCATTGACTGACAATAAAAAATTAGTCAACCGTCATGAAGTTATCATTAACTGCCCACCAACTTCCGTCAATCAGTGACAGGATATTAACCCAATTAATTAAATTAAGCACCCTCATAAATGTAACCCTAACCGCCACCAACCCAAAAACCTCTTTATATACCCCTCATACGAAACCATATTTCCTCATCCACAATCCGCTCCAAAACTTCTTCCACTTCCTCACCCTAAAAACTCTAATTTCCCTTCTCTTGTTTCGTTTGTTTCCATGGCTTATGAGCCTAACGACTATGAATGGGGCCTTAACGATCACATGGTTTACACAACTGTCCATACCGGTGGGAGACTCATCCCTTCAAGGGGACAAAATGCCAGGATTTCAAGCCATGTCTACCAAGGCGGGAGGACCCAAAACTGGAGGCCCTCGGCTGATATGGTACAGGATATCCATTGGTTGCTCAACCAACTGTTCGTTTTAACGATTACGAACAGGACGCCGCTTACTTCTTCGAAGTTGTGCCCCCCCATGGCGGGCCTCGTACCTTGAGGGCCTTACAGCGCCGCGGAGACGCCGTCGCCCTTGCCGCCCAAGGTAGATCCGTTGCCTTCATAAACATATATGTCGTCACTGGAGATGTTGTTGATGAACTTCCGCAGCGCGACGGCCCAGAATCATCTGTCTCCTCCGCACATATTTAGTATCTGATGAAGTAATCGAGGTTATGAAGTCTGTTGTTTTATGATAGGTATGTCAAGTAGGAGAAGGATAATGTCATATAGTGACTATATATAGTCAGTAGGTTATGGTATATAGTATGTTACGGTAATGTCGCATGAATTAATATGTTATGTCAAGTAGGAAGATGATAATGTCATATTATGTAATTCTGTTTATATAATATAGTATTTTATGGTAATATCTTATTATGTAATTCTGTTTTTCCTGTGTATTATTCAGATACCACTCATGTCGGTCTGTTGGTCATTTGAAGTCATGATAAATATGGAAGAATAATAAGTGGGAAGAAGTGTTAGGTACAGAATGGAGTGAAAGTTCTTTCATATAAATATAACCAAAAGTAGTCAATATTGACAATGTCGGGATATATATATAACGATGACAGGATAATATTACATTAACATACGGATGCATATTAACAAAATACATACCATTTATACGAAAAGTAATATGAGTGGTAAGAGATCCTTCATCCATGTGGAACTCTTACTACACATATTAACAAAATAGTAACACAATTAACGGCATCATGGGCCGGCTGAGGGGTTAGGACAGTTTCGTGAGTTATGGCCGACAGCACCACAACTTCCACACCTTCTCCTCGGGCCCCTGTATTCTCCCCGTGACGGGATCCTTTTCTTCCTTGGTCTTCCGGATTTCCTCCTAACAACCGGGGGCAAACATGCTCTATTCAAGACCGTGTCAGGAACTTCCCAACGCTCAAATGCAGGAACCGGATATATAGTTTCCTTGTACACTTCCTTCCACATTTCAGCAGTAAAGAAGGGATGAACAAGAGTGACAGGATCCACACCACAATCCTTCGCGGCCGCTATAGCATGCGCACAGGAATTTGGTCAACTTGGAAGACGTTGCAGTAGCAGGTTCGAGCATGCAGATTTACCAAGAGTGTAGTTCCATTGGCATGCACTTGAAACTCATATTGATTTAGCCTACTCACAACCATTGTCAACGATTTCAAATAATTACCTTCTAGCTCAGTACAAACTGTCGGGGTCAGAATATCCACATGTCCCTCTCCCTTAAATCGCCTGTCACAAAACCAATTACTCATGACATTCAGTATACCATCAAGCAACCCAATCAACATTAGACGCGGGCCCAGTAAGCGACTATTCACGGATTCTGCGTTGTTGGACGTCATAATGTTGAATCTGTTTGCGGGCATATGCGACCTTGTCCACGCTTCAAATCCAACACCCCTGAGGTACGTACCGACTGTAGGAGACTGGTTGCAAAGTCTTGCAAATTCACGATTAAAGTCCTGTTTGGTGTACGCTTGATTTGCCTTTTGGTACAGAATCCACAAGTCATTTCTTTTAAACCTCGTCTTCACGTTACCCATAGGTGAAGTGTGCAACAACCATGCTTTGCGAAGATATAGCGCTCTCTTAAACCTTTGTATATACTTCCATGACGGTCAGACACAAATACGAGGTCATGATCGTCGGCAACAACAGAGCGTAGGTGTCGGAAGAAATACGACCATGAACTATCATTCTCGCTGTCAACAACAGCAAAAGCCACTGGATATATTTGTCTGTTTCCGTCTTGTGCCACTGCAACTAGAAGTGTGCCTCTGTACTTTGATCCTAGATGGGTACCATCCACAGTTATGACCTGCAGTAGTTTTCAATCAGCTCTACAATGTCATGTATCGATTTGACAATAGAATCGGGAACGTGACAAGATGGAAATATACCTTTCTTAAAAACTGCATTCCATTGCGCCAAGCACCCAAGCTGATGAAACAATACTTGAATCGACGATTAGAGTCTACTTCAACATGTGTGACTGTCCCTGTATTCATCCTTTCGAGCATGTACATGTATCCATGAATCCTATTGTAGCTTTCTTCAGCTGTGCCTCTTATCCTGTCAATGGCGGTTAAACGTGCTCTGTTTGCCTTGTCGTAACCAACTGCCACTCCCATTTTCTTCATGCTGTCTTGAATTTCGGCAGCACGAGGTCCGGGACATGTACCGGCTGTGTTAAATCTGTAACAGGATTGTATATGTAACATGCTAAGGTTAGTTCATATACATGCTCATATATGATCGTACTGACAGGATTGTTTACTTACCTTGACATAATATGGTCAGCAATTACGCTTGAACTTGCATGTCTGTGGTAATTATGCTTTAGCTTCATGCCACATGTATGTGTCCACAATACTTCCTTACTTGAAACAATCCTGTGCTGCCAAGAGCGGTCCCACGACAAAAAAATGTGCAACTAGGATCAATGCACCTTACCACATATAACTTCTTATCAGACTTATGGACGTGCATCTGGAAGCGCCTCTGTAATGCCATCAAGGATAAACGATCCTTAAGATCCTTCTTGCAATTGAAATGCTCTCCAACTTTTATTTCCAAATTATTGCCGCTCACCCCATTATCCTCCATTGGCTCATCCAATTGCCTTTTACACAACCGTTTGCTACGATAGTACTCGGCTTCAATCTGTTGTAGAACTTCCTCATCAATGTCTATGAATAAGTTTTCGACTTCATTAGTGTCATCCAACAATGTCCCTTCTTCAACATACTCCTCAACATCATCCTCAAACTCATCCTCAAGGTCATCCAATCAAAATCTCGCCCAACGTCTTCCCCATAATCACTCCCATCAGTTTCCGAGTCTGCCTCAGATTGGCTCACCAAGTCAACTATTTGTACTTCCCCATTGTTTACACGACAAATTTTTGGTTTAAGTTCATACATGTCACAATCAACGATATCCCGTAAAGCTTCAGTGGGATAATTGTCGCTTACCATATTGCTCTTGTCGGATTTGGTACGATCAGTGACAGGATGGCGACCTACCACAGCCTCGGGCTCTGCCTCTTGAGTTTGTGTTAACGGTGGCGGAGTCAGACACACTGTTATGTCCTCTTCATCACTTCTACTTGGATGGCAACCTACCACAACCTCTGGCTCTTTGTTTCCCTTCTTTTTCATACTCGCATATAACTCGATAGGCCAAATGTTATCGTGCGAGTGTGCGTTCAAAAACTTCAACGCACCAAGGTCCTCGTCATCTTTGACATCGATTGGTTGTGCCAGTGGTTTCCACGGTGACAGATATTTTATCTCCATTTCATCTATCTCGTCAATGCATTTAATCTTCTCAGCTAACTTTTTCCTGAGATTTGAGTAATTCATATCTGCATACAAAAGAAGTCCTGTTGTCGTTGTGATCCCATCAAAAACCCACTTGTTTCCCTTACATGTCCATTCACCACCTGTTTTCAGAGTCAAGTAGTATGATGTTGAACCTGTTACACGAAGAAAAAGCAAACACAAGTTCAATAGTTTATTAGGGCCAAACGGGGACCCCCGAATGATAATGCCCTAACACCGACATTAAGGGTAAGCAAGACCACAAAAGATTTTACTGTAAAGAAGAATAGGAATAAGAACGTGAAAGTCAGAACTCACCCATTATTAAACTTCTTCTATTCCAAAGACATTGAAGACGCTGCACAATCTATTTTGAAGCTTTGTGGATTTAAGGTCTTGGGGTGTTACGGAAGTTTTGTGCAGGTTTACAGGTTGGGTTATGCTTGGATAACAATCCCTAACACGTGGGTAAAGGGGTAGAAATTGGAGGGAAATTTTAGAGGGAAAACAGAGGTTTTCCCTCTAAGTGTGTACTACATTTTCAGAGGTCATATCAGGTGAATAGTTATGAAGCAATATTGAACAAAAAAAGCTAAATAAACCTCAGCGGGGACCGCCGACCATTCCTTCTCATTTTGCCTCAACAATCCCTAAACCCTCTCTGCGCCGAACTTGAAGGTAACCCTCTTTGTTTATTGTGTGGTTTTCACACTGGATCAGTAAGCAAGCACGTATCACTTCTTTTTTGCTGGAAATCTTTCTTTGTTTCTGCAGTACTCGAGTACAATGTCATCCAGCGACACCTCAAGTTATCAAAGCGGGGACCCCCGCAAATATGAACATCCACCTTCATCTCCTACACCTTCTCAATTAGAGGAGAAGTTGCAAGAAGAGTTAGACATGTTGCTAACGAATAGCCCACGTTCCAACATGTTGGGTGAAATAATCACACGCCTACGTACTGAGATACATGAACTTGGACAGAGAATCATGGAACTCAATACAACTGAGATGCAATTCGATCATGCAATTTGGCGACTAAATGCAAGGGTGGCAGAACTTGAAGCTGAAAACAAGGCACTACACTCCCAGGCAAACTTCAGAAACCATGTAATAGTTCCTATTTCTGCGTTTGGTGCTGGTGTGATTCTAGGATTAGTGCTTTCAGCATTTGTAATCGAGCATGTAGGCATGGTTGAGATGAATTGACTATGAAGTATGTACCTCATGACTTTGGTTTTTTATGTAAGAGGATGAATTTTATTTTCGAATAGTTTTAGAAAGCATGGTTGATTCTACATGTCAGATTGCCAAATATTAATGTCGACACTACACACACCGACAATTACCTTACTAGAATAGTTGTCAACTGGATACTATCATTACATTCCTACAATATTGTAGCGTGGGCTACCATTACATGTCTACAAAAAGGATAGTTGTCAACTGGATGCTATCATTACATTACTAGAATCACAACTACCTACTCACAACCTCCTCATGCACGAAGAATGCACAGCCTTCATAGGCGCTATTTAAAACACAATCCTTTAGGATTTCTTGCCAGTTCCAATCCTGTCAAAGACCAAAACACGGTAGTTAATCAACCTTGTTAATCCTGTCATGACCACAACAATGACCAACTCTTAGGATTTTTTTACCGGGATTACCTTTTCTAAAATATAAGGGTTTCCAACTATAATAAGCAATGATCGGGCCGAGTCAGGGCAAAATTTAACCTCTTCGGGTTGCTCATATATCCCATGCGGAAAGTCCTATCATATTCATCGTGGTTAGCGGTCGATCTGACGGTTGACAGGATGATCACTTCCTTTTCTTCACCCAGAAACTGCTCAACCCCGCCAATCTCAATATCCCTCATACGTAGAGACATGAGAGCCTTCCTTATCTTTAGTACTTGTTGTGGGAAAGGGGTAATAATCCCGATGTCTTGCTCAGGCACATTCCTTCTTATCAGCCTCTGTACGAGCTCAACCACCTTGCTAGCTTCAATCCTATTAAACCATGATGGGCTGCCCTTTTCCCTCTCATCAAAGCCTTGGATGCCACAGAACATGAAGGGAAGTTCCTATTGGGAAGCATATCAGCCCAAGGTAAGAAACATGTCTTACTATCTTCTCGATATGGCCTCAATGCTCCACTATAAAATAGTCTTGAAGGAACATTGACAATAGCAGGGTGGCTCCGGTAATTGTTCAACAACATTGTGACATAATTACGATCCCCTGATCTGTAAACTTCAAAGTCCAACAGCCTCTCTAGAAAAGATCTTCCCAAACCATAAGCCTCAGCTTGCTTTGAATAAATATCAGGCCCAAGTTGTTTGGGATCACCACAAAGAACAATAACTGTGTTTCTTCTATGAGGGTTGATATGGGGATCATTGTCTCTGGCTCTGAAACTTGGCTTGCATCATCTAAGATGATGTGGGAGAAGTGGCCACGGTTAACCCTTTCAGCATGATAGAGGTAAGATGCACTCGTGTATGTCGTTATTATTATCTTGTACATGCGGAGTGCATCTCGAGAAGGGCAAGTGAAGAAACCAGCACTGTAGGTGCAGAACCTCAACAATGAAGCGTTTATTTTTTGTAAGGGACGATGTGTGGCATTCAACCCTAAATATCTTCCTCCCTAAGTGAAGGACACTCACCAAGGATTTTCTCTAATATGTGATCTGCCGCGCAATTGAATAAGCACATACCAGTATATGAGAATCACGTCTAGTTGTATAGAGTTGTAGGATCACCTCCACCAGTGTTTGTCTTTCCTGTTCCCGGGGGTCCATAAATCACATAAGGAGCTCCTCCTCTGCAGCCTAAAATTAAGCGAACGACATTTTTTTGGTCCTCATCAAGATGAAGTGAGATAGGCACAAAATGTTGGTTGTAATCCTCCGTTTTGACTGATACTCATGGGGAAAGAGGAAGTTTTCATGTAATGCCTCTGCAGATAGAATGGCTTCATGAAGCTTACGGAAATTTGCCCCGTTGAACACAAAACAGATTTCATACGCATTGCTATCTATATGCCTTTGGTAAAATTCATCATTAAATTGCAATAATAATTCATCAGCCTCAACACGGTCGATCAAGCCCTGTTCAAAGAACATTAGCAAGTTCAACATGAGAACATAACATTGACAATGATAATTCGTGCAATTCATAATTCATACCGACAATAGTATATTACACTTTGACAAAAAACATAAGATACCTAACATTATTAACATACCTGATGGACAGAATATTCTCCATAAACATTCACCACATCTCCACTGACAACTGAGGGCTTCTTTCACCTACTCCTGGCACTTTAAGTGCTACAAGCCTGACATTATACTTTGTCTCAAAGTAACAAACTTCATATTATAAGCTTTGACATACTCCTGTAAACAAAAAAAAAAAAAATTCATTCAACAACTTGGTACTACGACAGAACGATGCCATTTAGCTATCCCTCAGTCCCCAACCCCCATACATAGAAAACATAACACTTACCATAATCAGAAGTTCCTCCATCCCTAACAACTCATTGAAATACGACACATAATTTTCCTCTGTTAAGCCTTGTAAGACCACTTCAGGGATTTCCTCAAACTCTATCGCTTTCCTGATCTGTGTTGGTATGTTATATGGTCTCTGAGGTGCCAAAGCTTTGGATACCTCATCTTCAGCCAAGAGGAAGACAAGTCGTTCAATAATCCCCTGATCAGTTTGGATATGCAGTATAGATGTGAAAAGGCCAATCTCCTTGGGCACACAAGACATCCATATAGTCAAGCTACCATGTGGGTTCAAATTTCGTTCCTCCATATCAAAACAAGGGACAAAATCTTCCTCGGGTATGTCATCTGGCTGGCCAGATGGAGGTTTCATCAATGACAACACAAATGAATCTTCAGGATTTGAAGCATAAATCTTCACACCCAAAGTAAAATATATTCATCTGTGGTGTTTTCTATGGTGAATGACGCCACGGCAACCTCGTTCACAGGAACCGATTGAGGCTTTCCTCCAGCGAATGGAAACGGCACAGACACCATGACAGGACCCTCCTCAGTTGGCGATGATGTTGTGACTGAAGGAACATCGATGAAGCCAACCTCTCCCTTGTCTCCAATGGTGGAGTATTCATCGTCCATACCTATTTGCCACTCAATTAAAATCCAACAGAAATTTGTGAGTCCACAGGAAAAGAACACAACCACACGAGCTGCTCTAAGAGAGGAAAGAGATGAAGAGTAGAAAGAGATGGGTAAGATGAAGTGACACAACGAGAGAGTAGGACTGGAAGTATGTACAGTTAGGATAGTCAAACAACACACACTCCAATGAGATGGGGTAGATGAAGTGCCATTACTATCTCCATAAAGTAAGATCTCTGCGAAGTAAATCAGTCTGAATACGGTCACATTTGTCAATCATACATTATTACACTGTGAAAATAGTATAAATAGTATGTCACAATAACAATATAAAATGTCACGCTTTGGAAATCACCAGCACTACAAGTGCCTCCTCTGTACCTAAAACTACTCAACATGGACATTTTCTAATTAAGATATCTTTAAAGTAGATTGGTGAGATGAAGTGCAATTAATATCTATGTAAAGTAAAATTGTCAAAGAAGCAGAGCATCAGGAACGGGAGATCTAATTAAGACATCTTGTATTTAGATGAACTATCCAGCTTCTGAGAACAATATTCAGCCAGATGTCACACGTCCTACCCAAATTAGGCAATAGACAAGCATGTAATATAGTCTAATGACTAAAAACTTTTAGTTATTAACTATGACATTATTCTGTGATATTTGGTATGACATATATCCAATTTAAACGGTGTAGTTATGACATTTTTATTACTAAGTATGACAATTGTTTACTAAGTCCGACAAGATCTGTTATATAGTAGGAAAAAAAACCTGTCAATATAACTACCAGTTCATCCAGACTAGAATCATTTCTTTACTTCAGAAATTACCACTTCATCTCTTCACTTGGTTTTACATTTGCTCCTTCTGAATATTTGCTTTTACATAATTTAGCCCTACCCTAACCTGGAAAACTGCTTCTGAAACAATCTGCTGAGTTCAACAATTCTTCGGGTTCATATGCTGAGGTTCAACCCTTCTCTCGCCCATCGCCATTCCTTTTTAACAGTTGCACAGTTCACCATGGAGATACATCGTCATTCCTGTTTCATGATACATCGCCATGGAGATACATCGCCATTCCTTTTAAACTCTAGCACAGTTCGCCATGGAAAAAAAATGTGAATATAACTACCTACCAGTTCATCGCATCTTGTTTAACAGTTACAAGGACGTGTGCAGAATGGAAGGGAGAGGGAGGGGAGGGAGGATGGGTTTGCATCTTTCACTTTCAACTGTTCATGTACCGGCCGGCGGGATGGATGAAGCCGGGATGGGCGGGAAGTGGGCGGGAGAGATGAAGAAGGGGGCGGGAAATATTTTGGGGTTTTAGAGGGAAATTGCAAAAAATATTATTTTACTATTTTGGGCTTTTTGTTTCCTTTTTCTTTTCATGTTTTTTTGTTTTTACTTCATTTTTGAATTAAAAGAAAAAATTTAATATTTTGCAAAAATACCCCAAATGGTGTATATATGCAAAAAAAAAGTCAAAGTGATATTTGTGCAAATCACTAATGCATTTGGGTATATATGCAAA
>WOAB01000536.1:0-267369 GCA_027886185.1 Rheum nobile | reverse complement strand
AGAGGGGAATAAACCCTTAATCTTTAAAGAGGATGTAAGTTGTCTAAATTTTTTGTTTAGGGGCTTAGCGTAATTTTTCAATGTCCTGTCACCCATGGAAATGGTTTACTTTGTTCAGGAGTGTTTTTTAGGGTTTTATGTTTTTTATCTTCGTCTGAGGCTTCTGAAATGGTTCGATTGCGTTTGTTTATGGTTATTTTCATTTGGCTTGCAGATAGGTACAGTTATTTCAGAGGGAAACTTTCTACGGCAGAATTAACATCACTGTAGGGTGCACTTTGTTCGTGAGATTGAAAAAAGTTGACACATGTGGATTGGCAACGGGTTTTGGATGGCCCGTTTGGAAAAGTTTTGAAAATGTTGCAGCAGGTATCATTTTTCTTCACAGACATTGCATGCAGTTCTATTTAAGCAACTTGAAACAAAAAGAAGTGGGAGTCTTGGTATGAGGTGGCAGGAAAAGAGTTGAGGTTTTCGATTAAGGAGTTCTCTCTCATAACTGACTGAATTGTGGTGAACTTCCATTTGTGGATACTAAAGCAGACGGGCTAGTAATGGAGCGTTTTTTTGGTAGTCCTGGTGGTCCTAAGACGACCATACAAGATGTTTACAACAGATTTAAAAAACATCGTGAATTGGACAACTACAAAATGAAATTGGCACTGTTGTTGATAGTTGAAGGTCTGTTGCTGGGAGGGGATAAGAAGAGGCTAGTGAAGCCGCTGCATGTTAGCTGCTGGAGAATATGGATTACTTTTGGGATTATCCATGGGGAAGGGTTGCTTATGAATGAGCTTCACAAGTCATTGACCACAGCATTGGCCAAAAGGATGCAAACAGTAGAGAAGGCAAAGCTACTCTCCGACACACCAAGAATTCCATATTCCCATTCAAGGCATGCTAGTTGTGTTCCAGGTAGTTTTATTGCTTCAAATATTAATTACTTTATGCTATACTATGACAGGATATTTGAGTACTGGGTGACAGGATCGTGGTGAATATGCAGAAAGTTTTCTTGTTTGATTGACACTACATAGTAGTATTCCAACATACTTTTATTTGCATTCCAGATTATTTTAGATGACCTAATCTAAATTGTAATGGTTGAAATATGAATTACTGAATGTGTTTTATTTGCAGCATAGTAGTATACTTTATGCTATACTATGGCGAGCAGGATAATGGTGAATATGCATGAAGTTTTTCTTGTTTGATTGACACTACATAGTAGTTTCCAACATACTTTTATTTGCATTCCAGATTGTTTTAGGGTGACCTGATCTAAATTTGTAATGGTTGAAATATGAATTACTGAATGTGTTTTATTTGCAGCATAGTTAGTATACTTTATGCTATACTATGACAGGATATTTGAGTACTGGGTGACAGGATCGTGGTGAATATGCAGGAAGTTTTTCTTGTTGATTGACACTATATAGTAGTATTCCAACATACTTTTATTTGCATTCCAGATTGTTTTAGGGTGACCTGATCTAATTTATAATGGTTGAAATATGAATTACTGAATGTGTTTTATTTGCAGCATAGTAGTATACTTTATGCTATACTATGACAGGATATTTGAGTACAAGGCGACAGGATAATGGTGAATATGCAGGAAGTTTTTCTTGTTTGATTGACACTATATAGTAGTATTCCAACATACTTTTATTTGCATTCCAGATTGTTTTAGGGTGACCTGATCTAAATTTATAATGGTTGAAATATGAATTACTGAATGTGTTTTATTTGCAGCATAGTAGTATACTTTATGCTATACTATGACAGGATATTTGAGTACTGGGTGACAGGATCTTGGTGAATATGCAGGAAGTTTTTCTTGTTTGATTGACACTATATAGTAGTATTCCAACATACTTTTATTTGCATTCCAGATTGTTTTAGGGTGACCTGATCTAAATTATAGGGTGACAGGATAAATGAAATAATGTATCTTAATTTGCTAATTCTCAACACCGCTTGTATTGTAGATATGGGTATGGGAAGTTGTGCCAACATTTGGTCTCCAATTTGTATCAAAGTTGAGTGAATCTGCAATGCCTCGAGGTCTTCATTGGTTTTCAGATGACGCCCCTGAACATGGAGTGTTGGAGTTGTCTTTGGCTGATCCTACACATGTGGTTAAGCCCATTCTTATTCCCGAGGAGGATGAGGTGGATAAGCTGTCCCGACTGCTACTATGTTGTTGAATTTGATGACCCGCATTTTGATAAAATTGTAAAGGAAGCAATGAAGGGTTTGAAAAAGAAGGGGAAGGGGAAGCAAGGAAAGATGGAGCGAGCTCGGTAATGCATCTGTGCAGTCATCAGAGTGTGATAAGTCAGATGTTCATAATGATGAAGAGGTTGGAAAACGGTAGTGCTTGACAGGATGAGAAGGCTGGAAAAGTGGGTATCAAAGGAGGAGGAGGTGCCTAAGCTCAAGAGTACTGGGAAATCAAAGAATTATTCGGATGAGGATGAATCCTATGGTAAGTCTGATGAGGAAGATGAGGAAGTTTATAAGGATGATGAGGTGGAGGATAAGGAGGTTGAGGGTGTTTTATCTGAGAGTGATGAGGTTGAGAGTGAGGATAATGATGATGATGATGATGATGATGATGATGATGATGATGATGATGATGATGATGATGATGATGATGATGATGATGATGATGATGATGATGAATCTGGTGATGGTGATGAGGCTAATCACAATGAAGAACTTCGGTAGGGTGGTGACAAACCGAAGGAGGATGACAAGGTAGATGTTTCTGATGAGGAGGAAGTTTCTGATGAGGATAATGAGACTGATGGTGAGGAGTTAAGGAGGCTGTGGTGGAGAAGGCTGCGGTGGAGAAGGTGAAGAAGGTAGAGGCTGAGGTTCAGGAGGCTGCAGTGAAGAAGGTAAAGGCTGAAGGAAAAGAGGTATGAAAATTATCAAATTTTCATCACTACTATGACATTATTATTTATACGAATTGACAAGATTCTAGTGTGTGAGTTTTTATGTTTTACAAGAAAGGCTGGCATGGTGACAAGATTGTACGCATGCATGACATGGTTATTATGATTGCAGGATTTTGATAATTCCATTGAGGCTAACAATGATGTTGAGGGTGCGTATGGTGTTATGGCCCTTGTCAAAGACATAAATGAAAATGCTGGCATTGGTGAAAAGGACCAGGAGCAGGATTTTACTAACGACATTGAAGGAGCACCGGAGGCTACCCAAGATGAGGTAGAGGAAAGAGAGGAACCTCTTTCAGTGCTAGCCGCTGTGGTTGCTGCATCCAAGAAGGAGAAACCCAGAAATAAACGAGAGCAGCATCTCCAACCGAGGAGGGTTCTTCCTAGTCGTATGGTGAAGCCATTCGCTAAAAAACTAACACCTTACACAGATGAGAAAAGGGGGGAAAATTGTGAAGAAGATAACCAAGAATTCACAGGTGAAGGAGATGACTGCTTTGCTGGAATGGATGAATGATGAAAGGTTAGTATCTCACGGATTTAATAATGTTCAACTATCTTTCATGGATTGAATTACGCCTTCTTTGTTTTTCAGCTCTAAGCCAATAGTTGGACTGTGTGGTGAAAAGATGGACAATGACTGGTTTGGCCTACTACTGGAACCAAAAGCTTGGCTGAAAGATGGTGTAAGCTATTTAATATGATGTCAACTTAGTTTACTGTTGGGATTTATTGCAATGCCTAACAGGATGAATTATATTTTTTTGAAGCAAATCGATGAAGTTTGTTGTTATATCCATAAGGCGCTTTTGGAGTCCGAAGTTAAAAGCAAGGCCATAATATTGGACGTTTTCTGGACTGCTGATTATACGGATGCATATAGAGACTATATCAAAAATGACTGTGCTGTTCCACCTGCATCTGAACGTGCACTCGCATACTTTAGGGGAGATCGGCCTACACCTTATGGGTCCAGTTGGGATGATCTGGACTTCATTTATTTCCCCCTCAACATCGATAACAATCATTGGGTGGCTGTTGAGATCAATCTGCAGCAATGGCAGGCAAATGTATATGATTGTAATTTGGATTTGAACCCTAACTTGGCCATAGAGAACTGGGTGCATGGGATTTGTCAGTTTCTTCCTCACTTCATGACACAGTACCCCCCGCTTGCCAAGAAATTTGAACATCGGGGTACTCAAGAGATTAAATTTGAGAGAATTCAAGGACTGAAGCAGAACAAGCGTGGGTAAGTCGAAATATCAATCCCCTTACGAATTTTATTACATACTTCATCTGAGTAACAAAGTGCATATTGTGTTCGTAGTCATGACTGTGGGATATACACTCTGAAACACATGGAGTTGCTAAGTGCTGGTTGGAAAAATCTGGACGTTGTGGCAGACAAATTTATTAATGGCTTCAGGAGTGACATGGCTCACAACGTGTTTGACGGGGTCTGGAGGTCGAGCCTAATGAAGTGCATCATTTAGATTACATGCAATGTTATTTGGATATTTGGATTACATACAATGTTATGACTACTTCAACTTGTTTAGATTGCATACCAACTGTTTCTGTATCCTGTCAATCTTGTCAACCGTCATGAAATTATCATTAACTGCCCCCCAATGCCATTGACTGACAATAAAAAATTAGTCAACCATCATGAAATTATCATTAACTGCCGACCAACTTCCGTCAATCAGTGACAGGATATTAACCCAATTAATTAAATTAAGCACCCTCATAAATGTAACCCTAACCGCCACCAACCCAAAAACCTCTTTATATAAACCCTCATACGAAACCATATTTCCTCATCCACAATCCGCTCCAAAACTTCTTCCACTTCCTCACCCTAAAAACTCTAATTTCCCTTCTCTTGTTTCGTTTGTTTCCATGGCTTATGAGCCTAACGACTATGAATGGGGCCTTAACGATCACATGGTTTACACAACTGTCCATATCGGTGGGAGACTCATCCCTTCAAGGGGACAAAATGCCAGGATTTCAAGCCATGTCTACCAAGGCGGGAGGACCCAAACTGGAGGCCCTCGGCTGATATGGTATAGGATATCCATTGGTTGCTCAACCAACTATTTTGTTTTAACGATTACGAACAGGACGCCGCTTACTTCTTCGATGTTGTGCCCCCCCCCCCCATGGCGGGCCTCGTACCTTGAGGGCCTTACAGCGCCGCGGAGACGCCGTCGCCCTTGCCGCCCAAGGTAGATCCGTTGCCTTCATAAACATATATGTCGTCACTGGAGATGTTGTTGATGAACTTCCGCAGCGCGACGGCCCAGAATCATCTGTCTCCTCCGCACATATTTAGTATCTGATAAAGTAATCGAGGTTATGAAGTCTATTGTTTTATGATAGGTATGTCAAGTAGGAGAAGGATAATGTCATATAGTGACTATATATAGTCAGTAGGTTATGGTAGAGTATGTTATGGTAATGTTGCATGAATTAATATGTTATGTCAAGTAGGAAGATGATAATGTCATATTATGTAATTCTGTTTTATATAATATAGTATTTTATGGTAATGTCTTATTATGTAATTCTGTTTTTCCTGTGTATTATTCAGATACCACTCATGTCGGTCTGTTGGTTATTTGAAGTCATGATAAATATGGAAGAATAATAAGTGGGAAGAAGTGTTAGGTACAGAATGGAGTGAAAGTTCTTTCATATAAATATAACCAAAAGTAGTCAATATTGACAATGTCGGGATATATATATATAACGATGACAGGATAATATTACATTAACATACTGATGCATATTAACAAAATACATACCATTTATACGAAAAGTAATATGAGTAGTAATAGATCCTTCATCCATGTGGAACTCTTACTACACATATTAACAAAATAGTAACACAATTAACGGCATCATGGGCCGGCTGAGGGGTTAGGACAGTTTCGTGAGTTATGGCCGACAACACCACAACTTCCACACCTTCTCCTCGGGCCCCTATATTCTCCCCGTGACGGGATCCTTTTCTTCCTTGGTCTTCCGGATTTCCTCCTAACAACCGGGGGCAAACATGCTCTATTCAAGACCGTGTCAGGAACTTCCCAACGCTCAAATGCAGGAACCGGATATATAGTTTCCTTGTACACTTCCTTCCACATTTCAACAGTAAAGAAGGGATGAACAAGAGTGACAGGATCCACACCAAAATCCTTCGCACCCGCTATAGCATGCGCACATGGAATTTGGTCAACTTGGAAGACGTTCCAGTAGCAGGTTCGAGCATGCAGATTTACCAAGACTGTAGTTCCATTGGCATGCACTTGAAACTCATATTGATTTAGCCTACTCACAACCATTGTCAACGATTTCAAATAATTACCTTCTAGCTCAGTACAAACTGTCAGGGTCAGAATATCCACATGTCCCTCTCCCTTAAATCGCCTGTCACAAAACCAATTACTCATGACATTCAGTATACCATCAAGCAACCCAATCAACGGCATTAGACGCGGGCCCAGTAAGCGACTATTCATAGATTCTGCGTTGTTGGACGTCATAATGTTGAATCTGTTTGCGGGCATATGCGACCTTGTCCACGCTTCAAATCCAACACCCCTGAGGTACGTACCGACTGTAGGAGACTGGTTGCAAAGTCTTGCAAATTCACGATTAAAGTCATGTTTGGTGTACGCTTGATTTGCCTTTTGGTACAGAATCCACAAGTCATTTCTTTTAACCCTCGTCTTCACGTTACCCCATAGGTGAAGTGTGCAACAACCATGCTTTGCGAAGATATAGCGCTCTCTTAAACCTTTGTATATACTTCCATGACGGTTAGACACAAATACGAGGTCATGATCGTCGGCAACAACAGAGCGTAGGTGTCGGAAGAAATACGACCATGAACTATCATTCTCGCTGTCAACAACAGCAAAAGCCACTGGATATATTTGTCCGTTTCCGTCTTGTGCCACTGCAACTAGAAGTGTGCCTCTGTACTTTGATCCTAGATGGGTACCATCCACAGTTATGACCTGCAGTAGTTTTCAATCAGCTCTACAATGTCATGTATCGATTTGACAATAGAATCGGGGAACGTGACAAGATGGAAATATACCTTTCTTAAAAACTGCATTCCATTGCGCCAAGCACCCAAGCTGATGAAACAATACTTGAATCGACGATTAGAGTCTACTTCAACATGTGTGACTGTCCCTGTATTCATCCTTTCGAGCATGTACATGTATCCATGAATCCTATTGTAGCTTTCTTCAGCTGTGCCTCTTATCCTGTCAATGGCGGTTAAACGTGCTCTGTTTGCCTTGTCGTAACCAACTGCCACTCCCATTTTCTTCATGCTGTCTTGAATTTCGGCAGCACGAGGTCCGGGACATGTACCGACTGTGTTAAATCTGTAACATGATTGTATATGTAACATGCTAAGGTTAGTTCATATACATGCTCATATATGATCGTACTAACAGGATTGTTTACTTACCTTGAAATAATATGGTCAGCAATTACGCTTGAACTTGCATGTCTATGGTAAATATGCTTTAGCTTCATGCCACATGTATGTTGTCCACAATACTTCCTTACTTGAAATAATCCTGTGCTGCCAAGAGCGGTCCCACGACAAAAAAATGTGCAACTAGGATCAATGCACCTTACCACATATAACTTCTTATCAGACTTATGGACGTGCATCTGGAAGCGCCTCTGTAATGCCATCAAGGATAAACGATCCTTAAGATCCTTCTTGCAATTGAAATGCTCTCCAACTTTTATTTCCAAATTATTGTCGCTCACCCCATTATCCTCCATTGGCTCATCCAATTGCCTTTTACACAACCGTTTGCTACGATAGTACTCGGCTTTAATCTGTTGTAGAACTTCCTCATCAATGTCTATGAAT
Source organism: Rheum nobile (assembly GCA_027886185.1). Classification (NCBI taxonomy): domain Eukaryota; kingdom Viridiplantae; phylum Streptophyta; class Magnoliopsida; order Caryophyllales; family Polygonaceae; genus Rheum; species Rheum nobile. Next base: position 259,491 of record WOAB01000536.1, on the reverse strand, counting down.
AAGTTTTCGACTTTATTAGTGTCATCCAACAATGTCCCTTCTTCAACATCCTCCTCAACATCATCCTCAAACTCATCCTCAAGGTCATCCCAATCAAAATCTCGCCCAACGTCTTCCCCATAATCACTCCCATCAGTTTCCGAGTCTGCCTCAGATTGGCTCACCAAGTCAACTATTTGTACTTCCCCATTGTTTACACGAAATTTTTTTGGTTTAAGTTCATACATGTCACAATCAACGATATCCCGTAAAGCTTCAGTGGGATAATTGTCGCTTACCATATTGCTCTTGTCGGATTTGGTACGATCAGTGACAAGATGGCGACCTACCACAGCCTCGGGCTCTGCCTCTTGAGTTTGTGTTAACGGTGGCGGAGTCAGACACGCTGTTATGTCCTCTTCATCACTTCTACTTGGATGGCAACCTACCACAACCTCTGGCTCTTTGTTTCCCTTATTTTTCATACTCGTATATAACTCGATAGGCCAAATGTTATCGTGCGAGTGTGCGTTCAAAAACTTCAACGCACCAAGGTCCTCGTCATCTTTGACATCGATTGGTTGTGCCAGTGGTTTCCACGGTGACAGATATTTTATCTCCATTTCATCTATCTCGTCAATGCATTTAATCTTCTCAGCTAACTTTTTCCTGAGATTTGAGTAATTCATATCTGCATACAAAAGAAGTCCTGTTGTCGTTGTGATCCCATCAAAAACCCACTTGTTTCCCTTACATGTCCATTCACCACCTGTTTTCAGAGTCAAGTAGTATGATGTTGAACCTGTTACACGAAGAAAAAGCAAACACAAGTTCAATAGTTTATTAGGGCCAAACGGGGACCCCCGAATGATAATGCCCTAACACCGACATTAAAGGGTAAGCAAGACCACAAAAGAATTTACTGTAAAGAAGAATAGGAATAAGAATGTGAAAGTCAGAACTCACCCATTATTAAACTTCTTCTATTCTAAAGACATTGAAGACGCTGCACAATCTATTTTGAAGCTTTGTGGATTTAAGGTCTTGGGGTGTTACGGAAGTTTTGTGCAGGTTTATAGGTTGAGTTATGCTTGGATAACAATCCCTAACACGTGGGTAAAGGGGTAGAAATTGGAGGGAAATTTTAGAGTGAAAACAGAGGTTTTCCCTCTAAGTGTGTACTACATTTTCAGAGGTCATATCAGGTGAATAGTTATGAAGCAATATTGAACAAAAAAAGCTAAATAATCACAGTGGGGACCACCGACCATTCCTTCTCATTTTGCCTCAACAATCCCTAAACCCTCTCTGCGCCGAACTTGAAGGTAACTCTCTTTGTTTATTGTGTGGTTTTCACACTGGATCAGTAAGCAAGCACGTATCACTTCTTTTTTGCTGGAAATCTTTCTTTGTTTCTGCAGTACTCGAGTACAATGTCATCCAGTGACACCTCAAGTTATCAAAGCGGGGACCCCCGCAAACATGAACATCCACCTTCATCTCCTACACCTTCTCAATTAGAGGAGAAGTTACAAGAAGAGTTAGACATGTTGCTAACGAATAGCCCACGTTCCAACATGTTGGGTGAAATAATCACACGCCTACGTACTGAGATACATGAACTTGGACAGAGAATCATGGAACTCAATACAACTGAGATACAATTCGATCATGCAATTTGGCGACTAAATGCAAGGGTGGCAAAACTTGAAGCTGAAAACAAGGCACTACACTCCAAGGCAAACTTCAGAAACCATGTAATAGTTCCTATTTCTGCGTTTGGTGCTGGTGTGATTCTAGGGATTAGTGCTTTCAGCATTTGTAATCGAGCATGTAGGCATGGTTGATGATGAATTGACTATGAAGTATGTACCTCATGACTTTGGTTTTTTATGTAAGAGGATGAATTTTATTTTCGAATAGTTTTAGAAAGCATGGTTGATTCTACATATGAGATTGCCAAAATATTAATGTCGACACTACACACACCGACAATTACCTTACTAGAATAGTTGTCAACTGGATACTATCATTACATTCCTACAATATTGTAGCGTGGGCTACCATTACATGTCTACAAAAAGGATAGTTGTCAACTGGATGCTATCATTACATTACTAGAATCACAACTACCTACTCACAACCTCCTCATGCACGAGGAATGCATAACCTTCATAGGCGCTATTTAAAACACAATCCTTTAGGATTTTTTGCCAGTGCCAATCCTGTCAAAGACCAAAAACATGGTAGTTAATCAACCTTGTTAATCCTGTCAATGACCAACAACAATGACCAACTCTTAGGATTTTTTTTATCGGGAATTACCTTTTCTAAAATATAAGGGTTTTCAACTATAATAAGCAATGATCGGGCACGAGTCAGGGCAAAATTTAACCTCTTCGGGTTGCTCATATATCCCATGCGGAAAGTCTTGTCATATTCATCGTGGTTAGCGGTCGATCTGACGGTTGACAGGATGATCACTTCCTTTTCTTCACCCAGAAACTGCTCAACCCCGTCAATCTCAATATCCCTCATACGTAGAGACATGAGAGCCTTCCTTATCTTTAGTACTTGTTGTGGGAAAGGGGTAATAATCCCGATGTCTTGCTCAGGCACATTCCTTCTTATCAGCCTCTGTACGAGCTCAACCACCTTGCTATCTTCAATCCTATTAAACCATGATGGGCTGCCCTTTTCCCTCTCATCAAAGCCTTGGATGCCACAAAACATGAAAGGGAAGTTCCTATTGGGAAGCATATCAGCCCAAGGTAAGAAACATGTCTTACTATCTTCTCGATATGGCCTCAATGCTCCACTATAAAATAGTCTTGAAGGAACATTGACAATAGCAGAGTGGCTCCGGTAATTGCTCAACAACATTGTGACATAATTACGATCCCCTGATCTGTAAACTTCAAAGTCCAACAACCTCTCTAGAAAAGATCTTCCCAAACCATAAGCCTCAGCTTGCTTTGAATAAATATCAGGCCCAAGTTGTTTGGGATCACCACAAAGAACAATAACTGTGTTCTTTTCTATGAGGGTTGATATGGGGATCATTGTCTCTGGCTCTGAAACTTGGCTTGCATCATCTAAGATGATGTGGGAGAAGTGGCCACGGTTAACCCTTTCAGTATGATAGAGGTAAGATGCACTCGTGTATGTCGTTATTATTATCTTGTACATGCGGAGTGCATCTCGAGAAGGGCAAGTGAAGAAACCAGTACTGTAGGTGCAGAACCTCAACAATGAAGCGTTTATTTTTTGTAAGGGACGATGTGTGGCATTCAACCTATAAATATCTTCCTCCCTAAGTGAAGGACACTCACCAAGGATTTTCTCTAATATGTGATCTGCCGCGCAATTTGAATAAGCACATACCAGTATATGAGAATCACGTCTAGTTGTATAGAGTTGTAGGATCACCTCCACCAGTGTTTTTGTCTTTCCTGTTCCCGGGGGTCCATAAATCACATAAGGAGCTCCTCCTCTACAGCCTAAAATTAAGCGAACAACATTTTTTTGGTCCTCATCAAGATGAAGTGAGATAGGCACAAAATTGTTGGTTGTAATCCTCCGTTTTGACTGATACTCATGGGGAAAGAGGAAGTTTTGATGTAATGCCTCTGCAGATAGAATGGCTTCATGAAGCTTACGGAAATTTGTCCCGTTGAACACAAAACAGATTTCATACGCATTGCTATCTATATGCCTTTGGTAAAATTCATCATTAAATTGCAATAATAATTCACCAGCCTCAACACGGTCGATCAAGCCCTGTTCAAAGAACATTAGCAAGTTCAACATGAGAACATAACATTGACAACGATAATTCGTGCAATTTCATAATTCATACCGACAATAGTATATTACACTTTGACAAAAAACATAAGATACCTAACATTATTAACATACCTGATGGACAGAATATTCTCCATAAACATTCACCACATCTCCACTGACAACTGAGGGCCTTCTTTCACCTACTCCTGGAACTTTAAGTGCTACAAGCCTGACATTATACCTTTGTCTCAAAGTAACAAACTTCATATTATAAGCTTTGACATACTCCTGTAAACAAATATAAAAAAAAATTCATTCAACAACTTGGTACTATGACAGAACGATGCCATTTAGCTATCCCCTCAGTCCCCCAACCCCCATACATAGAAAACATAACACTTACCATAATCAGAAGTTCCTCCATCCCTAACAACTCATTGAAATACGACACATAATTTTCCTCTGTTAAGCCTTGTAAGACCACTTCATGGATTTCCTCAAACTCTATCGCTTTCCTGATCTGTGTTGGTATGTTATATGGTCTCTGAGGTGCCAAAGCTTTGGATACCTCATCTTCAGCCAAGAGGAAGACAAGTCGTTCAATAATCCCCTGATCAGTTTGGATATGCAGTATAGATGTGAAAAGGCCAATCTCCTTGGGCACACAAGACATCCATATAGTCAAGCTACCATGTGGGTTCAAATTTCGTTCCTCCATATCAAAACAAGGGACAAAATCTTCCTCGGGTATGTCATCTGGCTGGCCAGATGGAGGTTTCATCAATGACAACACAAATGAATCTTCAGGATTTGAAGTATAAATCTTCACACCCCAAAGTAAAATATATTCATCTGTGGTGTTTTCTATGGTGAATGACGCCACGGCAACCTCGTTCACAGGAACCGATTGAGGCTTTCCTCCAGCGAATGGAAACGGCACAGACACCATGACAGGACCCTCCTCAGTTGGCGATGATGTTGTGACTGAAGGAACATCGATGAAGCCAACCTCTCCCTTGTCTCCAATGGTGGAGTATTCATCGTCCATACCTATTTGCCACTCAATTAAAATCCAACAGAAATTTTTGTGTCCACAGGAAAAGAACACAACCACATGAGCTGCTCTAAGGAGAGGAAAGAGATGAAGAGTAGAAAGAGATGGGTAAACAACACACACTCCAATGAGATGGGGTAGATGAAGTGCCATTACTATCTCCATAAAGTAAGATCTCTGCGAAGTAAATCAGTCTGAATACGGTCACATTTGTCAATCATACATTATTACACTGTGAAAATAGTATAAATAGTATGTCACAATAACAATTTAAAATGTCACGCTTTGGAAATCACCAGCACTGCAAGTGCCTCCTCTGTACCTAAAAATACTCAAACATGGATCATTTTCTAATTAAGATATCTTTAAAGTAGATTGGTGAGATGAAGTGCAATTAATATCTATGTAAAGTAAAATTGTCAAAGAAGCATAGCATCAGGAACGTGAGATCTAATTAAGACATCTTGTATTTAGATGAACTATCCAGCTTCTGAGAACAACTATTCAGCCAGATGTCACACGTCCTACCCAAATTAGGCAATAGACAAGCATGTAATATAGTCTAATGACTAAAAACTTTTAGTTATTAATTATGACATTATTCTGTGATATTTGGTATGACATATATCCAATTTAAACAGTGTAGTTATGACATTTTTATTACTAAGTATGACAATTGTTTTACTAAGTCCGACAAGATCTGTCTATTATAGCAGGAAAAAAACCTTGTCAATATAACTACCAGTTCATCCAGACTAGAATCATTTCTTTACTTCAGAAAATTACCACTTCATCTCTTCACTTGGGTTTTACATTTGCTCCCTTTTGAATATTTGCTTTTACATAATTTAGCCCTACCCCTAACCTGGAAAACTGCTTCTGAAATAATTTGCTGAGTTCAACAGTTCTTCGGGTTCATATGCTGAGGTTCAACCCTTCTCTCGCCCATCGCCATTCCTTTTTAACAGTTGCACAGTTCACCATGGAGATACATCGTCATTCCTGTTTACATCGCCATGGAGATACATCGCCATTCCTTTTAAACTCTAGCACAGTTCGCCATGGAAAAAAAATTGTGAATATAACTACCTACCAGTTCATCGCATCTTGTTTAACAGTTACAAGGACGTGTGCAGAATGGAAGGGAGAGAGAGGGGATGGAGGATGGGTTTGCATCTTTCACTTTCAACTATTCATGTACCGGCCGACGGGATAGATGAAGCCGGGATGGGAGGGAAGTGGGCGGGAGAGATGAAGAAGGGGGCGGGAAATATTTTGGGGTTTTAGAGGGAAATTGCAAATATTATTATTTTACTATTTTGGGCTTTTTGTTTCCTTTTTCTTTTCATGCTTTTTTTTATTTTACTTCATTTCTGAATTAAAAGAAAAACTTTAATATTTTGCAAAAATACCCCATTTGGTGTATATATGCAAAAAAAAAGTCAAAGTGATATATATGCAACTCACTAATTCATTTAGGGTATATATGCAAATCCATGTTTTTTGTTTTACACAAATATCCCACAGAATTTTTTTATAAAAAAATATCCAAAAAAATAATAATTAAAATCAGACTTTTTTTTTGTCTTTTGAAAAGTTAAATATGACATGGCAATAAACAAAAAAAAGTTTTAATTTTGAAAAACTTAAATTGAAAATGAAATTTGCTCAGTTTTGAAAATTTAAATGGTTCTTTCGTTCTAAATTTTGTGAAGAACCCTAAATCAACCCAGACGAGAATCTCCAAATTAAAATTGAAGGCTTTCGATTTGCAGTCCACCCACGACGCCTTGTTCCTCTGCTTCGTCGTGATTCTTCCTCTGGTTCGAAGGTCCACCGACAACGCCTTGTTTCTCTGGTTCCTCGCGATTCTTCTTCCGACGACGGCGACAATTTACAAGTCCACCGACCACGTCATTCAACGTCGTTGGCTCGCGCTTCTGATTCCTCTTTTGTCTATCTCATTCGAGTCTTCGAGGTATGTTTTACTCTAGTTTCTACGCCATTCAAGTTGCCTTGTTTCACGTCCTTCGTTTTAGGGTTGTAGCCATTTTTGCTTGCTCCTTTATTTCAACTGGGTACGTTAGGGTTTTAGGGTTGCTTCAAGTATTGCGAGGGTTGAGATATTGGTTCTTCTGATTTTTCTTCTGCCAAAACATCTATTATTTCAGTTTATTTGTGTTGTTCATTGGGTTGACTTTTATCGATTGATATACTTGTCATGAATTATATCCCCCAAATTTTGTCTCTTCTCACCTGAAATTAACTGAATTTAAACGCAATGAACGGATTGCTTTTGTTGAAAAACTGGGTAGAAAACAACCCATGTGGTAGAAATCGGGATGGTAACTTAAATTGATTTTTATAAACCTGTGAAAACTTTTTGTCTATTTCTTCAGTGCTAATATAAACCTGAAATGGAAACCTTGTATGTAGACTGAGTGTACTATTTCTTCAGTGCTATTATAAACCTGCGAAAAGCTCATCTTTCTCCCTTTCTACATTAGGGTCAGGGTGTTCATATTTGTGTTACATGGTATAGTTATATTGTCGCAATAAACAATGATAATGTCAGATAAGTTTTGATTTTTGTCACAATTGCACGAATTACCATTGGTTGAATACTTCATGTCATTGTTGTTCATATTTTTGTCACATGTTATAGTTATATTGTGGTAATAAGCAATTACAATGTCAGAGAAGTTTGTATTTTTGTAACAATTGCACGAATTACATGAATTACCATTGGTTGAATACTTCATGTCAGTGTTGTTCATATTTTTGTCACATGGTATAGTTACATTGTCGTAATAAACAATTACAATGTTAGAGAAGTTTATATTTTTGTCACAATTGCATGAATTACCATGGGTTGAATACTTTATGTTAGTGTTGTTCATATTTTTGTCACATGGTATAGTTATATTGTTAAAAGAGGTTTTTTCGCCAAACCACCCCTTATTTGGCCGATATTGCGTGGAACCACCCCTTATATCGACTTTTATTCAAAACCACCCAAATATCTTCCTTCGTTAACACAAAGCCATCCTTTTGCCTCCTCTGTTAGATTGTCCGTTAGATTGTATGAAAATACCCTTTTGCCCCCATTTTTAAAAAAAATTAAGGATAAAATTGTCCTTTGGCAATCTATGCTGGCTTGAGAAATTTACCACGAGATTTTGAAACGATATACACAATCAAGCTCAACTCTGGGGGCAAAAGCAGACGGAGATTCGAGCACCAAGGTTGGGAAGAAGGAGATTAAAGGTCATATTCTGGGCGATTTGTAGACGATTACGGAGTGCGTGAAGAAGGCATTGTCGAATTCTTAGAAACTTCACAGGTAAGCTTCACAGACGAACATAAGTTGCGAATTTGGGATTAGGGCTTTGCACAGACATTTGAAATTGGGGATTTTGCTTTGCGACTTCGATGAAGTTGCTTATTATTATCTGTGTTTCCCTCTTCTGAGAAGCTTAATTGAATTTTTTGATGTAAATGGAATGTGTATTCATTGCATATTTATGCATAGTTGTAGTTGAATGGTTGTTGGAAGCTTTACAGAGTAATTTAATGGTGATGAAGTGTTGACTGATTTTTGTAGCTCTCTGGAAAGGCATATATTATAGAGGTTTCTGCCATATTACATCTGAGTTATAGAATATTATTTGGCTGTGGTTTTTGTGAAATAGTGTTGGTGGTCCCATTGTGTATTGAATATGATTTGTCATGGCCACTGTGAGCATCTTTTTGGCTTTTTTTTGCTGATAAGTGTGGTTGACTGACAAATGTGGATGTGAGCTTTCTTGCTTTTCTCTTGGTTGCATACCTTTTCTATTTGGCTGTGATTTCTATTGGTATTAGCCTTATTTAATTGCTTCTTGTTGAATTATGTGCATTCCATAATATATGTAACAGATGAGTGTCACCTTGAAGTTTTTGTATGATGGCAAGTTTTATGTGGCTACTAATAGTGTCACTGATAGACTCTCATATAAGAGAAATTTAGTGTACTACAAGAAAAATGTTGACCCAGATTTGATTTCTAAGATGGAGTTAGAAACATTTCTAAAGGAGGATGTGGAGGTGACAAATGTGAGTGAGCTTTGGTATTGTTTGTCTGGAAAGACACTGTCACAAGGTTTAAGACAGATTAAGGAGGATAGAGATGTAGTTGAATTTTGTGCTTCTGGAGGAATTGAAAACACATTGGATGTGTATGTTGTTGTTGGAAATGAAGACAGCCCTTCGTCCTTATTAGGTATGTCCAATGTGGCAAGCCCAATTCAAAGAAGCCCATATTTGATACTGCCAAAGCCCATATCTACAGGCCCATCTCAGCTGAAATCTGTGCCAAAAATTAAAGCTTCCATAAGTTCCTCCACCAAATCCGTAGGAGTTAAAGCCAGCCCTAGGGTTTCCAGCAAAACTACAACACCTTCCACAATCTCTTCTAATCTTCATCTTAAGGAAATAGAGGATGTACTTGATGATGATAGTAGTGAAGGTGATTCACATGATTTACTTGGTGAGATAGATGTTGATTCAGATGATGAGAGTGGAGATATCTTGGGTTCTGACACAGATTCTTCAGATGATGAAGAAATAGTGCCTCCTGCAGCAGTTTTTGGTGAGTCCTTAGATGATGATGATGCTGAATTTGAGAAGCATGTTGACAAAGATGTCATTGATGAAAACTTGGAGAATGAGGATGGTGATCCAAACATAGAGGATGTGTTTGACATAAGAGTTGAATCTGATGATTACAGGAGTTTCAGTGGATCAGATGAATCTAAGAAGGGTTTAAGGTATCTTGAATTCAACCCTTTAGTAGATTTCAAGAATAAAATATGTTTCAAGGTTGGAATGAGATTTGCATCAAATGAGATATTCAGACAAGCCTTGAAGCAATTTGCAGTAGAATCTGGATTTGACTTCTATTATTTGCACAATGATAAGACAAAGGTCTCTGCTTATTGTATGAACAAGTGTCCTTGTCACCTTCAACACGGCAGGAAACAGTGTAGTTGTAAGGAAAATTTGTGTGGCTTTAAGGCAACTGCAAGAAGGATGGGTGAAGATGGTAGTTTCCAGCTTAAAAGTTTCAATCCAGAACATCAGTGTGGATGGCAGGATAAGAACACAAAGGTGAGTTCAATGTGGTTAGCTGAGAGATATTTGGAACATTATAGGGATGATCCACATTGGAGGATCAAGAGCTTTATCCAAACAGTTAGAAGAGAACACAATGTTGACATCTCCTACCCCCAAGCTTGGAGGGCTAGGATGAGGGCTACCTATATGACACAAGGGTATGCTCCAGAACAATATGCTAGGGTGAGAGATTATGCAGTTACTATAATAAAGTGGAATGAGAGGAGTTTAGTTTATGTCAAACAAGAGGATCCAGAGAAGCCTCTTTTTCAGAGGATGTATGTGTGTCTCAAGGCATGTAAGCAAGGGTTTATTGAAGGATGCAGGCCAATTGTAGGACTTGATGCATGCCATTTGAAAGGGGCATACAATGGTCAGGTGTTTGCTGCAGTTGGACAAGATGGAAATGAAAACATATTTCCAATAGCTTTTGCAGTTGCTGAGTTAGAAACTAAGAAAACCTGGTGTTGGTTCTTAGAGTGTTTGCTTCAAGACATTGGAGGTCAGCCATTAACATTCATGTCAGACAGATGCAAGGTAAATTTGACTGTTTGGTTTAAAATATGTTTTCTTATGTTTTCTCATTCTAAATTATATTAAATTCTGCTCTTTTAATGTAGGGTTTGATTGAAGCATTGGATCAAGTTGCTCCTCAAGCTGATGTGAGGCATTGTGTTAGACACATGCATAATAATTTCAAGAAGCAATGGTATGGCCAGTCATACAAGGATGCTGTATGGGCAGCAGCAAGGGCTGCAACTAAAACTGATTTTGATGATGCCATGGAGTTGATAAAGTCAATGAACCAAGATGCTTATGACTGGCTCATGAAGAAAGATCCCACCAAATGGTCCCTGCATGGATTCAAGTACTACACCAAGTCTGACATGCTCCTAAACAATTGTTGTGAGTCATTCAACAGTTGTATATTAGAGGCCAGGGAGATGCCTATTATATCTATGTGTGAGTGGATAAGGAGGAAACTGATGAAGATGTTTGTGAGCAAAAGGAATAAGATGAGAGCACACCAGGGCATACTAACTCCTGAGGTCACAAAGAAAATAAATAATAGAAGGGTAGACAGTTTGTGCAAGTGCAAGTGCTTTGGAGATGGAGATAGATATGAGGTGGATTGTGTTGGGAAGACTTATGTAGTGGATCTGAAGGCATGGAGATGTGGGTGTAATGTCTGGAATTTGACTGGAGTGCCATGCACTCATGCAATATGCTGCATTCTGAAGAGAAGGCTCAAGGTTGAGGATTTTGTACATCAGTGCTATACCAAGGAGAAATACTTGAGAGCCTACAATCTTGATATTTCAGTTATGCCTGGCAAGGATCAATGGGAAAAAACAAGACAACCAGCACTTTTACCACCTAAGTTGGTTATTCAACCTGGAAGACCAAAAAAGCATGCCAGAAGAATGGAACCTGGAGAAGGAGAATCTAGCAAAAAGACAAGAATAAGGGCTGGCAAAAACAAATGTGGAAACTGTGGAGAAGAAGGGCATACTAGGAAGTCCTGCAAAAATCCTACTAAGACCACACAAGCACCAAGTCAGCCCAAGAAAGGTGGAAGGCCACCAAGTAAAAAAACCATGCCAGTCCAACCTAAGAAGAGGAAATATGTGAGGAAACATGTATGCTTAAGGAATACATTTTATTTTACAAGGGTAATTTATGTTGTTGTTGTTAACATTTTGTCTTTGCCATGAATAGGTGAGGACAATTGCAACTGTTGAACCACAACTTGATGACAATGTGCACATGGCAATTGCTGAACCACAAGGTGATGACAATGTACAAATTGCAACTGAAGCAGATTTTGATATGGTGAGTGTCCTTTTCACTTTCTGAATTTATCTGTATTGCACATGAATTTGTAGGAGTATAACTTATGTGTTTTGACATGTTATGGTAGGACTCAATGATTGCCCACAGTATAAATCAAGTTGATGAGATGATTGGCCACAATATAAATCAAGTTGATGAGAATGTGATTGTCACACAAGCTTCACAGGCTTCAAGTGTTGTAAGTTTTCAAGTATTCTTGATATTTTATGCTATTTCAGTCACCACAAATGCCAGAAGTTTTCAAGTGTTCTAACTTGTTTCTGAAATTTGTGCAGGTTAATCCTGCCTCAAATGCCAGAAGAAATGTACCTCTCAATCTCAGGCCTACAAGCTCCAAGAAGTACCCGATCCAAAAAGCAAGGAAATCTGTATCCACAAGGTCCGAAGTGGGCTACTCAACCAGATCAAGCAGTGCTAAGAAGAAATAAGGAAAATCAAGGACCAAGATGCTTTGGATTATGACAAGCAGTGCTAAACCATCTCTCAATCTCAACCTTTTGCCTTTTTTCTCTGTTTTGGATTATGACAGTGTCATATTGGTGTATGAATATGTATGACAGTTTATCTATAGGAGTGGGCTACTCAACCAGATCAAGCAGTGCTAAGAAGAAATAAGGAAAATCAAGGACCAAGATGCTTTGGATTATGACAAGCAGTGCTAAACCATCTCTCAATCTCAACCTTTTGCCTTTTTTCTCTGTTTTGGATTATGACAGTGTCATATTGGTGTATGAATATGTATGACAGTTTATCTATAGGAGTTTATGTGTTTATGATAGTATGTTTGACAGTTTATGGCTATTAGTGGTTTAGCTGTGTGTGACAGCTTATGACAGGATGTTTTATGTGTGAGAACACATGAATATATATGACAGTTTATGGCTGTTGCATCCTTGTTACAGGCTTCAACTTTTGTCATTGAAATGTCCTTGTTACAGGCTGTAACTTCCCTACTGTGCAGGTTTGAAACTTTGTGCAGGTTTTTATGGCTTCTGGTTTGCAACAGACAAGGCAATATAACTCATTACAACAGAGGTTGTAACAGTTTGTGGTTTTTTTCACTGTTTTATGCCTTCTGGTTTGCAACAGACAACTCATTACATCATTGAAATGTGTCAAATACTACAATAACATTGTTTAACTAAAGTCTGACATCAGAATAACATTGTTAACCCAAGCTGTTACAACCTCTAGAAAATTATACCATTCATAGACAACATAGCAAATACAAATAACACCACAACAACAATCATCTCCATCCTAGACCTAGCCACAAATTTTACAAAATCTTCTTCTTTGGTCTTCAATGCCTCTTCCAGCTTTGTGCTCTTTCTTTCCAATTCTTTCTTTTGATTGAATAATCTCCTAATTATGCTTGCTGCCCTTGGATCAAATGGATCATCAATCCAGTGAAAAAAACCACAACCTTTTGCTCCATTTGGTGTATAGAATGAGCAGCCTAGAAACCTCATTCCATAGTTCATTTCAGTATAGGCAGTGAACATCCTTGCCCTTTCCTTACACAGACAAACTATGCCACCATTGTATGAAACAGAAGAATCACAAGACATTTCCTGCAAGATTTATCCATGCTTTGTTATCAAGACAAACTATGCAATAAACACATTTCCTGCAAGATCAATTGTCCAAAAATATTGCTCTGATGCAACCAAAACTCTAAAGCCCCAAAAAATGGATACAGACAAAATATGCCATAAACACAGTTCCTGCAGTATATGCTTCTAATTAGCACACTGATAACTTGTATAATCAAGCATCAAAACTCAAAAGCCCTAAAAATTTGAGAAGTTCATAAGTACCTCGATTGCTTAATTCGTTATGGATTTCCTTCACAATTCACCCAACTGAACATGCACAAACTCCTTATTTCCTTCAATTGAGGCTTTCTTCTTCTGTAAACCCTAAAGCCCCAATTTGTGGTTCTCCTTCTTCGAATTCTCCTTCGCCTTCTTCGAATTCTCCTTCGCCTTCTTCGAAATCGCCTTCTCCCTCTTCGAAATCTCTTTAATTGCCTAACACAAGCCAGAACATCGTGTTTCTTCAGCAGAAATAACCAGCCTCATTATACTTCTGAAAATATCATTTCAAAATCTCGTGGTAAATTTCTCAAGCCAGCATAGATTGCCAAAGGACAATTTTATCCTTAATTTTTTTTTTAAAATGGGGGCAAAAGGGTATTTTCATACAATCTAACGGACAATCTAACAGAGGAGGCAAAAGGGTGGCTTTGTGTTAACGGAGGAAGATATTTGGGTGGTTTTAAATAAAAGTCGATATAAGGGGTGGTTCCACGCAATATCGGTCAAATAAGGGGTGGTTTGGCGAAAAAACCTCTTGTTAAAATGAACAATTACAATGTCAGTTTGTGAAACATTGTTGTGTGTGAAAAGTTAATATTTATTTGTCTCAATTTATAACTATCTTCCTCTCGCAACTTCTTTCTCATCTCATCTCATCTCTATATCTCTCTTACTTCCATGTTTTGATGTTGGGCTTGTTATTTGTTCTGAGAGTGTGGATTAGATTAAGTTTCATATCTAGTATGTATGAAATGACGCTTCTTCGCATGATTTTCTTTCACTTTTTGCTTTTGGTGAAGGATGTTTAGGTGAATATGAGAAAGAATGATTTGAAACCATAATTAGGGCAGTTTGTTTCAAATTTTAACCCACCCTTTTTTATGAAAATGAGAACCATATTGTGCATAGAAAAAACTCAAATGTTGATATTCTTTGTTGTTTGTCTATGTCCACCAAGCCAACTGAATGTTGTAGTCAATTAAAGAATACACATAGGAATTTGAAATGGCTAGAAAGGTAAGTTTTGGTTTAGCACAGTCTGACTAGTAAGCAATAGCTAGTTTTTCATGTTTCTCTTTTATTTCATTTTGTAACTGAAAAACAGATGGTTGCCTCTAAACAATGAGAGGAGCTCAACATTTCTTTTTTCACATTCCTTTTTCACATCTTGTTATGTAGTTTTTAAGTACATGTTCCTTTTATATTTATTGACTTCATTCTATGCTAGTAGCATATTCTGATGGAGAAGTGCAATAGCTACAAATCTCATATAATTTGTACTGTTTTACAACATGTATTGAGATTTGAAGGTTCGCAAAAATTTCAAGGCAGAGTCAACCAAAACCGTCGACGTGAAAAGCTAAAAAATATTGAGAAATGCCTCTCCCCTATGGACTAGCAGAGGATAATAGATGGTCCATTTGGACCTATTGTGAAGATGGTTCGTCGAAAAACCTTTTCATGCCAGCTTGTGCATTACATTTTATTCTGTCA
This sequence comes from Rheum nobile, assembly GCA_027886185.1. Classification (NCBI taxonomy): domain Eukaryota; kingdom Viridiplantae; phylum Streptophyta; class Magnoliopsida; order Caryophyllales; family Polygonaceae; genus Rheum; species Rheum nobile. Next base: position 244,350 of record WOAB01000536.1, on the reverse strand, counting down.
AGTAGAAACGAGCAAGTTGTGGGGGACGTGGTATGACCTACAAGGACAACTGATGCGTTTTTCAATGAAAGAGTTCACACTTGTCAGGGGTTTAAGTTGTGGTATAATTACGGATTATTATCTGAAGCTGGATAAGAATGTCGTGACAGAGGTCTTTGATGTACAAAATCTGACCTTGGCTGAGTTGGAGATCCTATTTTTGCGTACACGTGATGACAACCCTTTGAAATATAAGATGTCATTATTTATGATATTAGAGGGAATCATTCTTGGGATTAAGAAAAGGTGATATGCCCACAGACGTCACATTGACGGAGGCCCAAGAGGATGACATGCTGAGTGTCAAAACCGAAGGCCCGATCACCAGATCCAGAGCCAGGGCCATTGCCCAGGCCACACAGTCGATCACGACCAAGGGCATGGTGCGTGATAGATGCGCCCTCTTTACCACGCCCCGGGCCGTCCTATGTGCGACGATTGGCCAAGCTGTGGCCATCGGCGAGGCCCGTTGACTTTTCCAAGGCACTTTCCGAGCCATTTGCGTTCTTTTGGCATTTTGAGGTTTACATGCCACTTTCGAGACATTTTGAGAATGTTGCTATTTTAGTAGTTTCCATTGTTAGCCGTTTCTATTTTTAGTAAGTTTCTAACTATGGAAACTTTCTAATTTGGGAACTTACTATTTTTAGACTTGCTATATTAGGAAAGTTTCTATTTTCGGGTCCGGGCCTCTCTTGTGCCTAATAGAGCCGGCCCAAGTGCTTGTTTAGGCCCATGGCCGAAGTTGTAGGCTTTTAATAAGCCTAAACCTTGTATTTTTTGTTTTACGTTGAATTTGAAGTATTGGCTGCCGTAGAGCTTGCTCCCGCCGCCGTTGCTTCAAAGCTCAATCGAGCTTGCTTCCTCCGCCGTCCTAGCCAGCCCTTTCCCTTGCGCTTGCGCGATCCGATCGAGCCCTCTCCGTTCCACATGAATCTCTGCCACAACCGAGACCCCCTCCAGCCATCGAAGCCACGTCTTGGCTGGGTTTCGTTCTCGGCCTTGGGAGATTGGCAAATCCGACCTGTCTTCTACCTAGATCCACCCCGTCGACGCGTTCCGAAAATGATAACGCATCAAAAGGGTTCGCATAAACACGAGTCATGTCAAATTATTGACTGATATGGATTGATTCATGAAATTCCCGTGGGATAGGGTTTGCTACATTGAAACTCTTCAGGGTTTGAGTTCAATGTTAAAGAATAGATTAGAGATGGTACAAACAAGCAAAGAAGCAAGTACAAGGTTGGGTTACAAACTCAAGGGGTTGCCAATGGCCTTTCAGGTAACTTTTTTTATATAATGTATATACTTTTAAAGTTGGTATTGTAATTACAATATTTTAATGGTTTCTCACAACAAATAAGAATCATACTGACAAGAAAATTTGCGCTTCAACTATGGATATATAAAGTTGTAAAACCAATTGTTTCAGCGTTTGCACATGAGGTGGATAAGGATGCCTTTCCACGCGGTCTACGATGGTCATCCGATGCACAACCTGATGCGCTGATTGTGGAGTCTTTGTTGGAGAAGGTCACATTCCGTTTAACTCCGAATGTAGTGTTAATAGAGGAAGAAGATGAGGTAGAGGTCTTAAAAGGGTGCAAATTTGTTGGAGAAGTGAAGGACAATTACTTTGACAAGGCGGATGAGAAATTTGAGCTAAGTAAGAAGAGGTCTATCAATAGTAGAAGAAAAGGAAAGAGTGTTTATGCCTCTACCCTTGTTGCGAAGACCTCGGGCATGGATGCAAGACAAGTGATGTGCGCTTTGAACGAGATGGTTGAGCGTATGAGTAATTTGGAAAACAAAACGGAAGCAGGATTTAGTGCTATCAAAAAATCCTTGGGCATAATGGAAGATGATGACAGAGATATCCACAACAACTCAAATGCAACAGATGATGAAGAAGAGGACATTGAACAGGAGGAATGGGAGGTAAGATAACTGTCAATAATTGTTATTCTATTTTTTTAACTTAGATTGATCCATCTAGGTTAGTTTTATTTCTTGCAAGCTGAAGCTATGTTTTTGTTGGAATGTAGAATAGGAATGTCATATTAAAAAGTTAAAATGTCACTGTTTTTCAACTTGATATTGATACACGTAGTTATATTTCTTGTAAGTTCAAGCTTTTCTTTTGCCCAACACTATAAAATGAATGTCATAGTAACAAAATAGAATGTCACTATTTTTAAGTTGGATGGATGTGTTGGATCGTTAGTGTTACGTCTGAGGGAACAAATACTTTGTTCCCACAGAAGGTGCAGCGGAATAATATAGTAAGAAAGATAATATAAAGAACTCACGATGTATAGTGGAAATCCTAATCAGTCAAATAACTAATAAGGGAAAACCCACTACCTTCAAGCTTCTCGCTTGAGAGGATTTTGAAGAGTCTACTTATCTTATTGATTTCTTGATCGGTTACACTTGTAGCCTGAACTTCAAACCCTAGACTTCCCACCTAGATTTGAATCTATTCTACAACGAGAAAACGAACTCACTCTTCTAAGACTTACAGACGCTTCACTTTTCTTTTCTCTCAATGAAATGCTATGAGTTCGTACCTAAGAAATGAGTCTCACACTTCTATTTATACAACTCGAAAATCCTACTAACAAGATAAGATATCTCTCTCTAATTTCAGCAACAAGAAGATATTAACTTAATTTGATAAGATAAAATCCTAACTGAATATATTATCTAAGGAAATATTTCCTTAGATAATATAATCGAAATAAGATAATATCTTTCTCTCTCCAAATCTTCCAATCGGCGTGATCCACCCAATTTCCCTTTTCGTCAACCGTGTGATCTTTAAAGATAATCTTTATAATCTTCATGCTTGATTTCTTCATTCCATTCACAGCTTGATGTTTTGTTCGGCACTGATGTTCCTTGAGATGTAACAAAGCGTATGGAGAAAGCTTTGTTTCCTCTACACTCATGCGCTGCAATGGTTCCATGTGACAACTTTGTTTGTTCCTGAAAAACTTAGAGACCAGATTAGTTGAATGCTTGTTACCATCAAAACCTAATGAATTCAATAGGATGCATGTAGGTTAGTTTTATTTCTTGTATGCAAAAGTTTTTTTTGCCAAACACTATAATAGAAATGTCATATTAACAAATTAGAATGTCATTGTTTTTTAGTTGGATGGATGCATGTAGGTTAGTTTTATTTCTTACAAGTTAAACTTTTTTTTGTCGAAATGTAGATTAGAAATGTCATATTTACAACTTAATATGTTTAGATTGATACACGTAGTTATAATTATTGTAAGATAAAGCTAATTTTTTCTTTATTGAAGCATTATGTTGTAGAAGGTCGTGATGAGGATGTCAAAATGGATGGAATGGGGGGTTCTGCTTCAAATCTAAATGAATGGGAACAAGATGACGATGACGATGATGACAATCCAGCCAATAATGCCAATGTACGAGCAATCGTTGTTTTTCAAAAGAAAAAGGATGATAATGATGATGGTGCAACTCAAAATGCCAATCTACCAGCTGAATGTAGTGTTGAAAAGGAAAAGGATGATGATGATGGTGGTGCACCCGACAATGTCAATCTACCAGGTGAAGATAGTGTTGAAAAGGAAAAGGATGATGATGATGATGGTGCAGTCGACAATGCCAAGCTACCAGTTGAAGGTAGTGTAGAAAAGCAAAATGGTGATGATGATGGTCCAATCCAAGATGAGGGGAAATCTGGAGAAACAATGACTGAGAAGGTGGATAGGATTCCGCTTGAGGTATGCATCAATAATTAAATATTAGTTTACATGAAATTTCTAATAACGACATTCGATCTATTTATTTTTATGCAGAAACCAGTTGTAGTGACAGAAGAAGAAGAAAAGGTGGAAGGAGAAGAAAAGGCTTGTGAAATTGAAGAAAAAGTTAACACATAACCAATTGTATTCACAAGGAAGACTCGTTAAAAAAACAGAAGGATGATGAAGTTGGTGCAGTTCAAAATGAGGGGGAAACTAGAAAATGGACGACAAAATAAGTTGAGGTATGCATCAATAATTAAATGTTGACATACTTTAATAACAACATTTCAACTAATTATTTATGGAAAAATGTTAATGCAGACGCTAGCTGTAGCGACAAAAGAAGTTGAGGTGGAAGGAGACGCTACCAAATAAACAGTTGGAGTCTCAACAAGAAAAATTCGCACAAAAAAATACAACTGCTGAAAAGAGGGACCATCCTCAAAGGAAGAGAAGACTGTCCAGACAAGCATCGTCTCCATCATGGGTAGTCGATAATCCCAAACGATGCAAAGTTTCAACGTCCAAAAGTCTTTTAGACATGAGTAAATTGTGCGCTAGACTTGAATGAAAGGTTAGGAAGTTGTCCCTCCTGTTTTGATAATATGAAAGCTTGTTTGCGATGTTGTTAAATAAAAAACTTATGATGTAGTGAGGAATTTGAGTCTCCAACTGGAGTGCATCTATAGAAGAAATTTTTTCAGCTATTGTTGCGACCAATGAGGTGGTTGAAATCTCCGGTAAGCCTCTGTCATTTTTTAGATAAATATTCGGTGCAACAAGTCTTCAATTTCTAGGTATGACATCTATTATATTGTGGGTTTGTAACACTTGGACGAATGTATGTATTATCTTGGTTGTCGTGTGTGTGACAAACCAGTGGCCATACTGGACACCTATTTTCAACGGGGCTTGGAAAAAGAAATGAAGAGATGGTTGTCAGATAAGGAAAATTATGTTGCTGATCCATCTAAGATGAGATACATGCGTGGGGAACTACATGCACTTTATGGAAAGGATTGAAAGGACGTGGATCGTATATACCTCCCCTTCAATATCAAAGAGAAACATTATATTGGGTAGCTTTGGAGATAGACCTGAGTAAATGGTCTGTCACAGTATACGATCCCAACGTCAATTTGTACAAATTGTCGGGCATCCATAGGTTCCTTGCAGAGTTGACATTTATTCTGCATGTTATGATAGCACAATATGAGCCCTTGGCAGCAATTTATGATGATAGGGGGGTAAATCCCCTAAATGTGACTCATGTTGCTACATTGGAGAGAAACAAGAAAGGGTAAGTTGTTTACATCAATTGTTCAATATTTAGTTTGAAAGTAATAACATCAGCAAACTAACAAGCAAAAAAAATGACTTGTGCAGGGCGATTGCGACGTCTTCACGATCAAGTACATAGAAATGCTAAGTTTAGGATGTCGTCAAAACATCGTGAACGTGGGGGACAAGTTTGTGAATCACTACAAAAAAAGGATGACCGTTAGTATTTTCGAGATGAAGTGGTTTGACTAGTGAAGGATATCTGAATTAGCACATTTTATGTAATGTTTGGTGGTGGCATATTGTGGGATAGTTTGGTGGTGGTATATTTTATATAGTTAGGATAGTTTGGTGGTGACTAATTGTGTTGTTCTTGCTAGAATTGACTCGTGTTAGTGACAATAAGTGGTGTTCAAAGTATTATGGAAATCTAGCAAAATTGGTTGGTGTATTTTTTATTGGCTAGATGAAGTTGACAATTTTCCTTGTACATGTTGAGATATGAATTGTATAATACATTGTTAAGATATGAATTGCACAATTCATGTATACTTCCTGTCAGTGGTGTTCATATTTTTGTCACATGGTATAGGAGTATTGTCACAATGAACAAATATGCCGTCAGTGAAATTTATATTTTTGTCACAATTGCACAAAATGCACGAATTATCGAATACGTATACTTCATGTCAATGTTGTTCATATTTTTATCACATGGTAGGACTATTATCATAATGAACAAATACAATATCAGTGAAGTTTATATTTTTGTCACAATTGCACAAAATGCACGAATTATCAAATACGTGTATTTCATGTCAGTGTTGTTCATATTTTTATCACATGGTATAGGACTATTGTCACAATGAACAAATACAATATCAGTGAAGTTTATATTTTTGTCACAATTGCACAAAATTCATGAATTATCGAATACGAATATTTCATGTCCGTGTTGTTCATATTTTTGGGGCATGGTATAGGACTATTGTCACAATGAATAAATACAATGTTAGTGAAGTTTATATTTTTGTCACAACTGCACAAAATGTACGAATTATCGAATACGAATAATTCATGTCAGTGTTGTTAGTTTTTTTATCACATGGTATAATTCTATTATCGGAATGAACAAATAAAATGTCAGTTAAGTTTAATTATAGCAGTTTCCTCCATTTCATGTAATACTTCAGTCCCCTAAAACAATGTAATATGGCCGTCTGGATTGAAGTAAAATTGAGAATTATAAAAATACAAATTCCATATTCCAACAAGTATATATCAAATACATGAGATTAGAGTTGGTCCATCTACTGACCAATCCACATATAACCCAAAAGAGACAAGTGTATGGACCAGCTACATTAGTGTTAAACACACTACAAAAAGGAACACAAAAGTATTTAACTTCTGAGAGAGCACCAAAAATATTCTTGTTTCAAAAAACCATCATAAGAGTTAATCTAACCAATATATTGAAACTTGATCATGGGGCGACTGCGGGGTTAGGAAAATTACGTGAGTTATGGCCGAGGGTGTCACAACTTCCACGCCGTCTCCTCGGACCCCTGTATTCTCCACGTGACGGGATTTGTTTCTACCTTGGTCTTCCTGATTTCCTCTAAACGTTTGGGGGCAAGCATGCTTTATTCAAGACCATTTCAGGAACTTCCCAATGCTCAAAGGCAGGGACCAGATACAATGTTTCCTTGTATACTTCCTTTCACTTTTTCAGCTGTAAATAAGGGATGCACTAGTTGTACAGGATCGACACCACAATCCTTGGCAGCCGCTATGGCATGCGCACAAGGAATTTGGTCAATTTGGAATGTGCTGCAGTAGCATGTTCGAGCATGGAGGTTTACCAAGAATGTAGTTCCATTGGCATGCACTTGAAACTTATATTGATTCAGCCTAGTCACAACCATTGTCAATGACCTGAAATAATTAACTTCTAGCTCACGAGACAATGTCGTGTTTATCACTTCTGAACAAGATTCTCCTTTTTTCCTCCGTTGACAAAACCACTTAATCATGACATTCACAATACCATCAAACAAGCCAATCAGCGGCAGTACACACGGCCCCTTAATAGACTATTAATGGATTCCGCATTATTCGACGTCATAATATTGAATCTATTCACGGACATATACGACCTTGTCCATGCTTCGAATCCAACACCCCTTAGGTAGATACCCACTTCTGGGGACTAGGCGCAAAGTCTTGCATACTCACGGTTGAACTCATGTTTGGTGTAGGCTTGATTTGCCTTTTGGTACAGAACCCATAAGTCATTCCTGTTAAATCTGGCCTTCATGTTTTGAAATAGGTGAAGTGTGCAAAAACCATGCTTCGCGAAGATGTAGTTGTCTCTTAAACCTTTGTAGATGCTTCCATGATGGTCAGACACAAAGACGAGGTCATTCTAATCAACTAGAACAGAGCGTAGGTGTCGGAAAAAATATGACTATGAACTATCATTCTCGCTGTCAACTATAGCAAAAGCCATTAGATATATCTGTCTGTTTTCGTCTTGTGCCACTGCTACTAAAAGTGTGCCCTTGTACTTTGATCCCAAATATGTACCATCCACTGTTTTGACATGCAATCAATTTCACCCAGCTTTACAAAATGACAGTGTATATGTGACAACATAATACGTACATGCTACAGAAAGATAAATTTATTGTGACAAAAAGTACATTCATCATGACAAAATATATATTTAGCTTTCTTACAAAGGACATTCCTTTGCGCCAAGCACCTAAGCTAAAAAAACAAAACTTGAATCGACGATTAGCATCTACTTCAACATGTGTGACTGTCCATGTATTCATCCTTTCGAGCATGTATATGTATCCATGAAGCCGCTTGTAGCTTTGCTCAGTTGTGCCTCTTATCCTATTTATGGCGGTTAAACGTGCTCGATTTGCCTTGTCGTAACTAACTTCCACTCCCATTTTCTTCATTAAGTCTTGAAATTCTGCAGCACGAGGTCCATTACCTATACCGGTTGTGTTAAAGTTGTAATAGATTATGGTTAGTTAATATTGAATTCATATCCTTTGTCTTAGAAAATATACATACTTAAAAACATATATGATCTCAAGAAGAGGATTGTTTACTTATCTTGACATTATTTGGTCAGCAATTATGCTTGAACTTGCATGTGTGTGGTGGTTATGCTTTAGCTTCATGCCACATGTATGTTGGCCACAATACTTCCTTACTTCAAACAATCTTGTTTTGCCAAGAGTGGACCCACGGCAAAAAAGGTGCAACTAGGATCGATGCACCTTACGACATATAACTTCGTATTAGACTTCTGGACATGCATCTCGAAGCGCCTATGTATTGCCATTAAGGATAAACGATCCTTAAGATCCTTCTTGCAATTGGAATGATCTCCAAATTTTATTTCTAAATCATTGCGGTTCACCGCTTCACCCTCCATTGGCTCTTCCAAATCATCCAATTGCCTTTTACTAAACTTTTTGCTATGATGGTACTCGGCTTCCATCTCTTGGAGAACTTCCTCATCAATATCAATAAATAAGTCATCCACTTCATTAGTGTCATCCAACAATAGCCCTTCAAAGTCAGCTTCCCTGCAATCTTCTTCAACATCTTCCTCAAAATCATCTCAAAAATCATCCACAACATCTTCCCCAACGTCTTTCCCATAATCACTGTCAATCTCAATAAATTCATGTATTCTTTTCCTTCCTATCGAAGACCTTGTTTCTCCCCCCATCACTTTCCGAATTTGCCTCAGATTGGCTCACCAAGTCAACTATTTTTACTTCCCCATTGTTGTCACCACAAATTATTGGTCTCATTTCATACATGTCACAATCAACTACATTCGGGACAACTTCAGTGGTACGAATGTCGCTTACCAATTTCTCTTGTCAGATTTGGTACCATTTGTACTTGGTTTACCACCCATCACAACCACGACCTTTGCCTCTTGACTTTGTGTTAACGGTGGCGGAGTGCGAAACACTGTGATGTCGGCCTCAACATTGGGCCTCACATTTACATACTCTGTGTTTGCAAATTCCTTGTTTCCTTTCTTTTTCAAACTCGCATATAACTCGATAGGCCAAATTGCATCTTCTGATTGCAAGTTCACAAATTTGAAAGCATCAAGGTCGTCGTCATCTTTGACACCGAATGGTGGTAAATTTGGTTTTCGCGGTGAAAGATATTTTAGCTCCATTTCATCTATCTTCTCAACCAACTTTTTCCTCAAAATTGAGTAATTGATATTGTTGGACACAACAAGTGCTTTTATCGTTTTGATCCATTCGAAAACCCACTTGTTTCCATTACATATACATTCATCATATGTTATCAAAGTCAAGTAGTATGATCTTTTACCTATTTTACGAAGAAGAAGCAAACACAAGAAGAATCACAAACCATTACAAGAAAAGTTTGAGAATTCGCCATAACAACTCTGAATAATTTCACTTACATGATATTTTTATTAGTAACACTGACAATATTATGACTAACAACGACATTAGTTTTAGAACGAGCGACATTAGTTACGATAACATTACAATCAAATAATGTGTCCGAAAATCAAATACCGACATTACTTTATGACTAACGCTGACAATATTATGATAACACTGACAACATTATGACTAACACCGACATTAGTTTTAGAAAGTTAGGGTTTTTTAGGGCATCCTGAATTGAAGATAGAAAGGGTTTTCTAGCCAAACGGGAAAATAATGTGTAGGACAATCAAATATTTTAGAATCAAGGGTTAAGTGTCTTGTAAAGAGGAATAAATGTAAAAGTCATATTTGAGCAATGCATACAAGAGAGAAAGGCTATTCTTTCTTATTTTTCAACCACGGAAGAATGTCTTGTAAAGAGGAATAAATGTGAAAGTCAGAACTCACCCATAATTTAATTCTTCTATTCCAAAGACATTGAAGATGCAAGTGGAAGCCTTTTTGAAGATTTGTGGTTTATAGTGGATTTGTGGTATTACGGTGTTGTGATTATTTTAATGAAGCCTCACAAGTAGGTAAATGGGTAGAAAATGAAGAAAACGTTGTTCACTTTTGGAGGGAAAAAAATAGAGGTCAAATCATGGCATGTACTCTATTCACAGAGGTTAGGCCAAGTCATTTTTTTTACAACAATATTAAAAAAGGAATGACATGGACAAAAAATGAAAAAAGCAAAAGTAAAGATTTCAATATTAACCCAACCAAATTGCATCTTGGCCTTCACCGACCAATTTATTTCCCCTTTTGATTCATCGCCCAAAACCTAAACCCCTAAAACCAAATGTCCTTCTTGTTCGTTTCAACGAGCCGACGGCCTTCACTGCACCGAACACAAGGTAACTACGCTTACCAATCGATCAAATTTGGTTAGTTGTTCGAATTTGCTACCTCTATTTTTTTTGTCAAAAAACCCTAACGAAAGTAGCTCTTGGCCTCTCAAATCTCTAATTAAATCTCACTACCTTGTTGGTTTTTAATGGGTGATGCTTTCTTGCTACTTAATTGAGTCTTATGTATAATTGAGGCTTGAATGTATAAATTGCCTGCTATATATATACTATGTACATGCTAATGTTTTTACGGGTGATGCTTAATTGAGGCTGGAATGTTCAAATTAATTGAGGCTTGAATGTATAAACAAAGAATCTCACTACCTTGTTGAAAAAATTGGGTAGGAATTTGTAATTCCTTATGGGTGATGTTTAATTGAGGCTGGAATGTATAAATTAATTGTCATGATTTGTTATGCCTTACTGCAATCAGTTAACGTTTTTGCAGCTACTTGAATTCTTTGTACATGCTAATGTTTCTTTTGCCACCTCGTTTGGACATTTTGATGGTTTATGTTGCAAATTGCCTACTATATACTATGTACAATTTCGTGAGTTTTTTGTATGCTTTTCATAGTGGGTCACTCTGGTAATTATAGGGTCACATAAGCATGCATGTATTAGGGTTTTTTTTGCTGGAATTTTGTTTTGTGTATGTAGTTCATCTGAAGACCAATGTCAGACGACGACACCTAAAGTTATCAAAGCAGAGACCCAAAAAAATATGAATATCCACCTACATCTCCTACACGTTCTGAAATAGAGGAGAAGTTGCCAAAAGAGTTAGAGGTGTTGCTAACAAATAGCCCACGTTCCCGCATGTTGGATGAAATAATCACACACCTACGTACTGAGAAACATGAATGCGAGCAAACAATTATGGAACTCAATACAAATGAGTTGCACTTCGAGGCTACAATTATGGAACTCTATACAAGGGTGGCAGAACTTAAAGGTGAAAACAAGACACTACACTCCTAGGAAAAAATGAGAAAACATGTATTCAATCCTATATGTGCATTTGGTGTTGGTGTAATTGTAGGGATTAATGCTTTTAGTATTTGTTATTTAGCATGTAGGTCATAACTATGAAGTATGTACCTGATGACTTTGATTTTTTATGTAAGAGGATGAATGATATTAGCAATGTTGGTCAGATTGTAGACTTTTTGATAACTTGACACATTATATGACATTCTGGATCCATTTTGGCTAGTTCGATACTGTCACTATCAACATTTATTGTAAGTGATAACCTTTTTTTTGTCGAAATGAAGACTACTAGTGTCATATTGTCAAATAAAAATGTCACACTTCCAAGCAAATTTAAGAGAAATTGAGAGAAAATACATAAGTAAATTTTGAATACTATTTCTTATAAGTGGTAAGTATTATAATGTAACATGGTTGATTCTAGATGTTAGAGTAATAAAATTTAATGTCGCTCTTCGTGTAATTTTTGCAAATTGAAAAACAATGTCAGCACTAGACACACAGATAATACTTGCCAGTACATTGGTTACCATTACATTACTCAAAAACTGATAGTTGCCAGTGTTCAAAAATTGATCGAGCCAAGAACTCATCTTCTTCAATCTACCACTTTAATATTCCACATACTTCAGTTTTCATTTCTGGGCATCTTCATGAACCATATGCATTAAATGCACTAGCATCACGTCCAAATATATGGATCCTACTGTTTCACGCGAAAAGCACAACCTTCAGAGGCGCTATTTGTAACACAATGGCATAACATTTGGTCTCAGTGCCAGTCCTGTCAATGGCCAACAACACGATTACGCAACAATTTTACTGCAATTAATAAACAACTAAGTTTTTTATCGAGAAATACCTTTTCATTAATATAAGAGTTTCCAACAATAATAAGCAATGATATGGCACGAGTCATGGCAAAATTGAACCTCTTCGGGTTGCTCAGAAATCCCAAACAGAAAGTCCTGTCAAATTCGTCGTGTTTCACGGTTGATCTGACAGTTCACACGGTGATCACTTCCCTTTCTTCACCTTGAAACTGCTCAACATCGCCTATCTTAATATCACTCATATGTAGAGACTTGAGAGCCTTCCCTATCTTTAGTACTTGTTATAGATAAGGGGTAATAATCCCGATGTCGTGCTCATAGACATTTCTTTTTTTGAGCTTCTATACGAGCTATACCACCTTGCTAGCTTCAATCCTATTAAACCATGAACGAATGCTCTTTTCCCTCTCATCCAAGCCTTGGATGCCACATAACATTACATGGAAGTTCCTGTTTGGAAGCAAATCAGTCCAAGGTAAGAAAGATGTGTCACTTTCTTCTCGAGATGGAATCAATGTTTCTCTATAAAACAGTCTTGAAGGAAGAGAAAGAATTACATTGTGGCTCCGATAATTCTTCACCAACATTTTGTTGAATCCCCCGCTTTCCATTATACTCATAGGGAAAGAGGAAATTTTCATGTAATGCCTCTGCAGATACAATGGCTTGATAGAGCCTACTGAAATTTACCATGTTGTAGACAAAATAGACTTCATACAAATTGTTATCTATGTGCCTTTGGTAAAATCCATCATAAAATTGCAATAATACTTCATCAGCCTCAACACGCTCGATCCAGCCTTGTTAAAACAACATTGGGTGTGAGTGTCTAGTACAAGTTCAAGATGAGAAAACATAATTCAATTTCGATTTATAACTGACAAAGTATGAGATGCTACACAAACACCAAATTTGCTCATATCAAGATGGAATGGGTGATTTATCAAATTCACACCAAATGCCACATTTCTTGTATAATTGCCAATGGTAATTCGTGCAATTGTGACAAAAATATGAACTTTTTTGACATTGTCATTGTTCCTTCTGATCGACAATAAAACAACTCCATGTGACAAAAATATGAGCACCACTGACATGAAGTATTAAACATGAATTGCGCATTTCATATCTCAACATGTACATAAAAATTAGTCAACTTCATATAGCCAAGTAGAAATGTATAATGCTTGCGCCAAAAATTACCTTCTTCCAATTGAGCACACATACCTAATCAAGAGAATACTTACCAAAAACATCTACCACATCTCCACGGACAAGTGAGGGCCTTCTTTTAGCAAGTCTTGGCACTTTAAGTGCTAAAAAGTCAAAATCCTTTTGTCTCAAAGTAACAGACTTCGTATTATAAGCTTTCATGTAGTCCCGTAAACAAATAAAAGAAGAGAATCATTTAACAAGTTGGTACTACGAGAGAACCACACCATCTAGCTATCCCATTAGTCCCTCCACCCCCCACACAGAGAAAATATAAAAATTACCATAATGAGAAGTTCCTCCATCCCTAACAACGCATTGAAATACGATGCATAATTTTTCTCTGTTAAGCCTTGTAAGACAACTTTAGGAATTTGCTCAAACTCAATCACTTTCCTTATTTTTGGTGGTATGTTATATGGTTTCTCAGATGCCAAAGCTTTGGAGACTTCATCATCAACCAAGAGGAAGACAACACATTCAATTCTATCATGCGCAATGTCAATATGCACAATAGATGTGAAAACGCTAATCTCCTTGGGCACACAAGACAACCATATAGTCAGGCTACCATGTGTCCTTAACTTTGGCTGGCCAGATGGAGGTTTCAGCAGTGATAAAACGAATGAATCTTCGGGATTTGAAGCATGAATGTTCACCCCTCAAAGTACCGCATCTTCTGAAGTGGTGTTTTCTATGGTAAATGATGTTGCAGCAACCTCGTTGACAGGCACCGATTGATGCTTTCCTCCAGCAAATGAAAAGGGCACATAGACAATGACAAGACCATCCTCAGTAGGAGTGGAAGTAGTGACTGACGGATCATCCGTGAAGTCAATGAAGCCAACCTCTCCCTTGTCTCCAATGGTGGAGTATTCATCAGCCATACCTATTTGGCACTCAATTAAAATCCAACAGAAGTTTGTGAGTCCACAAGCAAAGAATACAATCAGACGAGCTACTCTAACCAAGACCCGCCTTGACTGCTGCACGAACTAGGACCCGTCCCTTACGCGCCGCCTCAGAGTGTTTCGAAGGAGATGAAAGAGATAAAGACTCGAAGGAGATGGGGGAGATGAAGTGAAACAAAGAGAGAGTAGGAGTGGAAGTGTAGATACAAATAGTCAAAGAAGAGACACATGAAGCAGAGAATCAGGAGAGGGAGATGCAATTAAGATCTCTATAAAAGAAGTGACATGGAGCAGTTTCCTACATTTAATAGCGGTCAAATCTATTAACTATGTACATCCATGCACAACGCTCATTTTGAATACATTTAATAGCGGTCAAAATTATAAGTGATAAAGTATTTTTTGTCAAATAGAATAAAACAAATGTTATATTACTACTTTAAAATGTCACGAGTCCAAGTAAATCTAAGAGAATTGAGGGATTGTGAGTAGAAGTATTCAACCAAATGTCACGCGTCCTACCAATTAAGTGACAAGCATTATCATGTAATATGGTAGAATGCGAGTTTTAGAGTACCAACAAATAATGTCGCTCTTCATGTAATATCTGGAAATTGACAACAAAATCTACATTTAATACTATCAACCTTAAATTCTTGTCATCCATTAGACATTTTACCCTATTTTTAAACTTTAATGTCACATTACATACTAAAGTTTAGAGTTGATTTTTGCCCGTTGAAATCACTATCAGTGGAGGAAGATGCGTCATTTTTATTAGTAATTCAGACATTATTATTTGTAATTATGACATTAGTTTTAGTAAGGCCGACATTAGTTTTCGATAATGGTAAAAACAACCAAGTATGACGTAATAAGTTTTGGTCATTCTTGATCTGTACTCTATGCTTATGAATCTCTCCCAGAGGTTGCCTGCCAAGTCGTATTGCATGCTCTGAGCTTACCACAATTTTGCCGCCTGTGAATCTTTGGTTTTATATGTTCTTGGCCCAAAATTTGTTTAACCTGGAAATGATTTTGTTTTAGTTAAATCTAAAACAAATTGTGTACTTTGGAAACCTATAAAAGAAAAGAGGAATAATTGGCAGAACGTTGTTCAAGATAAAAGGAAAGAGGAATAAGATGGAAATGATTTTGGCTCAAAAGATGAATAATTTGGGTTTAAGAAAAATAATGAGTTTATCGGCATATGAATTTGGAAGATAGAGGTTTGACACAGCTAATTGAATCATGATATTATGCTTTTGTATTGTATATGATGAATATCGATTAACGGATTTTAAACATCTTATTTGATGTTAAACTGATTATGGTGAAATGATATTCATGTACTGTTTATTGATATTCATGAATAAATTTATCGATATTCATAAAGTCTGTAATGATATTCATTTACTTTGTATGGCATATTCATGCTTCCAATTGTGCGATATTCATATAAATTGTAGGGATGTTCGTGTGTTAGTGTCAAAAGATTTATTCATACAAACGGTACCAATATTCTTGTTTTAATCTCTATATTTGTAATAGAATCACGTTCTTCAATGTATTATTTGTATATTCATGTACTGTGTACAGATATTCATGCATTCAATTAGGCAATATTCGTATAAACTGTACTGATATTCATGAAATTGTGTTTAGATTGAATCACGTTCTTAAAAGCTTTTTTGCATATGCTAAATATCGCTTATCCAATTTTGAACATCTTGTTTGATAGTAAACTGATTACGATGAAATGATATTCATGTACTGTGTATACATATTCATGAACCACAATAGCGATTTTCATACAATATTAAAAGATATTCACGTACTGTGTACGCATTTTCATGCAACCAAATAGGCGATATTCATATGAATTTGGAAGACGATGAGAGAGTAATCGCATATCGTGTGAAAGTGAAAATAGAAATTGAAAGGTCTCGGTTAATAATATCCCCCAAATCACGTAAATTTGTTTCAATCGGGTGTGTGCCTCCTATTGTAAAATATGTGCACATTCCTACATTCAATCCGGACCATTGATTTGATTCTAATCTAAATGTCCTTATTTGTACTTCCGTTTTACTTTAAAAGAGTGATCTGTGTTTTAACTTTTACTCCCTCCGTCCCAGATAGAAGTTCCCATTCTAAGTTGTGCACACGAATTAAGAAAAATGTACAATCTGAAATGAGTCAGAGAACAAACAGGCCCAATCTGAACCAAAACATTCCATTCAATTTAAACCATACAGATTTCATTAGCAAAAGTTAATCAACGGTTATGGTTTAATACAAGCCTAGCACATGGATTACCAAAACATTATAAGAACATTCATTCTCTAAAATCTGGAGCATTACAGATTTTTGCAGTGTTAAGCATTCACTGTCATGGAAATCTAAGCTAAAAAAACACAAACACTAAAAAAACAAAAGAATTTCCCAACATCACTGCTTGCACATGATGGCTTCAACCTTTAATCTAAACTTTGCTCCTTTCCAATTGAAGAAGACCCTGATGATGAACAAGAGCAGTTCCACATAGATCTAAATGATGTAACAGAAGACATGGAGGAAGATGATATGCTTCCAGATCTGAACCAGCCAGCAGTAGATGAAACAGAGCAAACACAAGGGACAGGTCATCACCAGTCATCCACTCAACATGAACAAGAGCAGCAAACACAAGGGACATGTCATCATCAACCATCAAGCATCAGGCTCAGCAGTGAGGAGAGGTTGCACATCTTAGTATGGTTGCTAAACAAAGCAACAGAGGGGAAACTTGAACAGGGGACAATACAAGCAGCTGTAACAGAATTCAGTGTGTCAAGAAAATGCATAGGCATATTATGGAACCAAGCAAAGCAACAGAAGCATACAGGACAAATATACAATGTGAGTACCAAATATCATAACTGTGGCATGAAAAGAATTCAAGTTCCACATGAACAGATCAAAGAACTCAATATGAGGGACAGATCATGCATCAGAGACCTAGCTACCAAGCTCAATCTTGCAAAGTCAACAGTTCACAGAATGGTGAAGAGGGGACATATAAAGCCACATACAAACAGTTTGCATCCTGGATTGAAGAATCCCAACAAACCAAAAAGATTGGAATGGATATTGGGGCTACTAGAGGGCAACACACCAGAAGCAAAGAGTGAGTATTATGGCATGTTTGATTTTGTTCACTTGGATGAAAAGTGGTTTAATCTAACCAAAAAGACACAAGAAGTATATCTAGCACAACAAGAGAAGGGGAAATACAGAGCAGCTAGTTCATCCAAATTCATACCAAAGGTCATGTTCACAACAGTGGTAGCAAGGCCAAGATACAATTCACAAGGAGAATGCACATTTGATGGGAAGATTGACATCTTCCCTTTCACTTATCAAGAGCCAGCAAAGAGATCATCAAAGAATAGAGAAAAAGGGACAATTATAACCAAGATAGTGGAGTTAGTGAATCAGTCAGTTACAAGAAGCATGCTCATCAACAACATAATTCCAACAATTAAGGCAAAATGGCCAGCAGGTGGTGGGCATAAAGTTATTTTCATTCAGCAGGATAATGCAAAGGCACACATAACTCAGGATGATCCAGAATGGCAATAGGTATATGCACAAGAAGATTTTACATTCATTTTAGTTCAACAACCTCCTAATATCCCAGATTTAAACATTTTAGACCTAGGATTTTTTAGAAGCATTTAATCTCTGATGCACAAGAAGATGCCTAAGGATGTAGATAAAATGCTTGAGGTAGTACATGAGGCCTTTTATGAACTAGACCCTAAAACCCTAGCCAATGTGTGGATGACCCTTCAATATGTAATGAATGAAATTCTAAAGTCACAAGGGGGCAATGGCTATGACATGCCACATGTAAACAAAAGGAGATTTGAAGCACAAGGGAACCTAAGTGTACAGGTTAAGGCACCTATGTGGGCTGTATTAGAGGCATGGGAATTTGTTCATGGGCATGCACAACTACCACAACCAAATGCAGAGGAGAATGCAACTCAAGGGGACAATGCAACTCAAGGGACACACCAAACCAGTCAACAAGCAACTCAAGATTTATAGATCATCATAGCATAGTACATGAATGTAATATTCTAGAATGATCTATGTAATTTTTTGGAGAAATTTATGATATTTTGTGAATCTAGCAATGCACATGAATTAAGGAATTACTGTACAAACTGAATGAATCAGAGAACAAACAAGCCCAATCTCATGCAAGAACACACAGATCACCAAAACAAACACATCATTTCAGAGAACATTGACATAAATGAGACATTAAACCAATGAATTAATAAGTTCAACATAATTAGTGAAATACCCGATATATATATATATGTTAAATGGTAAATTATTACCATGTCTATTTAAGTAACAAAGCAGATTTTGGGGGAGAAAAAAAAATCAGAAAAGGGGCAAAAGAGGGACCAAAATCTTGGCTTCGTGAGAAACAGCTAGAAGAGCTCGTACCTTCTCCTACCTTCCGCTACAGCTGCTCGGATTCCGCTGAAGATCACGACCCCAGCTGACACCGGCTACATCCTCCCTTCCCTGAGGCGAGCCGTGACCAGCTGCGGTACCGCTGCTGCTGCATTCTGTTGCTGTTGCGGTAGTGCGAGGTCGCGACGAACAACTGTGCAAGGTCGTTGTGCAGGACTGCGACGCATTGCTGGTGCAGGGTGCGACGATCTGTGAGCTGCTGCTGTTGGCTGCACTGGCTGGTGACGAGAAGCCCCATCCCGGCGGCGAGAGCAAGGTGACAACAAGGTAAATTTGGGGGTTTCTTCAATTCAATTTTATACCAGAGAATTTCTGTTGAAATTCTGTGTTGACAGAATTCTGTGCTGCTGAATTTCTGGGTTGACAAATTGGATGTGGGACAGATTTGAACTTTGGACAGATTCAGTGCATTACAGGGGCTGTGGGCATGCCATAAATCTGCTTTTGGCTGATTGTGTTGTTTTTGTGCAGTCCATTGAGCAGTTGGAGTTTTAGGTTGGTTCGTATGGTCTCTGAAATTGGTAATTGGAGGTATGATCATTTTAAGGGCTGAATTGGGGGTTTGTTAGTAGTGGCTTGGTATGGGTTAATTAATGCAAGGAATTGTTCGGTTTATCGTTGCAGGTTCGTTCCGGATTGGTTGACAGAGTTGGTGAATTCTAGGGTTGTGTCGATGAGTTTAAGGCAAGATGATTCTTGCTCATACTTTTACCTATCTCTTTTAAAAATAATTATTCTCGTATAATATTATTCTCAGTAATGATCTATGCACCTGTCCGTTAGATTGATTTAGAATTGTGGGCGTAGAATTAAATGGTTGAATGTGTGGATATCGGTTGTTTGTTGGTTATTGGTTTTGTTGGTGAATATTGGTTGTGTGCTTGATTAGTGGTTTTGTGTTGAATATTGGTTGTGTGCTTGATTAGTGGTTTTGTGTTGAATATTGGTTGTGTGCTTGATAAGTGGTTTTGTTGGTGAATATTGGTTGTGTGCTTGATTAGTGGTTTTGTTGGTGAATATTGGTTGTGTGTTTGGTTAAGTGGTTTTGTTGGTGAATATTGGTTGTATGCTTGGTTAAGTGGTTTTGTGTTGGATGTTGATTGTTGGCTAGTTATTGACTTGTTGTCGAATATTGGTTATTTGTAGCTAGTTGTGGCTGTGGATTTCCGTTGGTGGTAGTTGTTGATTGTAGCTAGTTGAGGTTGTGGATTTCCGCTGGTTGTGATGGATTGGTTGTAGTTGGTTGTGGATGGTTGATTAGTAGTGGATGATTGTTGATGGTTGTTAGCGGAGCCGGGGTGATGTTGTATCACCCGACCACGTGGGGTGTGACCTACGTTGGTTGAGGCTAGGCCGGGGTGATGATTGCCTCACCCGACCACGTGAGGGTGTGACCTTTGTGTGCTTGGTTAAGTGGTTTTGTTGGTGAATATTGGTTGTGTGCTTGGTTAAGTGGTTTTGTGTTGGATGTTGATTGTTGGCTAGTTATTGACTTGTTGTCGAATATTGGTTATTTGTAGCTAGTTGTGGTAATGGATTTCCGTTGGTGGTAGTTGTTGATTGTAGCTAGTTGAGGTTGTGGATTTCCGCTGGTTGTGATGGATTGGTTGTAGTTGGTTGTGGATGGTTGATTAGTAGTGGATGATTGTTGATGGTTGCTAGCGGAGCCGGGGTGATGTTGTATCACCCGACCACGTGGGGTGTGACCTACGTTGGTTGAGGCTAGGCCGGGGTGATGATTGTCTCACCCGACCACGTGAGGGTGTGACCTTACGTTGGTTTAGGGCCACAACTGGATGGTGAGTGTCCCATCATAAACCTTGATTGTTTGTTTCAGTTATAAGGGAGGGCATGACTCCTTATAGCTGGGTCGGGGTGATGAACGCCTCACCCGACCACGTAGGGTGTGACCTACGTTGGTTCAAGGCCACAATTGGATGGTAAGTGTCCCATCTTTAGTCTATCCATGGATAGGATGTGTTAGGGTGATGATCGTCTCACCCGTTTATGTGTTCGTTGAGGCGAAGGTTGGAATGGATAGTATGGTTATTTAGGGTGATGATCGACTCCCCCATTTATGCTCTCGTTGAGGCGGAGATTGGATTGGATGCATTAGTACAGTAGTTGAATTGAGATAATTGGTTAGTACTGGTCGCGTATAGTAGTAGTATATGTGTATATGTTTCGTAGTATTGTTAATTGACGTGTAGTAATAGTAGTATATGTGTATATGTTTCGTAGTGTTGTTAGTTGACGTGTTGGTAGTAGAAAAGAAAGTAGGATTGGATCGTCTCACCGGTTTTCTCGTTGTGTGGTTGAGGTCGGATTGAATGTGGCTAGCATAGTAAAGAGTTGGATAAAAATGGTTAATTAATGGTTATGTGATAGTGTATGTATATATTTTGATGTGTTGTTGGCATTGGTTGGTTGGCGTGATAATTATTTTATGTGTTCTACTATTTTTGCTTGATAATTCTTGCTAGTCTTTCATTAGACTAACCAACCTCGGTTTATGTTTTCGTGGTTGGCTGGTGTATCGGGTCCACCAGTCAACTAGTCTTTGTAGGTTCGGCAACAGCAAGGGGATTCTTGATCACAGATTCGTCTTCACAGTTAAAGATTTAGTTTTGCATCGGATTTGGAAATGTTGTATTAACTACTTGTGGTTTTGGATAAATTGCTATTTTGAACTTGATGCAAGGTTTAAATGTTATTCCAACCTTGTACTGGGATTTTGATGTTGATATCTTTTGTATATTTGGAAGTGTTTTGGGTTTTTTTTCTTTCTAAATTCGCCTTATAGACCTTCGGGTCTATGACACTGTAATACCTCTGGCCCGGTGTGTTACAATTAGTCTCAGCTGTCCCCAATCATCATTGATAATCTTCCAAAGTAAATTAACTATACCAAGAGCCTCATCAGTTACAAATAAACTGGTTGTTCAGTATAGTTAATTTAGCAACAATAACACGGAAGAGTATCTCATTAAATACAGCATTATCATTGACCTTTTTATTGTTATCAACCAAAGGACAGTAACACATCATGCAGATAGAAGTTCATCAACCATTTCTAGAATAAACATCCAATCTACACTTCTGAAGCCCAATTTCATGCAAGAACACACAGATCACCAAAACAAACACATCATTTCAGAGAACATTGACATGAAGGAGACATTAACCCAATGAATTAATAATTTCAACATAATTAGTCTCAGCTGTCTCCAATCATTATCGATAATCTTCCAAAGTAAATTAACTACACCAGGAGCCTCATCAGTTACAAATAAACTGGTTGCTTAGTACAGTTAATTTAGCAATGCACATGAATTAAGGAATTACTGCACAAACTGAATGAGTCAGAGAACAAACAGGCCCAATCTCATGCAAGAACACACAGATCACCAAAACAAACACATCATTTCAGAGAACTGAATGAGTCAGAGAACAAACAAGCCCAATCTTATGCAAGAACACACATATCACAAAAACAAACACATCATTTCAGAGAACATTGACATGAAGGAGACATTAAACCAATGAATTAATAAGTTCAACATAATTAGTCTCAGTTGTCCCCAATCATCATTGATAATCTTTCAAAGTTAATTAACTACACCAGGAGCCTCATCAGTTACAAATAAACTGGTTGCTCAGTACAGTTAATTTAGCAACAATAACAAGGAAGAGTATCTCATTAAATACAACATCATCATTGACATTTTTATTGTTATCAACCAAAGGACAGTAACACATCATGCAGATAGAAGTTCATCAACCATTTCTAGAATAAACATCCAATCTACACTTCTGAAGCCCAATCTCATGCACGAACACACAGATCACCAAAACAAACACATTTTTTTTAGAGAACATTGACATGAATGAGGCATTAACCCAATGAATTAATAAGTTCAACATAATTAGTCTCAGATGTCCCCAATCATCATTGATAATCTTCCAAAGTAAATTAACTATACTAGGAGCCTCATCAGTTACAAATAAACCGGTTGCTTAGTACAGTTAATTTAGCAATGCACATGAATTAAGGAATTACTGCACAAGCTGAATGAGTCAGAGAACAAACATGCCCAATCTCATGCAAGAACACATAGATCACCAAAACAAGCACATCATTTCAGAGAACATTGACATGAAGGAGACATTAAATCAATGAATTAATAAGTTCAACATAATTAGTCTCAGCTGTCCCCAATCATCATTGATAATCTTCCAAAGTAAATTAACTACACCAGTAGCCTCATCAGTTACAAATAAACTGGTTGCTCAGTACAGTTAATTTAGCAACAATAACAAGGAAGAATATCTCATTAAATACAACATCATCATTGACCTTTTTATTGTTATCAACCAAAGGAAAGTAACACATCATGCAGATAGAAGTTCATCAACCATTTCTAGAATAAACATCCAATATACACTTCTGCATAGTTCATCAACCAATCTACACTTCTGCAAAAATCATGATCCATCATAACATAATCCATCATAATTTAGCAGATTCATAACAGATCACTAAAATCATCATTATTAAACAGATTCAAGGGGACACAACATCAGAGAACAATAAAATCATCATACTTTAATAGATTCAAGGGGACAGAGCATCACACAACACTAAAATCATCATATAATTATCCATCATAACATAAGCAATTAAAATAGTTAAGAGATTCAAGGGGACTTAGCTACGCATCCTCTTCAGAATCACAAACAGGGAGTCCATCTTCCTCCGGGGACTTAGAGGGAGGCTCTCCAGAATCCCCATCATCATTGAGAACATCAACTTCTTCCAATTTTCCATCCACATTGGACTCTTCACTACGATGGGGGCTGTATGTGTGATTCCCTTTGCAATCACCCGGCCACTCGCAATAAGGATCTTCAGAGCAACAGTAGCTCCCTTCTTCTACCGATTCCGGCGAAGATTGAGAATCAGCAAAGACATCCTCGTCACTCATCTTAAAAGAGCAACAGAAACCCAAATCAATTTTTTAGGGTTCTCAGAGAAGGGGACATAGAGTAGATGGAGGTTGCACACCCAAATCGGATTTTTAGGGTTCTCAGAGAAGGAGACAGAGAGTCGATGGAGGCTACAAACCCAAATCCGGATTTTTTAGGGTTCTAAGAAAAGATGAAGGGACAGAGACCTAATTTGGGTTTTTAGGGTTTACAGAGAAGATGGAGGGACATGCAACAACTACAGAACCTCAAGAGCAACAAATGTGACTTTTCCCCAGTTTTTGAGAAGATCAAACACCAGATTTCATGATCTAAAGATCAATGTAACCTAGATCTAGGGATTTTGGAGATGAATCCAGATCTGAAAAGACCAATCGAGAAGGGGACAAGAGAAATCTAAAGAGATCAACAGATTTTTGAAGAGAACAAGAGAGATGTTGTAACACCCCCAAAACTTAACCATTTTGGAAAGGTATTACCGCCAGTGACCCCAGTGTTCCTTATCGAGATCACCCAAGGCTTTACCGTTTAAATACAATTTAGGAAATACAAATGATACATAATGATCAAAGCATTCAATTCCAAAACATAACATTGTCAAGGAAACATGAGTTACGGGATTACAACCCAATCCCGAATAGGCTAACACAGAGTTTAAACCAAATACAGCGGAAGTCTTATAAAACACATTACAACCAAAGTCATTGTCCAAAAGATCTCAACCTGTTTAAAGAAATAACTAAAATGTTCAAAAACCACCATCGACTCCATAGTCCTTCTAATCTTCTGAGCTACTTTCTATCTGATGTGCCGAATCGAACGGATGACACCAGCCCACATGCAGAGAACAAAGTTCGTGGGTTAGTCTATTTGAATAGACTAGCAAGGGTACAAAGCAGAATGGTTCGAAGCAGTCGTATTAGGTTAGACTCATCGCTTCTCGAATAATAACCGATGACAATAGTCAACCATCATACTCCTACTGGAATAAACAAGAGGTATGCACAAGAGAAGATTCTGGAAGACTGAATCTTCACAGAAATCGACTCGAAAAGAGACTCCAATAGATTGAGTCTTTAAGGAAATATGACAAATCTGGAATGTTTACAGAATCATACAACAATGATTTAAAAGTTGACTGAGATGCTTCGGTTCACGACCAACCTCATCGCATACAGCGAATCCAGATTGGAAAGAGAACGTACTATGATCAAAGTCGAGACGAGTTTTCCTAGTTGCACTATAACTTAGCTGCACTACTCGCCGAGGGTTTATTAATTATGTGCGTCGAGTAGCACTTATCTGATTTATATTACAAACCACACATCACATTATTAGACTTTTACATGTGTACCCCATCATTGGGACGACACATCTTAGTATACGTTTCGTCGAGAGTGACGTACACCGGAAGGTTTGTGACACCAGCTAAGTGTCCTGTCTCTACACACTTGTAAAAGAGACCGATCATGATCTTAGAATAGTACCAGATGGAGACGAGCCACCCCGATACCAGATTATAAAGAAACGACTGGACAGAGTCCGAGTAACGTTCCTATCTAACAATGTTAACTAAACAGTTACAGCACAATAACAGTTACAGGATAAATCCACATAAAGGCCCGAAAGGCGATCACAGATAATAGCGTTGTTCTAACAGATATACAACCTATTATAATATCAATATTTTATTTTCCAAAACAGTTTACCAAAACCATTTCCAGACAAATAGAGTATTCATTCCAAATTAATTACTCAGATAAACTACTGATAATTAATGTAAATATGGAACGAATGAGCAAGAGCGAACCGCCACTTGCCTTAATCCGCAGAGTTTGAATGAAGCCTAATGACGACGGGATTCCGGGCTCGACACAGGAACAGATCTGGCACACAGATTCCTTCGAATCGACCCATAAGGAAACCCTAAGTTAGATCCGACATAACAACAGTACGAATCTAAAAACGGCGAAAGAAATTGAAAGGAAAGACGCCACGACGACAACCAACCAAGCCAAAGCCACGAAGGCATTCTGGGCACTGGCGGCGGTCGCTGTTCTTGGCGGCGGTCGCCGCAGTTCATCACGGCGAGGAGTAGTACATTGCTGTCGAAACTAGAGAAAATTGGGCGCGAAGGATCCCTTAAGGAAAAAAAATAGCAAATTTAGGCCAATTTTTTCCAAAATTGCAAATATAATCCCTTATTACTACACATATGGCCCAAAGAGGGGTGAAAGTGTTTTTTATAGAGTTTAAGGATTTAGAATTTAGGATGTAGGATGTAGGATGTAGGATTTAGGGTTTAGAATTTAAAATTTAAGGATTTTTAAAGACTTAAAGAGTCAATAAACTAATTTATTTAATTAGAAGTCCAAATTTACTATTTGATCCCTTAAAGAGGCAAAAATGGTAAGAATCTTCTAAACTATGCAATCATATGTTGTCACGTCAATCGGGTTTGAAGTAGTGATTTGAAAGGCCCGTTTAGAAAGCCCATTTTCACTCCTAACAAAAGAAAATTGCAAAATTTCTTCAGATTTCGATTTGGGTTCTTTGGTATCCAAATCCAGTCCATGGCGAGCTACGGAGGTAGATGACGACTGAAGAAACAGTCAGAGTCAAAAGGTCGAACAAGTAGCGTGCAACAAAACGCTGCTCTCGATTCTCAAGCTCGGCGCTTGTTGGTGTAGCCATGGTTTTGCCGCTGGTGAAGCTTGGAACGCTTTTGCTGAAAACAGCTGCCAAGCCCATCGCCGCTCGCCTCAAGAAGGAGGCTGGTCGCCACGCCAAGTTTCGCCAGCTCATCATCAACATTGCGCAGGTTCATTTCTCTCACATCTATTTCCCATCTCGTTTTCTGCTATCCCTACATGTTTTTTTTCTGCCTCTGAACTTATGTCAACCAAATTCCATGTGATTCCCAGATTCTGGGATTTAGGTTTTAGATTGATAATTGAATTTCACATTCGTTTCTGCTAATTGTTGTTGCTTTGAGATCAGCTGGTTAATGAAATGAGAAGTTGAATCACCTGATCTAGGGTTTTAAAGTATGCTCAATTTTAGGTGGTTAGATAATGCACTTAAGCATGTTGCAAATGACTTGAGAATTCTGCATCATGCTACTCAGAATCCATTCCCAAGTCTAGTTTAGTTGGGTTTTTCCTCCCTAAATACCTAGCTGGTTGTGTTCTGAACAAAAAATGATTGCTTATTTTACATCTGCATTCTTTTACCCGTAGGAGTGATTGATGGTAATTTCCTTTGTCTATTTTATATTCTTCTTTTGATGAATAGTTCCTCATACCAATCAGGCGGAGCACAGATTTACAACACAAATGCAAAGACGACTGTATGGTCACAGCACCGATGTCGCTATTCGTCCTTTGGATGAGGAGAAAGCCGTCCAAGCTGCTGCTGATCTCTTTGGAGAAATCTTTGTGTTCTCGGTACCTATCTCATTAGATTTTTATTTTTAATTCATGTCAAGGAATTCAGTTTATGGAAGCATATCACTCTAAATCAATATTGGCCTTTAACCAATTATGATAGAATTCTCTACATGCAGCCATTATCTGCATTCTGCAGTATCATTAAGTTGAGGTTATCCATGTATTAATCTATCATGTGGTAAAATGCCTCCAGATACTTTTGAGCATGCTATTCGTGTCTGTTGAATTTCACATGGCAATCATGAATGTGAGTTGTACTTACACCTCAGTTTTATTCCAAAGGTCGCTGGGATTGCTGTAATCTTTGAGGTTCAAAGAAGTGCTAAATCAGAAGCTCGGAAGGAAGAAATGCGCAGGCAAGAAATTGAGGTAATTTTCTTACTCAGTCTCCTCGTAGGTCAGTTCATCTCATGCCACTGATCAGGTCATTCCTCAACATATGCTTTCTCTTCAATCACTTTTATTCAAATTTTAGCTCTCCCTTATTTCTCTTTTGAAACACCTTCCACTTATTTTAGAGACTAACCTCAATAAATTGTTTGTTATGTATAATCTACATGTTTACCCTGGTTTTCTAATTCTTTTGTGGTTTGAGAACATGGTGTTAGTAAGGTTAATTGTTGCATTGCCTTCATATTCTGTTGTTAGTGGCAGGAGCTTGTCTCTTGACAAGCCACACACTTTGGAATTTTGATACATATGCCTTTCAGTGTTGTAGTGCCACTGTAACACCCTGTAGACTCATTTATATTATTTTGCAATACATTTGAAAATATCGGTCCGTGTTAATTAATGCTGCACTTCTTTTCAAATCTCTCTTTCTTGTTTATTTTGTGGCTGGAAAAGTACATCATTGTTCAGTTATACATAGGATTAGATTGGAGGATATGATACTTTTTTTCTTGTCAAGGAGTTTAATGATCCTGTATGTGGTGGCTGGTAGGCAATTGAAAAACAAAACATGAACTTGGCCACGGAGGTTGAGCTTCTTAAGCACAGACTAGACGACTTGGAGCAACAATTTAAAGGACGAGGACTCGCTGCCATTTTCACCACTAAGAACAAGAATAATCAGCTTGTAGCAAAGGAAGACATCAAACCTGCTTCAGCTTCATGAAACTTCTATCAGTGGACTGGACGACAGTAAGAACTGCATTCTCGACTATATGATTCTCCTTCTTCTGCAATTTATTTTGCTTAGTCTTTCTTACTCTGAACACGTTCAGTTCCACACTTCTAACATAGTCTCCCTTCCCCACTTATCATTCAGGCTTGATGGTCCATCTTCTGTAATAGAAGATCAATAAACATCCCTTCATTCTAAGGACGGCAAAGGAGTCCTTCTAAGAGCTCGGAATTTACTCATCTTACAGATCCACATTTGATAGGACTCTGTTTTGTAGGGCATATGTTCTCATTGATTGATCATATTTTGATTGTGCATCAACTGGAATTGCTGGATTCCTGATTGCCTCGACTATATTTATGATTGCTGTTGTGTGGCATGTTGTGAATGTGGTTCACACATTATTGTGACTCGGTTCATGTTTAATAGAGTCACTTGATTTAAAATGAGAAACTGCAGTTGTTTTACATGTGTAGATTGAATATTAAACATGAAAAGAGTTTTATTTGGCTATGAGACTGAATCAAATTACATATTTATATAACTGGTGGATTCTACGTATGTATTTTCCAAAATGGTAACTATGTACGAGGATAAAGCAAACTGTCCAAGCAAATGGAATCACTTTGATTAATTAAAAATAATTGTTACAAACAAACAAACAAACAAATGGAAATGAATAAATAAAATCCAACAATACACCATCTTATACATTGAGCAAATACAAGAGTGCATGCCACAAATTGCACCAAGGAGATGTATAACTAATACATCAAAAACACTAAGTAAGAGTTCAAAGCGAATCCGTTTAGTACATAAGCATAAGCAAATTTCAATGTACTAACTCAAAGCTTCAGCTAAAATAAATTATACTACAAGCATTGCTTCTACAGAACAATGTGGAAATGAGGACTAGTTGAGGCTTGAAGTGTGGAAACAGAAGATAGCGGTTCTAGGCAGAGCAACATCCAGATTTTACAGCCGATACATCATCCTTTCCGCCCACATTGATGGTCTGCCCCTTTGGAAGAGACAACCCTGTAAATCTGGGTAAGAACCTCAGTGAAGGCGTTTTCCACATTTAGTGACTCGAGCGCAGATGTCTCCATGAAGATGGTGCTTTCCCTCTCTGCAAAAGCTGTGGCGTCCTCAGTTGAGACAGCAGCTCGCAAGTGGAGTCCGTGTGATCTCGGAGCTCCTTCAGCCATCTCTCTACGTTCTCGAATGTCCAACTGCTCCTCGGTAGTATGCGCTAGTGATTGCACGGTATCTAATGAAAGATGACAAAGTTTAACATGAAATCGGACACCAGATCAGAATTTCATGTAGGATGGACAAACAAGACCAACAATTTATTCATTGGGGGTGACTCAGCAAACCTCAAGATATTAGTTTGTCAGCATGAAAACGATCCTAAACTAGTGATTGGAATAATCAGAGCTGTTTATACATGAATTTCACATGAACAATCGTTCTTAACCTGCCTGATTTCCTCCACATAACAGGCCAAGAAAGAGTTGGATTTCATTATGAACTAGTAAGTAGTACAAGTTCATAGGAGTTAGTGAGGAAGTAGAGCGAACTAACACAATCACAAGCGCACTCCAGATTCAAATCAACCTTCCTCCTGACTTCCTAATTTTAACTTAAAATGCGACATTTGAAACAAGAGAGAGAAAGAGAGGAATGACCTTTCTTGGCCGGCAGTGTCCCAAATTTGAGCTTTGACGACCTTATCGTCGACGTGAATGCTACAAGTGGCGAATTCGACGCCCATTGTGGATTTGGATTCGAGGCTGAACTCGTTGCGGGTGAATCGGGAGAGGAGGTTGGATTTTCCTAGAGATGGCTTGCGGTTCGGTGAAACCGGAACCAGAACCGGCTCGAACCAAAACTGGATAAACCTCCTATATCCGGTTTCGGTTCCGGTTTGACAAAACCCAAAACCGGTGAACCGGATAGGTTTGAACCGGGTAAACTCCGGTTCTCAAGTTATATATATATTTTTTATTTTTATTTTTCTATCAATTTATTTTATAAGTCAAATTAAGTTAAATTTTAAGTTTAAGTCTTAAAGTACAAATCTTTTAAGTTTAAAGAAACGTTTACTTTATTATTATTTAAAAAAAGTATTGTCTTTTATATTTGTTTTACATTTTTTTTATATATAAAAAAGTGTGTTTTGTCCGGTTTTGAAACCGGATAAAATCGGAACTGAAACCGGATAAAACCAAAATCGGAACCGGACGGAACCGAAACCTTCGATTTCAGATTAATTCGGTTCCGGTTTTCATTTTCCCGGTTTTGAAACCGGAAACCTCCGGTTCTGAAACCGTGCCATCTCTGGATTTTCCGACCCCGGAATCGCCAATGAGGACCAACTTGAAAAGGTACTTGTAATCGTCGTCTGCTCTGAACCCCATCGTCGCCAATAAGCAGTTACCCCGACAAGAAAAGGTGCTCGAACCAGATCAGAAGGCCGAGATTCCTATCGAATTGGACAAAACTACACGTACACTATGTGCAGGAAAATTTTCTACACTCTCTGTAAAGTAGAAGGACATATGTGTAAATTTAATTTTATACTTTTTTGAAAACAGTAATCATTGAGTAATGTCTATCCCTTTTTTATTTTCTATTTTAAATTTACTTTCTTCTTCCTCCTCCTCTCATTTTCCTTCCCATATTCCATATCTGACATTTAAGGGGATACAAGTTTTTTTTATATAAAAAGGAGATACATGTTTTAAAATTAAAAGGAAGGGTTAAATTGGAGCGGATTTCTCTGGCTTAATAGGAATCAATTGAATATAAACCAACAAGTAATTCAGATGGTGTCTTCTCGATTCCGCCGCCACCGCCACCAAACTTGGGCACAGTCACCACCAACAACCACCACGACATGCGGCGTTGGCTGCCTCCGGCCCTCCAAACATCGACATTCAATTCTTCAAACAACAGCAAATCGTTACCGCCAATCCCTCTCTTGATTGCAGGCTAAATTTGAGGAAGGGTTGAATCGAGAAGATAGCACCTGTCAATAAAATTGGCATGGAAGACATGCTTGCAATCGGGCAAATCCCGACACCAATCTCCCTTGACGCAGTTATCCAAACAAACCTCGCAAAGCTCGCTCGATCTATGTCCCGTTTTCACTATGAATTTGGTTAGATTGGTCGTCGAGCGGGTGGTCATAATGGCTGCGGTGGAGGGCATCGCCTACAAGGCATAACTGGAGGAAGATGATGATTGCGATTCCGACGAAAGAAGATGGAGAGGAAGAAGATGAGCGACATTATGAAGGCCTCGAGGAGAAGGAAGAGGAGTTTGGGTTGGGCTGATTTTTTGCCAAAATTTGTGGAGAATGAATATCTCTCGGCCGGCTTGGGGGTAGGTTTAACTTTTAGGGGTGAGAATTGAAAAGTAAGAAGAGGAAAGCAGAAATCAATCAATAAAGAAATACTAGTTTTTACCAAAAAAAATAATAAACGAATAGAATGACTAAAAAGGACATGACATTAATATAATGTATTTTTATTATTTTAAATTATAAAGTGCCACATGTACAAAATTTATTGGATCTAAATCCTACACTTGTTTACACAAGTGTAGATGTATCAGTGTCCTATCGAATTGGAGAAATTGAGAGTATAAAAGTGTTTTAGTTATGTGTGGTGTGTCAGCGTGGATCTGAGAATGCGTTGGGATGAGTGAGATTGGGGCAAGTGGAGATAGATGAGATCTCGGCATTCTGAACCACATTTTGATACTATGAAAATAATTTACACAACCAAGATCAACTAAGGTACATTGCCTCCAACAACAACAAAAAAAGTGTTGGGTTACATAACGAAAAAACATGAATAAATCCCTTCACATGAAACTTTTGTGGAAACTAATCATCGATTCAGATAGTATTTGGGTGCATATCATAAGTGAAATATATTTAGTATCCTTCGACATCTTCTCCTACAAGAAAAAGTCGAATAAGTCCTAACAATCTTCCAGACTTCTTCACATTCATGATATCTTCAAAAAGGATATTTGATGGGTAGTGAAAAACAAAAATTCTATTAATTTATGGACTGACAACTGGATCCCTCATTGTGATCTTTTTTCATACTTTGACAATATCAACATTACCTTAAAAGTGTCTCATTTTAATATTCCATCTCATTAGTGGAATATTCAAGAATTAGAAAAAGTTTTACCATACTTTATTATTCAAAAATCCTAATAATATATTATAATACCCCTCATTTTTAGTAAGGGTATTTGGGTAATTTACTCAACCCTCGTTCTGTGATCGTATCGTTTTTGGAGAGGTTCGGATTTCTGTATCGAGATTTATCTCTGTAAAATCCCCTGAGTGATATAAAATACATTCGACGTATTTTTCGGGGTCTAGAATATTTGTTTGGGTACAAATAT
The DNA here is from genome assembly GCA_027886185.1 of Rheum nobile. Lineage (NCBI taxonomy): Eukaryota > Viridiplantae > Streptophyta > Magnoliopsida > Caryophyllales > Polygonaceae > Rheum > Rheum nobile. The sequence continues at coordinate 211,400 of WOAB01000536.1, read as the reverse complement.
ATTTAATCTGGGGTTTAAAACTCACGCCAAACCTTTCCCCGGGCAAACAGACGCGGAAAAGGCATTTCCGCGACCGCGGCAGTACCTACCGCGACCGCGGAAAAATGGGCTTCAGAAGGGCTGGGCACAAGAATTTTCCGCGACCGCGGATAAAGTTCTGCGACCGCGGAAAACTCCAACACACCAACGTCGCGTCGCTTAGAGCTTCGTCGTTCGCGCCACCGTCGATCTTCTGACTCGCCGTTGATCCGAGTTGGGGGAGATCCTTCCTTGGCCTATAAAAGGAGCTCGATCTGGAGGGTTGAAGGGCACACCGAAATCACTCTCTCCCTCTCAGAATCTCTCTCATTTTCTTGTTCGCCGGAGGTCGAAGCTCTCGCCGGAAATCTTCAAGCTTTTGTCGGAGCTCTCGTTGGAGGCGGTGGTGCTCTCAAGGTGGTGCATTGGAGGTGCAAGGTGCCCAAGAGTCGAGCCCCATTCGAATCGAGCCCCGTCGCGTCGCCCCCGGTGAGATTTCTCCCTTTCGAGTCATCGGAGTTCATGTCCGCGACTGCGGACATGAACTACCGCGACCGCGGCTGTGACATAGGCGACCGCGTTTGCGGCCGCTGTCATGACGCCCGCGGTGGCCTTGTCCTCGATGACCGCGACCGCAGCAGTGCCCACTGCGACCGCGGATTGCCTGGGCAATCGCGATCGTGGCTTTGGGCTTATCGGTCTCGGTCGGGGCCTTCGTTCCTTCGATTTAGTTCGTTCCTTCTTCAATTCGTATCATTTTAAATGTCAAATCTAACCTAGGATTTCGTTATGGGTCGTTGCGTAGGAATCTGTAATCCGAGTTCTGTTCCCGTTCCAGACCCTGAAACCCGTCTTCGTCAATCGTTCGTCTAATCTAAGGCAAGTGGCGGTTCGATCTTGCTTATCATTCCATATTTCTATTAATTATCAATTGTTTTAATTGTTAATTAAATGGGATGAATATTGTTTTCGTTGGGAACAATTTTGATAAACGTATTTGATACGATTAAAAGAGATATTATAATAGGTTGTATATACTGCTAGAAACAACGCTATTATAGATATATATATATATATATACTGTTGCCATGATGGCATTGATGTGGATTATTATGTGGTTTTAACTGTTTAGTTATAACGAGTATTCGTAGGAACGCTATGTACCTTGCGAGGTCTAGTTGTTTCTTTATAACTAGTGCTAGGAGGATTATTTCCCTAGTACTCTCTCTGGTCATGACCTTGCCCTTACTCAGGATAGGTGCACACAACTGGTGCCGATTCTCGGGATTTATTCCCTTCAATATCCCTCGCGATGAGATGATATATAAAAGCTTATAACGTGAATGTACGCTTTGTCACTAAAATAAGATAAGTGCCGCTATGCACATAATTACTGAACCTTGGGCGAGAAGTACAACTTGGAAACTCGTCTGGACTTCGACTAAAGTAAGTCCTCCTTCCAAATGTGAATTCGCATTACGCGGTGAGGTTGGTCGTGGACCCAAATGGGCAAGTCTTTTTAAACGCTTGTGTGAACCTTTAATGTTCCCGAACACTTGGCATACTTTCCGATAAGACTCAATCTCTTGGAGTCTTCTCTTCATATGTTTCCTTTAGACTCGATCTTTAGGAGTCTTCTCTTGATCATTCTTCTTTGAATCATTCTGTAGAGGTATTGAGGTTTACTATCGTCATCGGCTTTCATTCGAGAAGCGATGGGTCTAACCTAATACGCCTACCTTAGAACCTTTCTGTTTTACCCTTGCATAGTCTTTCATTAGACTAACCAACCGGGTTTTATTCCTTGCATGGTTGGCTGGTGTCATCCGTCTCATACGGCACATCAGGTAAACTCCCGTTACGTGAAGGCTAGAAACGACGATGAAGGCAGATGGAGTTTTTAAGAGTTTTATCAAGGTTGAGATCCTAGGCGAATGACCACTTCGATCAAGACATTTTTGTTATTTATTTAAAAGACTTCCGTTGTATTAAATTTATTCTGTATTTCTGTTGTATTTGGGATTTACGGATGTAATTCCGAGACTTTGGTTTCAATAAAAGATTATGATATTTCATATTATCAGTGTGTTTTATATATTGTATAAATTGGTTAAGCCTTGGGTGGCTTCGGATGTGGAATCTGAGGTCACTGACAGTAATACTTTCAAGGTTATATATTTGGGGGTGTTACAGATCTTGTATCAGAGCTGATTTTTTTTAAAAACGGGTTTAAAATGTTACTGGAAACATTTTTTTTTTTTACGGACAGGGATTTCAAAAACGTTTTACTAGGAACAAAACTTTTATAAACCGTTTACTCGTTTTGAACTAAGATTTTTTTTTTCTTCATTCGAATTTTTTTTGAATTTCCAAATAAAATCATACTTTACTAAAAATGTGTCGCTTGACAAACTCTGCCGTTCTAGTCGTGCCTTCTTTCCAGTCTGATATAGTAAGTTCGCTTCTATATTTAGAAAGACTAATCCTTTTCTCGTCGCCCCGCATACTATGGGCGCATTCATCTCTCACCAGAGGAACCCGAAAGAAGTCGAGGTGGCCCTGCCATCTCCAGTTAGGCTTGAGTTCCCGGTTCCCCCGCCGTGCTTTGAGGTCGGGGAGCCCATTAGTCCACCCGAGGAGGTGAAGACCGTACTCGAGGAGTCGGTGGTGTTTGTGTCTGTTAGGGTCGAGGTTCCCGCGGTGGAGCCTGAAGCGGACCCAAGGGAAGACACAGAGGAAGAGGAGGAGCCGGCGCAGTACCTTGGAGGGTACTACGACGACGACTTCGAAATTGAGGAGGATCCTGAAGAAGACCCGGAAGAAGATCCGGAGGAGGATCCTGAAGAGGACCCGGAAGAGGATCCGGAGGAGGAGGACCTCGAGGGGCAGGACTCCGAGTCCGATGGTTTTGAGCATTTACTGGTGAGCCGCGAGGAAGACCCGGAGATGGAAGTTATCCTTCCGAGTCCGGTATCGCCATTTGAGCGGGATTATTTGCCATTGTCCCCTGCCGCTTGGGAGACACTTAGTGGTGAAAATACCGCCAGGAGGAGGCCAGTGTTGAGTCCTGACTCGCGACCGGTGTTTCGCCAGAGTCAGATGGCTTACTCTGAAGAGCGTCGCCTGGTGGACGAGGCGGTTGAGCGTACTCGCTTGAGGGCAAGGCCGTGGGAGTCGATGGATATACCGAGGGTGGTCCCGACTCAACAGGCTAGGCCAAGGCCCCAAGTACTGGAGGAACGACTGGAGGAATGGTCGAACGCCCTAGACAACGTGGAGGAGAGGACATACAAGGCCGAGGTCGGTCTCTCCCGAATGATTATGGACGTCCGCGAACTCCAGGAGTATATTCGCCAAGCAAGATTGCTACTTGACCCTTTGTACGAGGTGAACAGGGCAGACTTCCAACCAGGATTTCTGGAGGAGTTTTGCCAATCACCGGGATCTGATGGGGCTGGACCAAGTGTTTCCGTGCCTAGGGAAAGGCCGAGGGATGAGCCATGTGCTCCAGGGCCGAGTAGGTCAAGAAGTCCGTCGCCAGACTCCGATGGTGAACCCCGTGCGAAGAAGCAGTGCATGAGAGTTCTCGATTATTTGAAGTATTTCAAGGCTCCATGATTAAGGCCAGTGCCGAGTTTGGCAGTTTCTTTCCTAGTATTTCAGTTTTTGTTTTGATAAGCATGGTAGTCTCCGAGCAATTTTGTCTTGCCGCTCGAGAGATTCCTTTTGTAACCCTTTCAAACTCAATTTGAGTTCATCAATGAAAATTTACCAAGTTTGATCTATTCTAAGTTGACTTTATACGTTGTACATATTGGAATGTTATTAATGTTATAAAGTACTTGGAATTTGATCGGTAAACAGATGGTAAACACAAGGAATACCATTCGTGTTGGTGCTGGGCCAAGCAACGACCCCAGACCAAATGTGAGGAATGTCGCAAACCCTTTGGATGAGAACAAGTCAGTTTCTCACAACAATCCGATAGGCAGTGACCAAGTTCCGGTCAATGCTCCAGTAGTGTTTGACGCTACGACAATTGAGGCTATTCGGGGGATTGTGATGCAAGCAGTCACCGATATTATGCGACCAATCACGCCTTAGGCACAAGGTGTGCCAATTCCTCCTGTGGTTCCGAGATTCGAGGAGCCAACTATCCATGTACCTCATGAGGAAGCTGTCAGGAACAGAGGCAACTATGGCCGGGCACTGAAGGCCATAAGCTCTATGAGGCCTGATAGCTATGATGGAAAGGGAGAGCCAGTCAAGGTGGCATATTGGTTCTCGCACATGGAGCGATTGTTCCGCAATGTCGAGTGCACAGAGGCTGAGAAAGTGCACATTGCTTCCCTTCAGCTGAAGGAGGTGGCTAGCGAGTGGTGGGAAAGCACCGGTCTAGCTGATCACCCTGGATTGAACTAAGGAATGTTCAAGGCGAAAATGACGGATCGATTCTTTTCCCGAGCTATGAGGGAAGAGAAGCATAAGGAGTTTCTCTATCCAAGGACGGATGGATTGAAAGTGACTGAGCTTGCGGCCAAGTTCAATCACCTGTTATAGTACGCTGGGTCGGAAGTGTCCAGTGATGAGCAGAAGATCTGGCATTTCCATGAGTGGATGAATCCGGACATTAAGCCACTGATGGTGCGTCACGGATGCTCTACTCTGGAGCAGTACGTGGATACAGCGTATAAGTTAGAGGTGACTCTGGAAGAGTCGGCTAAGAAGCGCAATCGCTAGAGGCCAACACAGAGCCAGCCTCAGGCGAGTGGGTTCAAGCGACCCGCGCCACTGTCTAACTTTGCCAAATCTGGCCGGGCGAGAACAAAAATGACTCATGGAGGGTCAACGCAGTGTTCGGGTCAAGGCAAGAATCCGATCCAGTGCTACAACTGTGGTACACCCGGGCACAAGAGCAATGAGTGTCCGAAGGAAAGGAAGACGTGCTTTGGCTGCAGGAAGGTGGGGCACTTGCAGTTGTTTTGTCCGTAGAGGAGGCAGAAAGGAGCTGAGTCATAGCAAGGGTCCGTTAATCATAACAATCGATCCAAATTCAGACCAGTGGAGGCTCTTAGTCCTTCGACGCAGACAATTGCACAAAACAAGGGAAAAGCCCCAGCTGCTTCTGGAGGTCAAGTTCAGCGACTCTACGAGATGCGTGAGGCTGATGGACCAAATGCTCCTACTGCTCAAGGTACTCTATACCTTCATTCTACTTCTGTGTGTATATTGTTTGATTCGGGTGCTACCCATTCTTTCATTTCGAAAAGTTGCGTAAGTAAGCTAGGCTTAGTATACAACGAGGCTTGTGAGCCTTTCGTAGTCAATCTTCCCAATGGTGAACATTTAGTTGGAACCAAGCGTCTGTCAGAAATTCCGATTACCATTCAGGGTAGAAAGTTCAAAGCAGATTTGATTTGTATAGCCATGGCTCCATACGATATTATTCTCGGTATCGATTGGCTGACGCATCACGGGACGGTGATCAATTTTAGCTCAAGGACTGTGACGGTGTCATCTGGGGGCCCGTTTGTATGCAAGTTCAAGGGTCGCAATGACGCTGATAACGGCAAGCTCATCAATGCGATGGCTGCGTTTAAGCTACTTCGACAAGGATGTGTCGGGTACATGTGCTACTTGGACAAGCCCAAGAAAGATGAGCCTTCAATTCTAGATATTCCGGTCATTTGTGAGTTCCCGGATGTCTTTCCGGAGGAGATTCCTGGTTTACCCCCGAGTCGTGACGTGGAGTTTACAATCGATCTCGAGCCTGGTACCGCGCCAATCTCCAAGGCACCGTATCGGATGGCTCTGGTGGAGATGCAAGAGTTGAAGAAGCAACTCGAGGACCTTCTTGACAAAGGTTATATAAGGCCGAGCGCATCGCCTTGGGGCGCTCCTGTTTTGTTCGTCAAGAAGAAGGATGGATCGTTCCGACTTTGTATCGACTATCGAGAGTTGAATAAAGTCACAATCAAGAACAAGTATCCGTTGCCAAGGATTGATGATCTGTTGGATCAATTGCAAGGAGCAAAAGTCTTTTCCAAGATCGATCTGAGATCTGGTTACCATCAGCTCAGGATTCATGAGGAAGACATTCCGATGACTGCTTTCCGGACGAGGTATGGCCACTATGAGTTCATAGTCATGCCATTTGGACTTACTAATGCTCCAGCAGTTTTCATGGATCTGATGCATCGATGTTTCCACCAATATCTGGACAAGTTCGTGGTGGTCTTCATCGACGATATTTTGGTCTATTCCCCGAGCAAGGAAGCTCACGAGGAACATCTTCGAATCACCTTGTCAGTCCTTAAACACAATAGGCTGTATGCAAAGTTGTCTAAGTGTGACTTCTGGATCGAAGAAGTGGCTTTCTTAGGCCATGTGATCAATGAGAATGGGGTCATGGTTGATCCCCAGAAGATTGAAGCGGTAGCCGACTAGAAGCGGCCTCAAAATGTGAAGGAGGTGCACAGTTTCTTAGGACTCGCTGGATATTACAGATGGTTCGTAGAGGGATTTTCTAAAATCGCTCTACCGATGACCGATTTACTCCGCAAAGTCCACAAGAAGTTTGTCTGGGATGACAAGTGTGAGGCCAGTTTTCAGAAACTGAAGAAGTGTCTGACCTCTGCACCATTTTTGGCGCTACCGGAAGGGAATGATGGTTATGTGGTCTATAGTGATGCTTCAAAGAATGGGTTAGGGTGCATACTGATGCAGAAAGGAAAAGTTATTGCGTACGCATCTCGGCAATTGAAAACCTATGAAGCAAACTATCCAACGCATGATATGGGGTTAGCAACTGTAGTGTTTGCGTTGAAGATTTAGAGGCACTACCTCTATGGTATAAGGTGACAAGTCTTCACCGATCACAAGAGTCTCAAGTACGTGTTCACTCAGAAGGAGTTGAATATGAGACAACGTCGCTAGTTAGAGCTACTCAAAGACTACGACATTGAGTTGCTGTATCATCCGGGCAAGGCTAATGTAGTAGCCGATGCATTAAGCCGGAAGACTACGCACGAGACTGTAGTGGCTCTACTCACTGCTCAGACCAAGCTAAACCAAGGGTTGTGCGAGATTGAAGTCTTGTACAATCAACGTCGAGGATACCTGAGTATGCTTGAGATTCAGGCTATACTACTTGATCAAATCAGGGAAAAGCAGGTTGACGACGTGGTCCTGGTAAAGCTAAGAAGTGAAGTGATGAACGGGAAAGCTCCCGGATTCGTGATTCAAGAGGATGGATCACTCTGGTTTCAGGACCAGATTTGTGTGCCTAACGTAGATGGCCTTCGCCAGTTGGTGATAAAGGAGGCTCATTCGTCAGTTTATTCTGTACATCCAGGCTCTAGCAATATGTACAAGGACCTCAGAAAGAAGTTCTGGTGGCCCAACATGAAGTGGGATGTAGCGGAGTTTGTGGCGAAATGCTTGACTTGTCAGAAAGTCAAGATATAACACCATAGACCAGGTGGTGAATTACTACATCTTCCAGTGCCAGAATGAAAATGGGAGGATATCGCTATGGATTTCGTCACAGGGTTGCCTAAGACTCAGACTCAAAAGGATACTATATGGGTAATCATTGATAGGCTCACGAAAAGTGCTTACTTCGTGGCTATCAAGTCAACATGGGGAACCCAGAAGCTATCAGAAGTGTTCCTACACGAAATTGTCCGTTTGCATGGTACTCCAAAGACCATTGTATCAGATCGTGATGGCCGATTCATGTCGAGATTCTGGAAGGAACTCCACAAGGCCATGGGAACCGAGTTGAGGTTCAGTACTGCGTTTCATCCTCAGACGGATGGACAGTCTGAGAGGACCATCCAGACCTTGGAAGATATGCTGAGAGCTTGCGTACTTGACCGTCCGACTAGCTGGGAGAACAGCCTAAGTCTGATTGAGTTCACGTACAACAATAGCTGGCATGCTACCATAAAGATGGCTCCATTCGAAACTTTGTACGGTCGAAGATGCAGATCTCCAATTTGTTAGGATGAGAATGCCGACAAGGTTATGCTCGGACCAGAATTAGTCGAAAGGACTGCTTCGACAGAAGTCTTACGCAGATCTGAAGCGCAGGAATGTCGAATTTGAGGTTGGTGATAAAGTGTTTGTCAGGGTGTCGCCATCCAAGGGCGTGTTCAGGTTCGGCAAGCGTGGGAAGCTTAACCCTCGCTACGTGGGACCGTTTGAGATCCTTGACAGGGTGGGGTCTCTAGCGTATCGTTTGGCATTACCGCCATCGGCACATCCGGTGCATAACGTGTTCCACGTATCCTTGTTGAGAAAGTACATGCCAGATGAGTCTCATGTGCTGAGTTATGAAGACATCGAGATTCAGGCAAATGGTACCTACGAGGAGATACCTGTGTGTATTCTCGAGCGTCGCGAGAAGCAATTGCAGAACAAGGTAGTACCATTAGTACGGATTCTTTGGCCCAAGGCTGGATCTGAAGAGGTTACTTGGGAAACCTGGGAGACTGAAGAGGATATGCTTAGCTGTTTTCCCGAGCTGTTTTCGGCCTAGTTTCGGGGTCGAAACCTTTTTAAGGGGGCAGTGTTGTAATGCCTCATTTTTTTTGTTTATTCGGCCAAGTTTCGGGGTCGAAACTTCTTTTAAGGGGGAGGTGATGTAATACCCCTCATTTTTAGTAAGGGTATTTGGGTAATTTACTCAACCCTCGTTCTGTGATCGTATCGTTTTTGGAGAGATTCGGATTTCTGTATCGAGATTTATATCTGTAAAATCCCTTGAGTGATATAAAATACATTCGACGTATTTTTCGGGGTCTAGAATATTTGTTTGGGTACAAATATATTTAATCCGGGGTTTAAAACCCACGCCAAACCTTTCCCCGGGCAAACAGACGCGGAAAAGGCATTTCTGCGACCGCGGCAGTACCCACCGCGACCGCTGAAAAATGGGCTTCAGAAGGGCTGGGCACAGGAATTTTCCGTGACCGCGGAAAACTCCAACACGCCAACGTCGCGTCGCTCAGAGCTTCGTCATTCGCGCCACCGTCGATCTTCTGACTCGCCGTTGATCCGGGCTGGGGGAGATCCTTCCTGGGCCTATAAAAGGAGCTCGATCTGGAGGGTTGAAGGGCACACCGAAATCACTCTCTCCCTCTCAGAATCTCTCTCGTTTTCTTGTTCGCCGGAGGTCAAAGCTCTCGCCAAAAATCTTCAAGCTTTCGCCGGAGCTCTCGTTGGAGGTGGTGGTGCTCTCAAGGTGGTGCATTGGAGGTGCAAGGTGCCCAGGAGTCGAGCCCCATTCGAATCGAGCCCCATCGCGTCGCCCCCAGTGATATTTCTCCCTTTCGAGTCGTCGGAGTTCATGTCCGCGACCGCGGACATGAACTGTCGCGACCGCGGCTGTGACATAGGCGACCGCATTCGCGGCCGCTGTCATGATGCCCACGGTGGACTTGTCCTCGACGACCGCGGCAGTGCCCACCGCGACCGCGGATTGCCTGGGCAATCGCGATCGTGGCTTTGGGCTTGTCGGTCTCGGTCGGGGCCTTCGTTCATTCGATTTAGTTCGTTCCTTCTTCGATTCATATCATTTTAAATGTCGAATCTAACCTAGGGTTTCGTTATGGGTCGTTCCGTAGGAATCTGTAATCCGAGTTATGTTCCCGTTCCGGACCCAGAAACCCGTCTTCGTCAATCGTTCGTCTAATCTAAAGCAAGTGGCGGTTCGCTCTTGCTTAACATTCCATATTTCTATTAATTATCAATTGTTTTAGTTGCTAATTAAATGGGATGAATATTGTTTTCGTTGGGAACAGTTTTGATAAACGTATTTGATACGATTAAAAGAGATATTATAATAGGTTGTATATACTGCTAGAAACAACGCTATTATAGATATATATATACTGTTGCCATGATGGCATTGATGTGGATTATTATGTGGTTTTAACTGTTTAGTTAGAACGAGTATTCGTAGGAACGCTATATACCTTGCGAGGTCTAGTTGTTTCTTTATAACTAGTGCTAGGAGGATTATTTCCCTAGTACTCTCTCTGGTCATGACCTTGACCTTACTCAGGGTAGGTGAACACAACTAGTGCCGATTCTCAGGATTTATTCTCTTCAATATCTCTCGCGATGAGATGATATATAAAAGCTTATAACGTGAATGTACGCTTTGTCACTAAAATAAGATAAGTGCCGCTATGCACATAATTAATGAACCTTGGGCGAGAAGTACAACTTGGAAACTCATCTGGACTTCGACTAAAGTAAGTCCTCCCTCCAAATCTGAATTCGCATTACGCGGTGAGGTTGGTCGTGGACCCAAATGGGCAAGTCTTTTTAAACGCTTGTGTGAAACTTTAATGTTGCCGAACACTTGGCATACTTTTCGATAAGACTCAATCTCTTGAAGTCTTCTCTTCATATGTTTCCTTTAGACTCGATATTTAGGAGTCTTCTCTTGATCATTTTTCTTTGAATCATTCTGTAGAGGTATTGAGGTTTACTATCGTCATCGGCTTTCATTCAAGAAGCGATGGGTCTAACTTAATATGCCTACCTTAGAACCTTTCTGTTTTACCCTTGCATAGTCTTTCATTAGACTAACCAACCGGGTTTTATTCCTTGCATGGTTGGCTGGTGTCATCTGTCTCATACGGCACATCAGGTAAACTCCCGTTATGTGAAGGCTAGAAACGACGATGAAGGCAGATGGAGTTTTTAAGAGTTTTATCAAGGTTGAGATCCTAGGCGAATGACCACTTCGATCAAGACATTTTTGTTATTTATTTAAAAAACTTCCGCTGTATTAAACATATTCTGTATTTCTATTGTATTTGGGATTTACGGATGTAATTCCGAGACTTTGGTTTCAATAAAAGATTATGATATTTCATATTATCAGTGTGTTTTATATATTGTATAAATTGGTTAAGCCTTGGGTGGCTTCGGATGTGGAATCTGAGGTCACTGGCGGTAATACTTTCAAGGTTATATATTTGGGGGTGTTACATATATATCCCATCATACCCAATTGATGATCAAATTATTTGAAAACTATCCTCTCATGGTAACTTCTCAGTCAAATCTGCAACATGTTTATTCCAACCTGGTACTCCCACCTCCTACTTTGACTTACTATCTTGGATTTGGAAATTAAAGATTCCACCTAAAATACATAATTTTTTTATGGAAAGCAGCTTCTGATTGCCTTCCTACGACAGCGCGATTGAATCGACACTTTTCAAGAGTACCTTCTTAATTCAGACTTTGTAATGTTGATATTGAAGATGTCGAACATTTATTTTTCTTTTGTCCTTACACCCAACGTATGATTGAAGAACTTGAATCCCATTTGAAACATTCCTTCTCCATCCAAACTACATCGAATTTCATCACTGACCTCAACCAATTTAGACACTCAAATGCCTTGCATGGACCTATGTTCTTCTATGGTGGATGATTTGGAAACATTGCAACAACTTAGTCTTTCGTGAAAACGACGATTCACAACAATCAAAGCCATCACAACAAGCTTACATTCATTTCCACTATTTGGATTTCATATATCTACTACACTTACACCCACTAAACCTTCCATCAAACGTAACAGAATACGAACTAGTAACAGAGTATGGAAGAAACCTGATCGTGATTGGGTAAAATTATACTTCGACAGATCTAGAAAGTGTGACCTATCATCACACATTGGTTATATAATTTGAGACTTTTCAGGTAGAGTCATGTCCATGGATCGATAACAAATTTTAATATCAGTGTACTACAAATAGAGGCATATGCAAAGCACTTCAGTTAAATTTAAAGAAATTAGTGATAGAAGGAGATAACCTAGTCCTTGTCAATTCAATCAAGGGAACTTGAATTATTTTTGGGAAATCCACTCCATGACAACAGACATTAACTCTTTGTTGCTTTCTTTTGATTCAGTATAGGTACATCACTTCTTCTGGTAAGCTAACCATGCGGAAAATTTTCTAGCCACTCACGACATCTGTCCTACTACAATTACGAGAATTTAGTGAATTATTACGTCTACAAATTTCCGTGGTCAAGTCATATCTAATGCATGAATGAGTTCTTTATTCTGAACTCCAGCCATGATAACTACTGTAAACAGTTTGTAACAATCATCCATTGTGATGATTCAGGATTGCCTTTCAGTTGAGAAAGGGTCCTAGTGTTTGCTTGTATAAAAAAGTGTTTCCAATGAAAAATTAACAACAACACATATGAAGGAGTTTGGACATTTTAAAGAGAGAAACATAGGGGTAAATATAGAGTGTAAATCCTTACATAACATCCTTCATGGATTTATAACACTTCACATTGGATCTACACCTATGTTGATCAACCACTTCGTTAAAACTTTTGCTTGGAAAAATCTAATGGGATAAAAAACAATGCAAAGGAAAAAAATTGCAGTGGTAACTCCCCCTCAGTTTATCAAACATCTTTCCAACGAGTATGAGTTTGTTAAACACTCCAATGGGTAAGGATTTGGTGAACTCGTTGCGGGTGAATCGGGAGAGGAGGTTGGATTTTCCTAGAGATGGCTCGCGGTTCGGTGGAACCGGAAAAAACCAAAATCGGAACCAGCTCGAATCGAAACTGGATAAACCTCCTATATTCGGTTTCGGTTTGGTAAAACCCAAAAACCGGAGAGCCGGAGGTTCGAAATCGAAGGTTTGAACCGCGTAAACCTCCGGTTCTCAAGTTATTTATATATTTTCTATTTTTATTTTTCTGTCAATTTATTTTAGAAGTCAAATTAAGTTAAATTTTAAGTTTAAGTCTTAAAGTATAAATCTTTTAAGTTTAAAGAAACATTCACTTTATTATTCTTTAAAAAAAGTAATGTCTTTTATATTTTTTTACAAAAAAAATGTTTATTCTTTTTTTTTTTATATATAAAAAAGTGTGTTTTTCCAATTTTTGAACCGAAATCGGATAAAACCAAAACCGGAACCGGACGGAACCGAAACCTCCGGTTTCATATTAATTCGGTTCCGGATTTCATTTTCCCAGTTTTGGAACCGGAAACCTCCGGTTTCGGAACCGTGCCATCTCTGGATTTTCCGACGACGGAATCGCCAATGAGGACCAACTTGAAAAGGTAATCGTAATCGTCGTCTGCTCTGAACCCCATTGTCGCCAATAAGCAGTTACCCCGACAAGAAAAGGGGCTCAAATCAGATCAGAAGGCCGAGATTCCTATCGAATTGGACAAAACTACACATACACTATGTGTAGGAAATTTTCTACACTCTCTGTAAAGTAGAAGGACATATGTGTAAATTTAATTTTATACTTTTTTGAAAACAGTAATCATTGAGTAATGGTTATCCCTTTTTTATTTTCTATTTTACATTTACTTTCTTCTTCCTCCTCCTCTCATTTTCCTTCCCATATTCCATATCTGACATTTAAGGAGATACAAGTTTTTTTATGTAAAAAGGAAATACAGGTTTTAAAATTAAAAGGAAGGGTTAAATTGGAGCAGATTTCTCTGGCTTAATAGGAATCAATTGAATAAAAACCAACAAGTAATTCAGATGGTGTCTTCTCGATTCCGCCGCCACCGCCACCAAACTTGGGCATAGTCACCACCAACAGCCACCACGGCAGGCGGCGTTGGCTGCCTCCGGCCAAGCATTCACCGGTAACCGAGCCCTCCAAACATCGACATTCAATTCTTCAAACAACAGCAAATCGCCACTGCCAATCCCCCTCTTGATTGCAGGCTAAATTTGAGGAAGGGTTGAATCAAGAAGATAACACTTGTCAACAAAATTGGCATGGAAGAATGCTTGCAATCGGGCAAATCCCGACACCAATCCCCCTTGACGCAGTTATCCAAATAAACCTCGCAAAGCTCGCTCGATCTATGTCCCGTTTTCGCTCTGAATTTGGTTAGATTGGTCGTCGAGCGGGTGGTCATAATGGCTGCGGTGGAGGACACCGCCTATAAGGCAGATCTGGAGGAAGACGATGACTGCGATTCCGACGAAAAAAGATGGAGAGGAAGAAGACGAGCGACATTATAAAGGCCTCGAGAAGGAGGAAGAAGAGTTTGGGTTAGGCTGATTTTTCGCCAGAATTTATGGAGAACGAATATCTCTCGGCCGGCTTGGGGGTAGGTTTAACTTTTATGGGTGAGAATTGAAAAGTAAGAAGAGGAAAGCAGAAATCAATCAATAAAGAAATACTAGTTTTTACCAAAAAAAAATTAATAAACGAATAGAATGACTAAAAAGGACAAGACATTAATATAATGTGATTTTAATATTTTAAATTATAAAGTGCCACATGTATAAAATTTATTGGATCTAAATCTTACACTTGTTTACACCAAGTGTAAGTGTATCACTGTCCTATCGAATTGGGGAAATTGAGAGCGTAAAAGTGTTTTAGTTATGTGTGGTGTGTCAGCGTGGATTTGGGGATGCATTGGGATGAGTGGGAGTGGGGCAAGTGGAGGTAGATGAGATCTCGGCATTCTGAACCACATTTCGATACTATGAACCTACTTTACACAACCAAGATCAACTAGGGTACACTGCCTCCAACAACAACAAAAAAAGTGTTGGGTTACATAACGAAAGAACATGAATAAATCCCTTCACATGAAACTTTTGTGGAAACTAATCATCGATTCAAATAGTATTTGGGTGCATATCATAAGTGAAATATATTTAGTATCCTTTGACATCTTCTCCTACAAGAAAAAGTCGAATTAGTCCTAACAATCTTCCAGACTTCTTCACATTCATGATATCTTCAAAAAGGATATTGGAGGGTAGTGGAAAACAAAAATTCTATTAATTTATGGACTGACAACTAGATCCCTCATTGTGATCTTTCATACTTTGACAATATCAACATTACCTTAAAAGTGTCTCATTTTATTATTCCATCTCATTAATGGAATATTCAAGAATTAGAAAAAGTTTTACCATACTTTACTATTCAAAAATCCTAAAAATATATATCCTATCATACCCAATTGATGATCTAATTATTTGAAAACTATCCTCTCATGGTAACTTCTCAGTCAAATCTGCAACATGTTTATTCCAACCTAGTACTCCTACCTCCGACTTTGACTTATTATCTTGGATTTGGAAATTTAAGATTCCACCTAAAATACAGATTTTTTTATGGAAAGCAGCTTCTGATTGCCTTCCTACGACGGAGCGATTGAATCGACACTTTTCAAGAGTACCTTCTTAATTCAGACTTTGTAATGCTGATATTGAAGATGTTGAACATTTATTTTTCTTTTGTCCTTACACCCAACGTATGATTCAAGAACTTGAATCCCATTTGAAACATTCCTTCTCCATCCAAACTACATCGAATTTCATCACTAACCTCAACCAATTTAGACACTCAAATGCCTTGCCTGAACCTATGTTCTTCTATGGTGGATGATTTGGAGACATTGCAACAACTTAGTCTTTCGTGAAAATGATGATTCACAACAATCAAAGCCATCACAACAAGTTTACATTCATTTCCACGATTTGGATTTCATCTATTACACTTACACCCACTAAACCTTCCATCAAACGTAATAGAATACGAAATAGTAATAGAGTTTGGAAGAAACCTTATCGTGATTGGGTAAAATTAAACTTCGACAGATCTAGAAAGTGTGACCTATCATCACACCTTGTTTATTTAATGAAACAAACTATGCTTGAATTGCTTCTTTCCAACTCTGCCAAATATTTCGATGTCGACATTCTTTCATTGTTTGGGGATCATTTTCTTCTTCTTCTTCCAAGGCAAGTGAATAAGCAAAGATATCATCAAGAACTACATCATCCCGATGCCACACTAAACTAGTGCTTGCATTATTAATCGACGTTTCAAATAAAAATCGTCAATATCATTATCTTTGCTTTCATATTCCTTAGATAAAATCTCTTTGTGGGTATGTTTATATTTGACATATCAACACCATTTTAAACTCTTACATGTTCTTTCCTCTTCTGGTGAATTGAATCCTTAGATTGTAGTGATCTTTCACGCTTTCGACGTGTTTGAGAATCACTTTCTATGTGTTTGTTTGGAGTTACTTCTGGAGTCTCCAAATGAGCTAGTGCATTTCCAACAAGAATATGTGACTTTGCCACTTTCTTAGCTTCTGCAAACATATCCGGTAGTCTATTTGCTATATTTTGAAAACGTAAAATCTTGAACTTCAAGTTCAGTTTCATTTGTCCCCGGGTCTAAGAATGATAGAGAAGATGCATTCCATACATTTATTTCTTAAATATCTCATTTTCTTCTTCCCATAAAGTTGGAAATTTTGTTTCATTAAAATGATAAGTAAAATATGGAGCTGTAAATAGATAACATGTCAATGGCTCTAGGTATTTAACAATCGATGGGGACTCAAAACCTGCATATATTCTTAACCTTATTTGTTTCCCCATTTTAGTTCGTTGTGGAGAAGGAATATGGACGTACACCGCACAACCAAATATTTTCAAATATGAGATATCAGGCTCTCTTCCAGAGATAAGTTTCAAGGGTGAAAACGTATTATATACTATAGGCCGAAGTCGAATTAAATCCTTGACATGCAAAACTGCATGTCCCCAAGCCGATGAGGGTAATCTTGACTTCATTAGCACGGGTCTAGCTATTAATTACAACCGCTTGTTCAACGACTCTACTATGTTGTTCTGTGTATGTGTATGAGTCACTAGATGCCCAACCACTATATTGATACACAATAGTCATTAAAATACTTTGATTTAAATTCTTCCGCATTGTCTTACCCGATTCTTTTAATTGGCTCATCTAGAAAATGAGCCCTTACTTCAATAATTTCGGCTAAATGCATTGCAAACGCAACATTCCGGGTTGAGAGCAAGCTTACATGTGACCATCGTGTTGAAGCATATATCAAAACCATAAAGTATCTTCCTTTCAAAAAAAAAAACCCATAAAGTATCTAAATGGTCCACATGGTGGTGTTATGGGTCCACATATGTCACCTTGAATTTTTTTAAGAAACATAGGACATTTCACGTTTACTTTTTTTATTGACGGTCTTGTTATTAGTTTTCCAAGAGAACAAGTTGTACATCTCAAATCACCCTTTCATAGGATTTTTAGGTCCTTAAGTGGGTGTCTATGTGAAATTTCAACGATCCTACGTTTGACCGAGTCTATCATGCCAGAAAGAAAACAATTCATTGTCAACTAACTTTCAGTCAGTAACATTATTAACTGCAATGGGGTAATTTATTGTGTCATATAAACCAAATGTATATGCTCTCATTTTCTCTGACTAGTCTGATGAGATATAATGAATAGATATTCAATACCATTTCCATTCATGGTTTTATCATGAAAGCCATTTTCTCGAATATCTTTGAAACTAAGCAAGTTTTTTTTGTGATTTACTTGAATACAAAGATTTTCTTATGTATATCCATGTTCATTCTGGTAACAAGATAGAAGCTCTTCTAGAGCCTTCTATGATATTGCTCATCCCAAATATAGTATTAACATTAGTTTTATCATGCTCATGTTCGAGTAAAACTTTGGGTTTTTCAATATGGTATGAGTTATGAGTCTTATGACACTATCTACAAGGACATAGATCTCCACCATTAAAATTTCCTTCTGTTTGATCCATTCTATATAAAGAAAGGAGAAACATATAAATGAAATCATTCAAATTGATTTATTCATAACTAAACATATATGAAATAAGAAAATTATATGCTAAGTCGTTACACCTAGAATGGGAAATTGCAACTAAGAAAAACAATGATGAAATAAATAAATATTATACAAATTATTCAGATGACTCTAGTCTTTAATTAAGGAAAAATATTGCCATCATTTGGGATATCACCAAACTTTAAGCCAAACTCATGTAAGTCCTTCTCAGTTTCAACTTGATGGAGAAAGTCAAAAGCCTCAAGGTGATTGTGGGCATAATTTCCAATTTCATCAAGCTTAGTTTACACACCTACCCTTAGCCTTCAAGGAATCTTGATATAATGCTACAAGGTGTAATGCTACACGACATGTGTGAGATCAATGCCCAACTTCTCCATATCTAAAACAAGGATTTCTAGCTTGTGATTTTGGCTTTTCTTGGTGAATATGATTCTTGGACTTGTTACGTGCATTCTTCTGGAAATCGAGGTTTACCCATGCGTTATTACGTCCTTTTCCATGACAACCACGACCACGTCCACGTCCATGTCCTTTTCCACGTCCTCTACGTGAGAAGGTAGCATTTCTATCAAGAATAGTTATAGACTGATCAGAAAGTGGTGTTGAACCAATAGGTTGAGTTTCATGGTTGTTGAGAAGCAGTTGGTTGTTCTCTTCTGCTAAAATTAAGCAAGAGAGTAATTTTTAATATGAACTCACGTTCCCTGTACGGCTCCTGGAGCACAAGGTTAGTTGCATGAAAGGTAGAGAATTTTATTTCAACATATCTTCGTCTTGTATAGACTCTCCACATAGTCTCAGTATTGATACATTACGAAATAATTCATAATTATAATATGAGACTTTCTTAAAATCATGCAACCTTAATTCATCCTTTCATTCATGACACGAGGTAAAATGACAGTCCTCTGATGATCAAAACGATCCTCTAAATTCTTCCTGAGTTCAGAGGGTCCGTAATTGTTAAATATTGATTTTCAAACTCTCGTGAAGATGATGATGAAGTAGTATCATCTAGGGATGGCAACGGGGCGGGTTTGGGGCGGGGAGTACCCTCCCCATCCCCATTTAGAATTGCATGCCCCGTCCCTGTCCCCGTCCCCATCTCCATCCCCGTTTCTTGTTTAAAATTTTCATCGTCCCCATCCTCGCCCTGTCCCCGTCCATATCGGGGAATCCCATCCTCGTTAATTTTCGCCATTTAAATTCCCCAATGGGGATTTTCCATCCCCGCTAATTTTCCCCATGCGTAATATAGCCCTAATTAGAAAATAGTTCATTCACAAATTACAAAACGTAAGCATAGGTAACCAAGAACATGCTATAGACCAGCTAACTAACAATATATCCAACCAAATACAAGCATAGAAAAAATAGTTTAACATCAAGTACCCATTAAGTACGTAAATAATTCCAAATAGTAAATACTCTTAATCATTTAAAAAATCAACAAGTAATACTAGTAGCAAAGTTGAAATTCTAGTCCAAATTAAGCAATGATGGATAGTGGATTTAACTCCTCCGGTCCTTCTGACGGGGACGAGGGCGGGGATCCCCGACGGGGACGGGGGAAAGGCGAGTACCGGGGCGGGGTCCCCTATCCCCAACCCCGTCCCCATCCCCGCCCCCGTCCCTGTATAAAATCCCCGTCCTCATCCTCGTGGCGGGGATTCCCCGCCCCGCTGCCAACCCTAGTATCATCGTTTTGGCACAATCCTGTTGGGTGCACCAAAGTTTTCTTTTATTGTTTCTCCCAAGTTGTTACTTGACAAATGGAGTTTTGCATCAACTACTTTTGTAAGATAGTTTCTTCCGGAAACATCAAGGGCAGTGAACTCCAATCTTGTAAGGTTTGACATCTTTCGAGCTTGTCGTGTTGATAACGTGCTATAAGATTGATAATAAAGTAATAGAAAACCAAAATAGATTAGAGATATTAGGAGAATGTTGATTTCTTCTTATATCTCTCTTTTCAAGGTACTCTCCTATTTTATACACACATGGGAAGAGATGTAACAGAAAAACAGTTAATACATAAGTAATTGGAAGTTTGTACATCTTTAAAAGAGAGAAATGCATGAAGCAAATATGGAGGTGTAAATTCAAAGATAACATCCTCCATGAATTTATAACAAGTGAATTTTCTTAACTCCATACACAGGGGAGGACCCGTGTGGGGTCTAGTGAGGTCCTACTAGATTTAAAAAAAAAAAATTTATTTTAATTTTTTTTTGAACATTATTTTCTTAAAAATTTTCTTCAAAATAATTTTTATATAGGATTTGTTATGCATAATCCTAAAAAATACTTAAGAAACATAACTTCACCCAAATTTGCACACAAATCTTTCAATAAAAAATGCAAAATTTTCTCTATATCTATGCTTATTTATGTTAAAAAAAAAATAGGGCTTATGGATTTATAAATTTTGAAATCAATATTTTATACAAATTTGTTGAAATTACGTAGTGAAAGTAGTAAGTATTGATAAAATTTGTGCAAATTGTGTAATTTTTGGATAAATTTTGAGTAAAATTTCATTTGGGTTCGAATATAAGGTTTGTTGTTTGAAATTATGATTGTTTGTGTAAGGTAGACAGTAGACTTAAATAGACTGTATACTTTGAAATTAGGGTTTTGTATAAAGTAGACATTAGACTTTTATTTTTCAGGATTTTAGCCCCCATTGGACTAAAATAATGTGTCTGTCCATGTCCATATGTGAAAACCGTATTCTTTTCAATGCTTATAAAAATAAAATAAATTATAAAATTTATTGTTTATCAATCATTTTCTTATATAATATTTTTTCATCAATTTTAGCAATTTATATTCACACATGTCTTTGTCGGAGCCTAGAAGTGTCAAACTTGTCATCGTTCTCGCGCACCTGCTAAAACTCATACAAAGTCGCTCATAGACAACAATGACCTCACCAAAGTCATGCACTGCACACAAGTCGCCAAATCCCATCTCTTGCGACCAAAGTTATGACCAATTTGCTTGAACTAGAAACTGAGCTCCAGTCTGATCTCAATACGATGGTACAACATGAAGATGAACTCTTGCTTCAGAAATCTTGTGCCCAATGGCTTAGAGATGGTGATAGAAACACTACCTACTACCATACTGCCATCGTAAAGAGGAAGTGTAATAAGGGTTAAGCACTTCATAATGATGTTGGAATCATTACTAAAGACAATGAGGTTATGAAGAGCATGGCACTTAATTTTTTCAGGAATTTATATTCCATCACTCCCAAGGAGATTATGCCGATCAATTTAACGAGAGGTGCGTTTCCTCCTATTCCTCACTCTAGTTTGCAACAGCTCACTACTCCCTTTGGTGATTCTGAAATCAAGGATGCCATCATGCAAATGGGAGCCTATAAAGCACTTGGAGAGGATGGATTTCGACCTCTCTTTTTCCAGAATTGTTGGGCTATTGTTGAAGGCTCTAGTACTCTTCCATCCGCCAGTTCTTCGACTTTGGCACTATGCTTGAAGGCCTCAACACCACGCTCATCGCCCTCATTCCAAAGACTGCCAATCAAGATAAAATCAGACAATTTCGGCCAATAAGTCTTTGTAACGTCCTATATAAGAATGTTATGAAGATTATGGTCAATCGGATCAGACATCTCCTCGGTGCACTCATAGGACCGACCCAGGGTAGTTTTTTTTACCGGAAAGATACATTACTGATGACATTGTGATTATGCTGAAAATCATCCATTCTATGAGAAAAAAGCAAGGGCGCAAAGGATGGATGCTCTTGAAAATTGACCTTGAAAAGGATTATGATTGGCTTCAATGGGATTTTATTGAGGAGACCTTTTATTGATGTTGGATTTCCTTCCACCTGGATTAGATGGATCACTGAATGTGTCACGACTCCATCAGTGAAACCGCTATGGAATGGCGAAATGACTGAGAGTTTTATCCCTTCACGAGGCATTTGACGAGAGGACCTGATCTTCTCTTACATTTTCGTGATGTATATTGAGAAACTGACTTTTGTAAAATGTTTATTTCTACTTTGACTTCTTTGTTCATCCATATTGGTTTTTGTAGATTTTCGTTCGGTTTTCATTTAATATGAATCGGAAACAACAAGAAATCGATAACAAATTACTTCATTAAAACCATAGAATACAATCCAACATTTGGAATAAAAAACACATAATGTTTTTATACATTTGCAACCTTACATAATAAAAAAAGACATCAAACTTATAAGTCACAAAAATCATAACCAAAATATATTGTATTACAAATCCACACGATTACATGCCTACAAATAGACGTCAAGTCCTACAAACAAATCACAAAAAACTAACAACATCCAAATAACTACAAGATTGAGTTGGTGTCATTGCGTTGTGCAGATTATCTCGTTGACCGACTGAAGAATCCTAAAGGAGGGTGAGCCTACGATGACCAAATCGAACCCGTCGAACATTCTGATTTGCTCCTTTTCTGGCAACAACACATAAATACTTGGAATCCACAAACCCCGCTTCAGTATCATATAAGAAGCTCCTTATAATACTGAATCGGAGTTTGTGGATTCCAAGTATTTCTGTGCTGCTGCCAGAAAAAGGAAAAATCAGAAACGACGGGTTTGACTTGGTCATCGAAGGCTCACCCTCCTTTAGAATTCTTGAGGCGGTGAACGGGATAATGGCCACAAGGCAATGACTCCAACTCAATGCTGTAATAATAACATTATTCATACATTTGCAAACTTACGTAATCAGAAGACATAATAAACTTATTGCTTGTAATCATAACCCCGATAATATATCTTCTTCCCCAACTTCACGTTTGAATCTGAAAGGGTGTCGCACAACTTTTTAAGCTCATTTCTTTCCAGCACAAATTCTCTGATAATCTTGGCAGCATTGTCGTCATACGGTGGATATGGCCACTTACAGGTATGACACCCTCTCATCTCCCCATCCCGCTCCATTGAGATGTAATCCTTGCATGCGAGGTACCTTCGTTTGTAGTGAATGGGCATGTCGCAAGTGTACAAGACGACCGGGAAATTGCATTGGCACATTGTAACCGGAGCCTGTGCACTGCTGGACATGCTGGACGACGAAGCCATACTATCCAACGATCTTGATATCCCAGATCTGGAATATGAATTATTTTTATCACAAGCTATAAACTCTTTAAAAAAATAAAGCCAAAGAAAGATGAATAACATTATCGAGAAACTGAATAATCCCTCGCTGGTCGAGTTTTCTCCTCTGCACGGCGTATCTTGAGCTCGGGAATGCACAAATAATGACCGTTGACAATTGAAGCCACCGAATGTGAGTTGAATGTTGTTTTTGGATGTGGAAGAGAATGAAATTGGTTGTGGTATTTATAGGCGAAACCATAGCCTTTGTGCGGCATCTGGTGCAGCACAAAGGCAACACAAAGGCGCCCTTTTGGACGGCACCAGGTGCAACACAAATAAAACACCCTGTGCTGCACTATGTGCCGCCCAAAACTGCTTAACTGTCATATTTTCTCAAATTTCGAAATTAATGTTTATGTTGGGCGGCACCTGGTGCAGCACAACGTGGTACAAAAATCACCCAAAAGTCCCCTCACAGAGTTGTGCGGCACCTTGTAGCAGTACAAAGGCACCCTTTTGGACGACACCTGGTGCAGCACAAAGTGGTACAAAAATCACCCAAAAGTCCCCTCTCACAGAGTTGTGCGGCATCTAGTGCAACACAAAGGCACCCTTTTGGACGGCACCTGGTACAGCACAAGTAAAACACCATGTGTTGCACTATGTGCCGCCCAAAAGGGTCATATTTTGCCATTCTCAATGGTCATATGAACCCATTGTAAATAGAAACCGAAATCATCTACTCATTTACACAATTCCCACTCTATAACTTCTCACAATCTTCTCGTATTTTCTATTCGTTCTAATGGCGCCTTTGGTTATCAAAGTTTACCAAAATGGGCGAATCACGTACAATCGAATGATACGCCAACGAAGTAGGATGGACATGTTTTTCCATGGCTATGAAGGTGGAGAGGTCCGCATGATAGATATGGGGGATGTCTCGCCTGGAGCCGGGGGGTTATCATTGGGTTACTTGTTTATGGCATTATTTTACAATCCAACAATCGGGGTTCACCCTAGGCGGATTTTTTACTTCCCACCGGACGTGGATCCTCCCCGACTCCGTGAGGTGATAGATGAGGATCACGTAGCTAAAATTATAGCACTTTACAGACCTGGTGTTCCAGTGACCCTTTCCACCGAGGCTGCACACCCGAAACGTCATATTTCCTAACAAGCACTTCCACCGTCATCTCATCCTCCCCAAGCTGATCAACAAACATGTTGTCGATGTGTTGCACAATTGTGTCGAACCCTCCAACGGATGTCTCAATCATGGCCTTAAGCGTAGAGTGTTGACCCTTAACCCTGAAAATAATACACACGTTTACGTTTTACTAAATGACTTTTAAAACCCAACTTGATTGAAAATGTTTGTATGAAAGTTACCTATTTGATGTTCTTGTGGCAAAATGGAGAACATCATCGCACCATGCCGCAACTAGCTTTTCCTTATGGCGAGTAAACCAAGTGTCCTCGACATATCTCACAAGGCCTTCATTCCATGTCTCCCTAAAGTGAGCAAGTCGCTCTCCATACTCCTCCTTTGTGTGTGACCTCATCACCCGACGAACACTTCCCAAGAATTTCTTCTCGTCAATTTTCATCAACTTAGCATATGCCTTCACATTACGGTCTACATGGACTTGACACAAATGGTGCCGAACCTTCGGAAACACCTTATCGGCGGCCTTGATCAGTCCTAGCTCTCGATCAGACATGATGCATACGTGACCTTTCCCCCCGAACAACCACTTCAATCGTGTCAATGCCCATGCATAGTGGCTTGTCGTCTCTCTTTCCATGAACGCGAGAGCGATGCAATATGTAAAGTTGGTGCAATTAAACCCAACAATCTGGAATAGTGGCATACCGTACCTACACATGCAACATAAAAAATACTTCAAACCCGCACAAAATGTAGAGCGTCTGGGTGAGAAATAAAAAGGCACGTCAAAACCTCCTTCCCATCTGCCCTCGTTTTAGTATCGGTGTCCAGGAAATAGCCGTTGTCCTTCAAAAAACCCCAACGACCATTGCGTCACATTCAGATTGCCCAGAGATTTCAACCTCTCCTTAGCCCTAACAGTGTACACTTGCCTCCTAGATATCGTTGAACCCGTATATTCATTCATAATCTGTGTAGAAATAACCTTCGGTCTTGCACCCGCCGTTGTATCAATCATCACTTTTCTACGTTGCTCCTTCGTAAGTCGGGAAGCAAATACATGGACAATCAAGGTGGTCGAAAGCATATGGCTGTGGCATGCTCTAACAACTGATAATGTCCACCCAGGAGCTCTACTAGCATTTCCTTGCCTAAAAATACCATGCAACAAAAAAGGACAACCCTTCTTCTTTGACCTAGCTTTATTCACTCGTATCGGGCTGACCTTTTTACCATCGACTAACTTTTTTTTTGCCGGACCTAGGTAACCCGGATCTCTCACAATGAAATATAATCCTTTTAGGCTTTGATGATTTAGTAGTAATCATCATAAAAAGACTAAAACCGACCTTTTGCACCCACTCCCTCAAACCCTCCATACTCGGAAACGTCTCATTAGTAGTAAAATAGGATGAGAAGTCAATTGCTAGAAATTCATCATCACTAGAATCACCCTATTTATATAAAAATTTAATACATTAGAGATTAATTAGTAATTACACTTATAAAAAAATCTAATTTAACCATTATTTCTAAACATTCTACATACATACATCTATGTTATTTCTAAACATTATACATACATGCATATAGTTTATTATGAAAAAACAATCATTTTATTTCTACATTTATCTAAATATTATATATACAGGTAATATCTTTATACTGTAAATAATTAAAAAGATTACGTACCCCGAAGTATTGAGGAGAAATTGGCGACTGAAAATCAACTTCATCATCTAGAGACGTGTGCGCGCTCGAAGACGACTAGGACCGCCCCCTCCAACACGAATCGCTTGACGACGACATATATATAGCCGGAAAATTACAATCCCGTATTTTTTGTTCTAATTCAGTGGTAATTCAACTACTAATACATATCTCATATATATAGCCGGCCACATTGACGGAAATTAAGCGGTCAAATTGTGCTGCACATAGTGTCGCACAAAATGACCGTTTAATTTAAAACGGAAACATTCTGGGCGGCACTATGTGCAACACAAAGTGACCGTTTAATTTCAAACGGACACTTTCTGGACTGCACCTAGTGCCGTCCAGGAACCGGTTTTTTTGGACTGCACTACGTGCCGCCCAAACAACCGGTTCAATGAATCGTTTTTTTTTTTAAATGAACCGGCCTTGTGTTGTACCTGGTGCCGCTCAAAAACCCGGTTTTTTTCAACGGCACCAGGTGTAGCACAATTTGAAGTGCGAGGTTGAAAAAATCAGAATACGCAATTTTTCGTAGTTTTTTTTTAGGTTAAAGAAACTCTCACAAGCTTTATTAAAAAATAAAGACTATTGTTTAATCAACCGGAGCATAGCCACACCCCTTACATGGGTTAAAGAAGCTTCCTTGTTCTAGCTACGTCTTTTAACAGGGTAACAAGCTTGCATATTTATGCCACAAGCGCCTCTCTTGTCCACTGTACCACGCTGCAATTTTACGTACCCATTTTCACCCCACTTTTTACCCCATGAATTCTTCAATATCCAATGTTTTCTACCTTCTTGTCCATAACCCACAACAGTTACCGCATGATTGAGTTGTTTACCACAAAAACCACTAAAGACACCCTTGCTATAAAGCTGAAATGCATATCCATCAGCATCAATGGCTACCGATACTGGTTGTCTGGCAACTGCTTCTTGAAGGAGTCTTTCCTCTCTTGCGGGTATGGTGTTATAACCGGTTATTTTCGCCGCTTTATTTCTAGTCTTTGCTTTGCTACATCTTCCGTTTTTCCCTCTGTAGGGGTACTCTTTTGCTCTGGCTATACCACCCCTTCTTTGGATATATTTGAAAGCTTCCTCTATGTATCCACCGCCGCATCCTTGGTTAGGTCCTTTAGTGTCGCAGTCCACGAGCTCTTGCTCGGATAACGAGAGAAGTTTCCCTGTTTTGATCTTGTTGATGCCTTCAACGGCTGCAACTGCCGAAAAAGCCCAACAACTTCCTGTATGTATACAAGGTCTACTTAGTACCACATTGTGCTTGAAAGACATGATTAATTTTGTAATATGTTATTGTAAAGTTGATGCAACTTGTTACCGTAAGGAATGGTTGTAAAACGAAACCGTGTTTATTAAACACCATATATAATTGAAAAATGCAATCTCAAGTGGAATAATTTTGGATAAATTTACGAAGTCTTAGAAGCGTCATTATATGTCAACATAAGAACTTTTCAGCAAGCCAATTATCATGACAATTCTCACCCTAGCACGTTTAATTTCAGGATTCTCTGTCTTCAAAACCTTAAAAAAGAGTTGTCGTTGACATGAATAGAACTTTAATCCTTATATATCAATTTAAAATCCATGTATTGTAAACTTGGATTACTAGTAGTTGTAAATTTGGATAACTTTGATAATTATTACCATTGATGACTTCTTACTATATTTCCAAATATTTTGTATTTATTTTTGAAAATGCAAATAGTTTGAGGTTCTAGCATTCATATATTATTGTATCTTGGCAAGGGCTTATATATCAACGTATTCATTTGCTAGATTAGACTAAACAATTTGCAAAGGAAAGTGAAAAAAGCATACCACATGATCCTTGGTTCTTGACCGGAGTTACAGCCCCCTTCTTCCTCCAATCTATACTCTCCGGAATATTCGTACGGGAACGCAACAGGTTGCGTTCGGTGTAGTTTGAACTCTTGCTAGGTGACCTCAAAGACGAAACGTTACCCAAGTAGAATAGCTTGAACTCATCATTAGTCATATCTGCAAATTGGTTATCTGCAAGTTTGAATGACAAGTTTTGAGCATTCATGAAGTTGATGAATTGCAAGTTGGATTGGTAGACTCCAAAACGGAACATCCATTCGTCTCTATCCTTGTATCGTCGAACATTATTCGTTAACCACTCTTGGAACCTCTTTTCCAAGGTCTTAGGATCGTAATCTGGACTCGCCTCTGTAATCAGATACAATCCGAGAGCACAAATACATAATAAACATGCATTTGTATGAAGGATTGATTTGGTCATGTGGCTTGTTTACTCCTTTGTGATTAGAGGTTTGCTTCAAATGAGTAAAAATGGTTTTCTGGAAGAGAATAAGTCATGCATGACATTGTAAATCAATGTGCATGCTCATCTCGTTGCCCTTCTTTTGAGGTATTTGAGTTTGCAAGGCTTCGATATTGTCTTCATGCAGTTTGCATTAATTATAGTTGAATTCCACAAGGCAATTAAGTTTCTATTTTTTGTGTTATTTTTGGATAGTGTTTTTGGTTCTTGTTTTTTTTTAGTCTCTGGTTAGAGAGATTTACTTGTTCAAATTTATACATTCGGAATCATATCTGACAACTTTTAATTTGTTTGATTATTTGAAATAGTTATTTTTAAAAATACTTTACTAAGACTCTGTTCGGTAAATCCGGCTGAAATAGAAGCTGGAGCTGAATGAGTAGCTGAAGCTGTAGCTGGAGCTGAATGAATAGTTGGAGCTGGAGCTGAGTTTATTAACTCAATTATTTAAAAAATATAGTTGGTGTTCGGTATTACAAGCTGAAATGAGATAAATGTAAAATTCAGCTTGTTAATCTTCAACAATCTGGGGGTCATATTAAAAAAAATGAAAAAATTAAGCTACATTAATCTACTATAAGCTTCCTAAGCTAGATTGACATTTTTTTACCGAGCACTCATTAACTAGATTAAAAAGAAAATCAAGTTTCATTAATCTCAAAAAATCTCTGCCGAACGAAGCCTAAGTATTATTTAATTATGATTGTAATTCAATAGTTAATATTGTAAGTTTTTATCTCATACATGCTTTTTTAAGCCAATTTAAACTTTAAGGGTCCAACTTGCTTTAGCCATTTGCGGTAATAATTTTCTAGTTGATTTTATAGAAGGAATTGGATAAACGACAATGAATGTTTAATTTATACGAGAACGTGTGACAATATAAATAAATACTCCGTACAATATAAATGAGCATATACTAGCAAATAGATGAATATCGTATTCTTAAAAATGCTCATCTTTTTATTGCAAATTTACTTGTATTCATTTATTTTACCTATTTGTTTACTTCGTGGTATGTGTGGATTGTTTTCGAGCTCATATATTTTATATTATGCACTCATCGTTTTCACTTTTTATATTAATATTAGCGTTCATTTTCACGGATCTTTATCGTCTGTTTATCCTTTAATGAATGGAGTTCTTCGAGGATTTGTTATGGTCCCTTAAGTGTGAACCGTCACAAAATTGTGGCAATTTAAAAAAAAAACATTAAAAAAGTAGATATGAAATGCAATTTTTAATGAAAAAATGAATGTTGGTGTGCCATCATTAACGTTTTTGAAGTTAAATTGGAGTTGCATGTTATTGAGAATAAGACAAGTATTATAGAATATAGCTAGTCTAATTCTACAATGAGTTGTTACTTCGACCCAAAGCTTTTAACTTAATGGCTGAAATCCTAATTTGAGTTCGCTTCAATCGTTTAAACCCAAAAATGTTTGACAAATCTCAAAAAACAGAAAGAGAACTCAAGCAAAGAAGGACACAAGGAGTTATTTACGCAATTCGGACAAAGTCCTACGTCTGTGGAGTCTTAAGAGGGGAGACTCGCCCAATCCAATAGGCAACACATTCCTCAAGAGTCTTACAGTTACAAAGCAAGCACACAGGCGGCAAAGGAAAGAAACAAGAGAAGAAACAAGGCACAAGAGCAAGACAAGAACAGAGAAAAGAGAAGAAGCATGTCCATTGGAAGGACACCGTGAAGACTTCAAGCAAGCATCACACAATCGAGCAACCACAGTGCTCCAAGCACTCTCTCTTTCTTTTGTCACTTTCTTTCTCTATCTCTCAATCTCTGGCACCATCGGAATCCACCAAGGAGCAGGTGAGATTCGCTCTCAAAGAGCCATTCTCATGAAGCATCCAAGCAGCGGGTCTCAACAGTGACAGCGAGAGGTTACCAAATTAGGGTAGCAGCGACTAGGGTTGAGCACCGGTCCAAACCCGGACCGGACCGGACCGGACCGACCCGGATCAGACCAGAACCAGAAACACCAAAAATGGTGGACCGGAACCCGGACCGGAAATATCCGGTCCGGTCCTATTTGGACCGGATTAGGCCCTTGCACTGTTGCACAACATGATATGAAATTGAAAATTCTGGAGTAATTAAAACAAGTTAAGGCTTAAGCACAACACACATGATCCAGCAAAATTTAGCAAATAGTTTTACACTAAATCTCAAACCCTGCAAGTTTAGTAAATCTCGAATTACAAACCCTACAAGTTTAGCTATCTCAGTAGAGAAACCCACATACTAAATCTCAAACCCTGCAAGTTTAGTAAATCTCAAATTACAAACCCTGTAAGTTTAGCTATCTCAGTAGAGAAACCCACATACTAAATCTCAAACCCTGCAAGTTTAGTAAAGCCTTACACTTACAATTCCATGATAATAACATAAATTCCACCCTTAACTTGCATACCCAAAAAATTACATGCAAGTTTACAATAGTTACAAGATATCAAAACCACCCAAAAAATTACATCCAAAGTTCCAACACTTCAGTCATTTACAAAAAAAAAACCCTTCAATTCTTTCACTTTCACCTCCCCTAGCTACAAAAAATTCCACCCTTCAATTCTTTCACTTTCACTTCCACTTAGCAATGTCTGTCACTTTATCTTCCTTCCAAAATCTACATAAATCAATCCATATGATCAAGGATCTAAAGAGCAAACCATAAATCTTTATATGACTCTTGAAATTCAGTAGCCATATCACCCTAACTAGTAACTACCATTCAATACTACAATCCAGTTAAGCACAAATCAGAATGAGCTAGTAGAGTTGTTGTACACTTGTATATGACACTTGTACATGCCACAAATCAGAAATTCAGTAGCCACATCACACCCTAACTACCATTTTAATGTTGAACAATATGTCTTCAATTCATCAAAGGCTTATAACAGAGGCAGAAAATAAATCAAAATATCACATGATTATAGTATATTACCTTGATCTCAAAAGTAAATCGGTTCCTTGTCAGCTAAAGATAACACACTTGACGAGATGTCTTTCTCCACATCTAAATCAAATTTAAGTATTGAACTTAAAAAATCAGAAATCTAAATGTGTTATATCTATTACAAAAATATTGCAAAAGTAAATAAAGGGTACCTTCTTCCATTTTTACAAGCATTGTAGAATCACCCTCATCATCAAGTTCAATGCAGCCAACGCTAGACCTTAAATTTGCAAGAAGCCAATCTTGTGTACAAATGAGTCCTTGAACCGTCTTATTACCACATGCATCAAAATGTAAAATGATTAAAACAAGAATAACTAAATAAATATGTAACTAAGCCAAGGAAAATAATTAGCATACCTTAGGAGTTAAGCGGCTTCGAAATTTATCGAGAGTGCGTCCTCCAGTACTAAAGGCTGACTCAGAAGGGACAATAGAGATATGAATAGCTAAAACATCACGAGCCATGCGTGCAAGAATAGGAAATCGAACCTCATGCTTTTTCCACCAGACCAATATCTGATTTTGATCTTCTGAACTCCTTAACTCAGTCAGATATTGATCAAATTCAGTGACCCCAATATCAGAATCGTCGAGCTGTTTCCTTTTCTGGTTGAGATTATTCAAAAACTTAGAAACTGGTTTCTCCCTTTGTCTAGCCAAACTTGTCTCCTCAATGACGAGAAACAGGAAGACTATATATACTTCTATACTCCTCAAATAATCCAACAACAAACGCCCTAACCTTTTTTGCTAATTCATTTCCTTTAGTATTCCCATACAAGTCTTGTAGACCCATTTCCACCATAGCAAACTTATAAGTTGGATCCAGAATGATGGCAACAAAAATCATCATATTCATCTTCTCTATATCATCCCAATACTTGTTACACTTGCCCTTCATTTCCAAAGCCATGGCTTGACAATCTAAATCTTCACTTACTATCCAAGTATCCAATGCAGTCACAATATTACCAATGTAAAAAAAAACATTATTCATAGTAACATAAGAAGAAGCAGACACATCCTTTGTGAAATCAAAGATTTTTTTCAAAAAAGTCACAAGGACCCCAACCTTTTTCCACTCAGCTGGTGTGATTTCTCCTATACTCTCACCTTTAGCATTTTTTGGAGGATCCAATCGAGAGAAAATAGCCTTGTACTTAAATGCAACCTGCAGCATATCGTAAGTTGAGTTCCAACATGTAGGACAATCAAGAATCAGTGAACAATGTGTCTCAACCCTCAATTTTACAGCTTGTTCTTCAAACCAACTAATCCTTGACAGAGAACCCCTCCAATACTTAACATAAGCCCTCACTTTATCAATGCACTTAACTTGCAACTTCAATCCATCAGACACAATAAGATTAGCTATATGAGCTACACATCTCATATGCATATGGTTAGCATTATTAATGAAAAAGCCATTTGATCTAATCAAATCTTTGAAGGCAGTAACAGATGAATCATTAGAACTCACATTATCAACAGTTATGGTAAAAACTTTATCAAATAAACCCCAAGGCCTAAGACAGTCATCAATTCCTCTAGCAATATATTCCCCCTTATGGCCAACAATTGGACAAAAATTCAGAATTCTTTTCTGCAGCACCCAGTCATTATCAATAAAATGCGCAGTGACACACATGTAATTGATTTTCTGAATTGAAGTCCAAGAATCAGTTGTTATACAAACACTCTGATAACTCAACTTAACAAAAGCTTTTAGCAGAACCTTTTCACTCAAGTACATAGCATAGCAATCTCGTGCAACCGTACAACGTGAAGGAACCTTGAATGTGGGGCTAATTGTCCTAAGTAGCAACTTCAGACCAGGTCTTTCTACTGATCTAAATGGCATCTCATCCATAATTATCATTTTAGCTAGTGAAGTCCTAGCATCATTTTGATTCAACACCCAATTTCTCATTTTACCTTGACCTGATTCATTAACCTTCTCTAAAATAATTCTAGATTTGGTACCTTTGGTCTTGTTTTCTGGATTTTCTGCACATGTCTCCCAATGCTTCTTGATATTCTTGCAACCAATATCATTCGAATGAGCTGCATATGTCTTCTGGCAGTAGATGCATTCCGCTCTGACCTTGTCATTTTCATCCTTATATTTCTTGAAAGTTTTCCAATACTCCTTCCTTCCTTTGAATTCAATATACTCTCTAGCTCTTTTTTTTCGGTGGTTCTTCATTTGTCAAAACTGGCACTTCACTTTCTGCACTCAAATCCTCATCCATGTTGTCCATGGAATTTTCAGAAGCATCAGGAGTATTGCGGGTTAAACCGGATTGAATTTCTTTTGACTTTGATATGGTCGACCCTCGAGTTCTTTTAGTGCTTTGCCTTTGGATATTGGAGGTCGATATCTGTATGTACATTCAAGAAATCAGAAATATAAATTTAGAGAGGCAAAAGAAAGTTTGTGAATCAGTTACAAACTTACAATGTGAAACATGCTTAACAAATAACAACTAAATCATAATTAGTCAATACTCCAAAATCATTCACCGGAAAACAACTAAAGGAATCAAATTGTTTTCCAGTGAATGATTGTTGGAACCTTGACGTTCCCTCTGGTTTTGATGATGATAAACACCATTAGATTTTATATTTTCTTGTTGTTCCTATGAGTTTCAGGTTTTATGAAAGGATAAAGGAACAATGGAAAACAGTGAAGAAGAGAAAGCAGAGAAGCATAAAGGAACGTTGTGGAAACAAGAAACAGTTCCTCACAAACAAATTGGAAATCTGGAAAGCGCTTGAGGGTTATACAAGGAAAGTGCTATTTATGGAAACACCGTGTCTGTGGAACAACGCGAGAACGCAGAGATGCCAGCTATTCCCAGACTGACTCAACTATACAAGGAAACAAGATTTCGTGTTTTACTTAAAGACGAAGGAGAAGATATTGAGTCTTAGGATAGTTTATCCAAGGAAACTATGTGATTATCAGCTTTAGTGTTTATTTGGAAACGAAGTTTTTCATAGTTACCATATGTGTTTATTATTAGATAATTGGAAATAGGATCTTTGTTAGACACTATATATAGATGAGAACTATCTTGGGGAAAGACATCTCAGCTATTGTCATCCAGAGCTCTTGGGAACTGAGATCGAAAAGCCTAAGGCAAGGTACGGGAAGTTCTTGCTTTGGTTTTGTTTTGTTCTTGTGTTGTTTAGAGGTGATTGCACTCAAAGTCTTTAGCCTAGGGTATAGGTGGAGAGAAGACTTGTGAGTTTGTACAACTCTAATAATACAAGTACACGTTTGGGAACTTTGTTGTTACTTTGAATCTTTACTTATTTCCGCTGCCCAGGGAACAGTCATATCGTTCCCTGTTTAACACACTAACGATTCAACAATTGGTATCAGAGCGGGTTAGCTCTAGATTGTGTGTTCTTTTCAGATTCACAAGTAATAATGGCTTTCACTCATGAAGTTGGGCTTGGGAACAACAAACATCCGTTCTTGCCTATTGGTGGAAAGTTCCAACACTGAAAGGACCTCTTCACAGACTGGTTGAAGAGTAATGACTATCAATGCTGGAGAGTCATTGAGGTTGGTGAAGAAAAGGTTGCTTAAGATGTAATCAAAGGGATAAAACCTTAGAGCCCAAATGATTTCAAAATCATGGAAAAGAACTCTAAGGCTCAGATGTTTATCAACAACGCAATCAGTATTGAAGATGCATCCAAGTTACACTCCTATGCCACTGCAAAGGATATGTGGGCAGCCTTGGAACAGATGTACATGGGAAGTTCTGATCTCATAGAGCTTGATCGTTTCCAAGCAAAGAAAGACTTCTATAACTTCGCCATGATTGCTGGTGAGACTGTTTCCTCTTATCAATCCAGATTTGAGGAAATCACTACTAGACTTGCTGCTCATGATGTCGATGAAAACGAAATCCTCCCCAAGGAGAAAATTTTCATTATTATCGATGGACTTCCTCCAAGGCATAAAATAACTAAAGCAATTCTCAAGGAGAATCCTAACACTCTCAAACTCACACTTCATGAAGTATTTGGGAAGATTAAAAAGTATGATGAAGAAGACAAACATGTTAAACCTAAAGGCATTGCCTTGATGGTTGAAAAGGCTTTCGAGATGATAGAGAACAACAAAGCCGACAACTTGGATGGTGTCGATCCAGAAACTGCTCTTCTCACCAAGGCCATGCGAACTCTCTATCGCAAAGGTCGATCATTTAGGAATGATGGGAACAATGGTGAGAAACGAGACATCAAGGATGTTACTTGTTTCAAATGCAAGGAAAAGGGTCACTATGCCAACAAGTGCCCTAAAGGGAACAACTCAGACAACAATGGTGAAAATTATGAGAACGAGAAAAAGAAGGCTTTCGTTGCTGTCTGGGGAGATGATTGTGCCAACTCTGAAGATGACGAACCAGAGTCATGGGGGAACAACAGAATGTGTGCAATGACTTTGAAGTCACTAAGTGAAGAACAAGAGGTAGATCCTGAAACATTTTTTGAATCTCTTGTCAATTTTGATAAAAAAATCCTTGATTTCTCTCATCAAAAGCATGTATAATGAGAATCTTAAAACTCAAAACGACCTAGGTAATGCTGAGGAAAAATGCATTGAATTAAATGAATCCTTATCTAAAATTGCTAGTTCCTCTACTGTTCCTTGTGTTAGAAGTGATGTTAGTCACAGTGAACCTAGTTCTCTTAGCACTGTTAGGGAACCGTCTCAGATGAAAGCTCAGATTGATAAAATTCACTCCATCTTAGTTGAGCAAAAGCTTAAGGAAGAAGAAATTCGCTTTGTTGCACCCAAGTATGGTCTGGGGTACAACGGAGAAAAACAAGATAGTGAAGAACATGAGCCAACTATACCTGAGCTTAGAGAGATGAAGGATAGGGAACTTCAGAGTACTAGGGATAGGAACTCATACCTAGAAGAGCATGTGAAAACTCTGGAGAGTGGGTTGAGTGAAGATCAATCATGTTACCAAGGTCAACCTGCCCATAAGATGTATCCCATCCAATCCCAAGGAAATTTGCCTAATATACCTGATCCAATTTGAGCCAAGCAACGTAGAATGCCTGTCCCAAATCGTAAGTATACCTTGGGGGACTATTATAAGATCTGCTGGCACTGTGGGCACAACGGCCATGTTGTGAAAAACTGTGCTAAGAAACAAAAGTTCACTGAAGAGCATACACAACGCAGGAGGAATAGTAGGAGTAACAATGTTGATTTAAATGATTATGATGCATCTCCTAACATGTGCAATGCTATTCCTAGATGATGTGACCTTACTCGCCATGTCAGCTAGAGAGGAGGTAGACGCCATGAGACATCCGCCTTGAGACTCCTCTACAGCTACATCTATCCCGAGCTAGATTTAGGAGACTTGCTATTTCTAGTTCTTACTATGTTTAGACATTACTTCTTTAATACTTATGTTTACAATATTTCTATTTTTAGTAGCTGCTAGTTCTGGAGTGGTTTCCATTTGTGTTAAATGGGCCGCCAGATTTAGTAACTAGAGAGTTTGGCCCATTAGGTCAACTCTCTAGTATAAATAGGAACTCTTGTCTTCATTTCCAAGCACGTCAAATTAAGCCTAAGTTTCAAGTCGAGTAAACTCCTTAAACCCCGGGCCCCGACGTCAACAATCTTTGCGTTTCTAGTCGAACTATCCTGGCGCATCGATTCGGTTATCCTCAACAATTAACGCATTTCTAGTTGAATTATCCTGGCGTGTTAATTCGGTTACCCATATTATCCGCAACCAAACACAAACCCTAACCCTAATCACATAAATCTTCATGGCCGCCGCCCCTCACACCTCCTCTCCGCCGCGCCTCCCTCCATCGCTGCCGCACCTTCACCCTACAGCCGCCGGTGCTTCCGATTCCCTACAGCCGCCGGTGCTTCCGATTCCCTACAGCCGCCGCCTCATCTATTTCACTTCTGAAGAGTTGTTTCGCCCTACTACGCGTTCATCGGATCCTCGACAACAACTTGTAGTCTTTCCGTCGGGCAAGGTTACATCAATTGGCATTAGAGCCTTCGAACTGCATAAGTCGTTCCAACTCTTCTTTCAATCACTCCTTCGCTTCTGTAAATCAATTCCTGCATCAAAAAAAAAAATTGCTACGAACTAGGACCCCAGATTTTCGTCCATTTTTTTTTCCTTTTTTGCAATTTTCTTTCATAACCTTGCATAGCTTCTCGATACGAGTCCGGGCATATAAAATTATCCCAAAATGGACATCGTTTGACCCCTCAAAAGGCCAAAATACGAATCCTTCCCTGTTGCCCAAACCCTAGCCGCCGGTCGGTTCGGTTCAACTTGGCCTCCAAGATTTGTTGTTGTGTTACTCAAACCCTAGCCTTGGCCCCCAAACTTGGCCTCCAAACTTGGCCCCCAAACTTTGCCTCCAAGCTTCGTACCAACTTGGCCTCCAAGCTTTGCCGAACCATTCACACATATTTTCAGCATTTTTTGGTGTTTTTGCTTGGTTGTTGATTGTGTTTATTGTAAATCCGCTTGCATATAGGCTTAGATAGTTTGCTTGCAACTGTGTTTGCCTTGTTTGCGCCAACAATCTACATCTTCTCAATCTCTTTATCTTCAAACTTGAATCACTGCACTATTGATTTTTTCTTTTTTTTTCCCTGCATTGTTTCTGGTGAACTTTTGCTGCTGTTCGTCTTTCCTTTGCTGAAGTTTCTGCGTTGTTGCATTGTTATTTCTGCTGTTCGTCAATCTGCTGAACTTTTGCTGCTGTAATTGGCTGTAGCTGTTCGCAGATTTCAAAAAAAAAAACACAAAAAATAAATAAATAGAACCACACAAGCCAAAATAAGGCAAGTGCGTTTCTTTGCAGTGCAAGAAGGGAGATCTCGGTCTTGAATCCGGCACCTTCAATTAACCGTCTTCACAAGTGATTCATTTACCATCTTCTATCTCTTTCATTGTCTGGGCTGCATATCTGGGTTGACTGTGTTGTGCTTGCTTTTGTGCTTATATCCTTGCATATCTACTTTCGACATTTTCTTTGCTGAGCATTGCCTTGATTTTGTTGATTGTTGTGTGACTTGCTTTAGCCAGCTCGTAACCGCCCACACGACCAGCCAGATTAGTTCCCTGAGTGATTGCTTGTTGAGTTCGATTCTGCTTACCTATTTGTTGTTTCTCTGTTGTTGTTGTTGTTCGCTTTGATCCTGTGGTTTGCTACATCTTGCTATCAGGTACCATGTCTGAAGGTGATACAACCCGTGATACATGCTCAGAGACTGCAACACAGAAGATGCTAAGAGAGTTGCTTGCTGCCTACAAAGTCCAAGATGCGCAGATAGCCGAGCTCATGCGTCAGAATGAAGAGATCTTAGCTCGACAACAACCGTCTTCGCTCGCTACAGTCGCTTCTAATCAGGGTCAGTTACATGCAGATGAGTTGAGTGCCCTAGCCCTGGAAAAGGCGAAGGGTAAAGCTGTGATGCCTCCCTCCACGTCGACTCCAGGCCAGCTGAAGCACCTAGAGTCGTAGAAAGAAAGCATTGTCGTCCCGCAGCGTCATCGACAACGACGGTCTACGCAGGTCGTGATCCGGGAGGATGACCCAGAAGCTGCAGAGGCAGATGATGAGAGTTCCCAGGAGGAACATGAGGACGATCAGGTTCATTCCAGTGATCAACATAGGGAAGGCCGCTCTCAGCCATTATAGCCTCCTACAGGTCGACCACACCGCCAGCCGTCAGGTTCGCATCTTCAGCAGCCTCCGCGTCAGCATCGTCACCGACAATCTTTTGTTGTGCCGTTTGATGTTGATGCATTTTAGGATCATCAGAGTGTTCGCACTCCTATCTATTCGGATGAGGAGGATCAGTTTGATGAGTACGTCCAAGAGGAGGATGAGGGTCAGTTTGGGTATGCTCATGGTTCCACCCACCATTACAGGATCCCCCCGAGTTACAGTAGCACCATACCAGTTATGTTCCACCTCCTCGTCTGCCTCAGAATCAGGCAGCGTATTGGAACGTTGTCCATAACGGCAACCGACGGCCGGCTCGCCAACACCAGTGCCCCGCCGTAGGCCATCAACGTCATTGACAACCTGCTCGCGACCCGCCGCCGTATGTCGGGCCACAATACGGTCAGTATGCAGCTCCTCCCCAGCATGCAGCTCGTCACTTCGAGCACCATGAGGACCCTGCATCACCATTTCCTGACCATCGGGCCCAACCACATGTGCACCGTAGAGATATTAAGGTAAAGATCAAACCCTTCTTTGGTTTATATGACCCTGCTATTTTCCTTGAGTGGTTGCAGAACACGGAGCATGTACTGCGACACTTAACCGTCCAGGAGCATGAGAAGGTGGAGCTCGTTACCTTACATTTTGAGGGAGTTGCTCAGACCTAGTGGAATCGTCTTGAGCAGCAACATTACAGGATGGGTTGACCACCCATTAGTGAATGGCATCAGCTTGTGCATATTATGACTAGAAAGTATGTGCCTTCGACCTACAAGGAGCAGATGCGGTCGGAGATAGCACGTGCTAGACAGGGTTCTGATTCGCCACAGGAGTTCTTCGCTCGCCTAGAAGACATGTTCTTCAAGGCTGGCATCAGTGTTGCTCCGGGAACCTTGAGGACGCGGTTCATTACTGGGCTTAACCAACCCTTTAGTGATTAGGTCGACGTGCTGCCGATACAGGATCTCAAGAATGACGTTCACACTGCCCAGAAGCTATATCTTTAGCACCTGCGTCACAAGCAGCAACCATGGCAGTCTACGACATCATCCAGGTATGGTTCCCGACCCTTCAATCCGGGTTATGGCACTAACTCTATTGCTTCTTCTAGTGTGCCTAGATAGGACCACAGCAGCACAGGTACTGCATCTGGCTCGACCCCGCAACGATCAACCCCGCCTGCTCTTGCTCGCCGGCCGCAGCCGCCAGCTTCAGAGACCGCTCATTCTGACCGAGCCTGAGATCTGGAGTGCTACAAGTGTGGCGGAAAAGGACACTACCAGAGAGACTATCCTAATGCCAAGAAGGTCCTCTTCTCCACCCAGTCTGCAGGTTATGAGAGTTATGACGACGCCGATACCGACGTCGAGCCTATTCCTGCAGTTGTCTATACAGCCGATGCTGATGGTTGTGTGGTCGGCACTGCCGACCACCAGGATGACCAGGCATATCGCCTTGCCTTGCTCTCTAGAAGCGTGCTGAGCGTCAAGGAGGGAGCCCTTACTGAGCAACGGGAGAACTTGTTTCATGCTCGGTGTAGACTTCAGGATGCATCGCTGAGTGTGATCATTGATGGGGGGTCGTGCTGCAACATCATCAATGAGAAGGTTGTGCAACATTTCAACCTTCCGACTACACCGCACCCTGCTCCATATGGACTTCAGTGGATCTCTGATGGATCGGGTAACAAAGTATCACAACAGTGTCTTATTTCTTTTTCCATTGGTCCATATAGCGACACTGTGTTTTGTGATGTTACCGCCATGGATGCTACCCATTTGTTTTTGGGACGTCCGTGGCAATATGATCGTCACGTGCTTCACGATGGGTATTTGAACACTTACATGTTCACTTACCACGGGAAGCGCGTGACACTCTCACCTATGACTCCGCATGAGATTTTGCAGGATATGGCTGACCGACAACACCAGAAGGCAATAGAGGCCTCGGGACGCAAGCCACCTGACGCACTAGACCCGACGGGCAGCTCCTCCACCACCAGTTTGCCTACTCCTGCGAGGTCTACAGCGAACACGACAGGAAAGCGAGCTCCCGGTCCAGGCGGCAATGTGCATCCTACTTCGCCTCTGCGTGGCACCTGTGAGCGCAAATCGCTACTCTGCGTACCTCCTCCAGGCAAGTTTCCTTGTGTCCTTGATAGTTCTATTCCTTTTCCCACTACTATGTCAGAGCCTGCCCTCTCGCCGAGTTTTTTGTCTTTTTTGCAGGACTTGCGGGTGGACAAGCATCCTCAGGAGCTACAAGGACGGAGGAACACTCAGCTTGAGCAGCGCCCTTAGCCGACCCGGGACATGCATCCTCCGGAGCTGCAAGGCACTCAGCTTGAACAACGCCCTCAACCGACCGGGGACAGACCTTGATTGGTTTTTCGCCCGGGGGACAACGCATATCAGCTGGAGGCCGAGCCTGATAAAGGTGAAGCGGGGACGCTTCACAACCAAGTGGGGGAGGGTGATGTGACCCTGCCCGCCATGTCAGCTAGAGAGGAGATAGACGCCATGAGACATCCACCTTGAGACTCCTCTACAGCTATATCTATCCCGAGCTAGATTTAGGAGACTTGCTATTTCTAGTTCTTACTATGTTTAGACATTACTACTTTAGTACTTCTGTTTATAGTATTTCTATTTTTAGTAGCTGCTAGTTCTGGAGTGGTTTCCATTTGTGTTAAATGGGCCGCCAAATTTGGTAACTAGAGAGTTTGGCCCATTAGGCCCATTAGGTCAACTCCGGCCCATTAGGTCAACTCTCTAGTATAAATAGGAACTCTTGTCTTCATTTCCAAGCACGTCAAATTAATCCTAAGTTTCAAGTCGAGTAAACTCGAACCCCGGGCCCCAACGTCAACAATCTTTGCGTTTCTAGTCGAACTATCCTAGCGCATCGATTCAGTTATCCTCAACAATTAATGCATTTCTAGTTGAATTATCCTGGCGCGTTAATTCGGTTACCCATATTATCCACAACCAAACACAAACCCTAACCCTAATCACATACATCTTCATGGCCGTCGCCCCTCACACCTCCTCTCTGTCGCGCCTCCCTCCATCGCCGCCGCACCTTCACCCTACAGCCGCCGGTGCTTTCGATTCCCTACAGCCGCCGCCTCATCTATTTCACTTCCGAAGAGTTGTTTCACCCTACTACGCGTTCATCGGATCCTCGACAACAACTTGTAGTCTTTCCGTCGGGCAAGGTTACATCACTAGAGAATATCATTTTATCTCTAAACGACCAGGTAAAGCCAAGCTTGCCTGGGTCGCTAAACACTAACTCTCTTAATGCAGGATGAAGTGAGGGGGAACAACAGGTGGTTCATTGATAGCGCGTGCTCTTTCCATATGACAGGAAATAAAGATCACCTTACCTCACTTCAACAACACTCTAAGGGAACAGTGTCCCTTGGAGATAAACGATGCAGAGAGATAGTGGGAACTGGAGAAGCTACCTTGAACTCAAGCATCAAAGTAAAAGACGTTAGTCTGGTTCATCAACTTGGTTTTAATTTGTTAAGTGTAGCTCAACTTTGTGATCAAGGAGACAACGAGACTGTGTTCACAACCAAAGATTGCTACGTAAGGAATAGAAGAACCAAGGAGATAGTATTAAAAAGTGTCAGGTTCAACGATGTGTACATAGTTGACACAACATTCAAGCCTTCAAGGGAACTGTGCTTTGCGTCTCTAGCTGAAGAGACGAAACTGTGACACAGAAGGCTTGGACATGCAAATTTACAACTTATTCACAAACTTTACAAGAAGGAACTGGTTAGAGGGCTTCCAAATGTCAAGCCTGAGATCCATGGAGTCTGTGAACCCTGTGTAAGAGGGAAGCAAACACGTTCCTCTTTCAAGAGCAAACCGGATGTTACCACTTCTCGTCCTCTGGAACTGATCCATATGGATCTCTGTGGTCCCATGAGGATAAGAAGTCATGTAGGAAACATGTATGTGTTTGTTATTGTTGACGATTACTCTAGATTCACATGGACAATCTTTCTCTTTTCCAAAGAACAGGTCTTCGAGACATTTGAAACCTTCATCAAAGGTGTGGAAACCAATCTGGGACACAAGCTAAGCTCCATCCAATCTGACCATGGAACGGAGTTTGAGAATTCCAGGTTTCTTGATTACTGCAGGGAACATGTGGTGTCTCATAACTTCTCAGCTCCTAGGACACCACAGCAAAATGGAGTGGTCGAGAGGAAGAACAGAACATTGGAGGACATGGCTAGAACAATGCTCATAGCAAGCAACCTTCCTCGAATATTCTGGGCTGAGGCGATCAACATGTCATGTTATATCCTTAATCGTGCTATGATTAGACCATTGTTAAATAAAACTGCTTATGAACTAATCAGGGAACGCAAGCCCAATGTTTCCCACTTGTGTGCCTTTGGTTGCAGGTGCTTCATTCACAACAATGGAAAAGACAACCTGGGAAAATTTGATCCAAGGAGCGATGAAGTTATATTTCTGGGATATGCAACTACAAGCAAAGCTTATCGAGTCTACAATAAAAGAACCCGGAAGATTGAAGAGAGCATTCATGTTGTCTTCGATGAACACTCAAAAGTTGCGAGTGTTGATTCAAACTCCCAGTTCCCTGATGATCACTTTCCACGCATGCAACGTGAAGATTCAGATGATGAAGGAGATGGGAATCACCAAGATGATCCACATACAGGGAACAATGCCTCCAATGTTGTTGGGAGCACTACCAGTTCTCTTAGAGCTACCACAATTGGTGACAATAACTCTACCTCCACACCAGCGCCTGATGCTCCCACAACATCTCCAGTCATCGATGCTGAGGTTACCACTGTTCCAAATGGAACTCCTGGTGGAGATACTTCAAATGCACAACTTGTGCAAGATGACCAAGTAAGCGGTGAAGTAGCAACAATTATTGAGGAAGAACCTGTAGATGTTGTTGAAGGAACCATCTTTGTTGGATTGTTAGAGTTACGTCTGAGGGAACAAAAGCTTTGTTCCCACAGAAGTTGCAGCGGATTAAAAATAGCAAGAAAGATAACAGACGAACTCACGATATATAGTGGAAACCCTGATTAGCAAAACTAGCTTCTCAAGGAAAAACCACTACCTTCAAGCTTTCGCTTGAGAGGATTTTGAAGCGTGTACTTGTCTTATTGATTTCTTGCTTGATTACACTTGTATCCTAGACTTCGACATCTAAACAACCAGCTAGACTCGAAACCTTTTCTACAACGATGAATCAAACTCAACCCTCAAAGACTTACACACACCTCACTTCCTTTTCTCTCTTCTTTTCATTCTCTCTATTTTCTGTCGTCGTCGTCACATAGAAATGAATCCACCCTTCTATTAAATACAACTCGACAAACCCTAAATGTAACAAGATAAGATTTATTCAAATATGGTAACACGAAGATATGTTTTGCTGGAGGAATAATACCCCTAGCCGTATATATTAATAAAAGGAAAGGATTCCCTTAAATTAATATAAACGGATGTGATAAGATTCTTCTCTCTCCAATCCGCTTATCTAAGGAAAGAATCCCTAAGATAAGGAATCGAGCTTCTCTCTCCATATCTCCTCCTACGGCTAGATCCTTCCAGCCGATGTCATTCATCCTTGACCGCGTGCATGATTCCACGTTTGATTTGTTTCCATAAATAACACGCTGGATTTCTTCATTCCATTCGCAGCTTCGATCTTGTTCGTCACTGTTGTTCCTTCAGAGGTAACAAAGCACAAGAACAGAGCTTTATTCCCTCTTCAATCCTTTGCTGCGAAGGTTCCCTGAGACAACTGTCTTTGTTCCTGAAACACTTAGTACCCAGATTAGTTG
The DNA here is from genome assembly GCA_027886185.1 of Rheum nobile. Lineage (NCBI taxonomy): Eukaryota > Viridiplantae > Streptophyta > Magnoliopsida > Caryophyllales > Polygonaceae > Rheum > Rheum nobile. The sequence goes on along the minus strand of WOAB01000536.1, from coordinate 166,725 downwards.
AATGTTTGTCACTATCAAAACCTAAGGAATTCAACAATCTTTGTGGCAGTCCCTGAGGTTGCTGCTGACGTTCCTTCCTCTTCATCCTCAATTGCAACATCGAATGTTGCTCTTCCTCCTATTTCTCCACCGCCTGAATCCAAGAATGTCTGGACCAAGAAGAATCATCCAGTAGATAACCTTCTCACACCATATGAACAAAGAGGTTTACGCTATCAACTATATGATTTTTGGGCTTTATATGCCTTTATCTCTTTTGTAGAACCTTCTAAAGCACCCTTATACGGCTAAAGGGGTAGTTGAGGTTTTTATCAAGGAAGTGGTTCGGTTACATGGAGTCCCGAGGTCTATGGTGAGTGACCGAGACCCACTGTTTCTGAGCAGTTTCTGGAAAGAACTCTTCGCTAAGCAGGTCACCAAGTTGAGGATGAGTAGCTCGTATTACCCCGAGACCGATGGGCATACCGAAGTACTTAATCGTTGTCTCGAAACCTATTTGAGGTGTTTTACAGCAGAGCAGCCCAAACAGTGGGCAAGGTGGGTTCATTGGGCGGAATATTGGTACAACACTAACTTCCAAGGAGCAGCGGGCATGACTCCTTTCGAAGGGGTGTATGAGAGAGAACCTCCAGGGCTCCAGCAGTACTTGCCGGGGCAATTCATTGTGGCGGCCGTGGCTGAGGAATTCTGGAATCGAGACGAAATACTAAGACAACTAAAGTTCAACCTGGATAGAGCTAAGAAGAAGATGGCTACTGCAGCTAATAAGAAGAGGAGGGAGGTAGAGTATCAAGAGGGAGAACTTGTGTTTCTCAAATTAAGGCCACATCGACAATCAAGTATCATCAAGAGGGTGAACCAGAAGCTGGCAGCCAGGTATTTTGGCCCTTTTAGAGTGTTGAAAAGGGTTGGGGCAGTGGCCTAAAAGCTGGAACTTCCTCCTTCCTCAAAAATCCACCCGGTGTTCCATGTTTCTTTGCTCAAGAAGGTGGTGGGTGATCACAAGGCAATTACTGAATTGCCTCCAGAATTAATTATGGATGAAGAAGAATTTGTGCCGACTGAAATTCTCAAGGTGGTGTTTCACACAGGACAAGCAGGAGCATGCCACAAGGTGTTGGTGGCATGGGAGGGTCAGCCGCTGGAAGAGGCAACTTGGATGACTTGACTGATTTTAAGGATCAGTTTTCTTCCTCCAACCTTATGGAAAAGGTTTGTTCAATCGGGGGCGGTATTGTTAGCGCTCAAGGCAAGAAGCTCGGCCCATACATTGTCTACACTCGAAGGCCCAAGAAAGGGGAAGATCCAAGAAAGGCTTAAGGGATTCGGGTAGGGGTAATAGTGACTTTATGTGTAAGGCCGTTAGAGGGTCATTTCTAGTGGGGGAGCTGGCACAGAATGTCAGAGTTTGTTAGCCTTAAATAATGAGTAGATTCGGTGTGAGAGGGGTATCCAGAAATTGGTGAGGAAATGGCATTGTGCCTGGGCTCATTGGAGGTGTGTCTCCATTGAGAGTTCTGGTTGTATTCTTCAGAAACTATCAATCTATCTGGGAATATTTGAGTGTTTACAGTAATTCATCCTTTTGTCTAACAAATTGGTGCTTTCGTTGAGAGAGTGAATCCTAGCCATGACTAGGACTGGAGAGTTAGATTCGAGGATGACTGTGGTGGAAGGAGAGTTGGGGAAGCTCCAGGAAGAAGTTCAATCGATGGGAAGGGAATCCAACCGGCGAATGAAGAGCATCGAATCGAGCATGGCCGCCATGATTCGAGCGATGCAGAGCACCATCACGGAACAGATTCAAAAGGGGTTCGCCGCGATGCATGGAGATAACGGAGAGTCCCCGACGACGACGGCCGGGAGGGAGAAACAGAAGGCCCCGATGGTGGAGCTAACGCCGGGAACGGAGAGTAGCCTATCGTCCAGCCGATCGAAAGGGGAGAACTCCTCAATGGCCCTAGTCGCGCGGAAGGTGGAGCTTCCGATGTTTGAAGGGGAAGATCCCTTGACCTGGATCTCAAAAGCAGAGCAATACTTCGCCGTCCAGTCAACGAAACCCGCAGATCGCTTTACTATTGCCATGGTGAGCATGGACGGAGCGGCGCTGAATTGGGTGAGGTGGATCGGGCAACAACGGCCAAACTTTTCGTGGGAGGAATTGAAAGCAGAATTGGTGAAGCGATTCATGGGAACTCAAGCTACGAATTGTTTCGAACACTTGAGCCTCTTGAAATAGACAGGATCTGTGGATCAGTTTATCGACGACATCGTGGTGTACGCCGCCCACAGCACTGGCCTTGGTAACAATCAGCTCCTGGGATACTTCTTGGCCGAGATTAAGCCGGAGATTCGAGTCGACTTGTAGTGATACGAGGAGTCGGAGCTCTTTGCCTCCATAGATGGAGCAAGGAGGGTGGAAAGGAAGCTGAACTTCGAAAAGGGCTTGGGTCGAGGGCCTTGGAAGAGAGAGAGTGCTGGATCTGGATTTAAACCTTGGCCCAATAAAAGCCCATATGGGTCTAGTGTTTCCAACTCACAAGGGCCCAAAGAGAGCCCTTCCTATAACCGACCCAAACCTAGTTGGAGCTCATCGTCATCAACCTTCTCCTCCGCTTCCAAACCTCGATTCACAAAGTCACCCTCTCTACGAGAGTTGAACGAACTGAGGGCGAAGGGGCTGTGCTTCAAGTGTCATCAACCCTACAACCCGCTTCACAAATGTGGGGAGAAGATCTTCAAGCTGATCGAATTCCGGGAGGAGGAACTCAGCGACGCTGATGTCGAACTGATACACATTGGTGGAGAAGAATCTCTGCTGCAGGAGGAGAGGAGGACAGAGTCAGACCTGCAGTGGTTAGAATTACCCATCAACGCCATGGGGGGAAGCTGCAACCCCCGAGCGTTGAAAATCAGAGCCCGATTGGGAGGTCGGAAAGTCGTGGTGTTGGTTGATAGTGGGGCCAGCCATAACTTCATCAACCACCTCATTGTCGACGTGGAGGAGCTCGCTATTGAGTCGACGGGAACTTTTGGAGTGAGGTTGCGAAATAGGCAGAAAGTGGAGACGAGGGGAATTTGCAAGCGGTTGCCCTTGCAATTTGGCACCTGCGAAATGGCCATTGACTGTTATCCTTTCGATTTAAGCAGGATCGATTTGGTGTTGGGGTATGCCTGGATGTTGTCGATGAAAAAGACAACGGTGGATTGGGAGGCAATGACAGTGGAATTTGATCAGGATGGCAAGAAGGTCACAATCCAGGGGGATCCCACCCTTGTCATTGCAGCCGTATCGTTCAACTCCATCCAAAAGCTCAGCGAGGTGGAATTCGGTGCTTTGATTTGGGAGGCCGAGAGTGAATGCGACACCACCACGGTGGCTCGGTTAGCAAAGGAACCCACCACTAGGCTTCAATCCTTGTTGGAGGAATTTGGGGAAGTGTTCGGAGACTTGAATGGGTTGCCTCCCAAGCGAAGTATGGATCATAGAATAGTGCTTAAGGATGGGGTGAAGGCAGTAAACATGCGACCTTACCGATATGGGCACCACCAAAAGGATGAGATTGAGAAGATGGTGGCCGAGATGTTGAAGAGTGGGATCATCCAACCTAGTCACATCCCCTTCTCGAGTCCTGTTTTGCTAGTGAAAAAGAAGGATGGAAGTGGAGATTTTGTGTTGACTACCGAGCTCTCAATCAAGCTACCATTCCGGACAAGTACCCGATACACGTTATACAGGAGATGTTAGATGAATTGGGAGGAGCCAAAGTATTTTCAAAGATTGACTTGAGGTCCGGATATCACCAGATTCGAGTGGTTGCGGAGGATGTGGAGAAGACAACCTTTAGGACTCATACAGGGCACTATGAGTTCCTTGTAATGCCCTTCGGGCTTACCAACGCGCCGGCTACCTTCCAAGCTACTATGAACGACATCTTCCGGCCCTTTCTTCGGAAATTTGTGTTAGTGTTCTTCGAGAACATATTGGTGTACAGTGGCAGCTGGGACGAGCACCTTGAGCAGCTGAGGATAGTGTTGCAGGTTCTGCGAGAGCAATTATTGGTGGCCAACAAGAAGAAATGTGCGTTTGGACAGCCTTCGGTGGAGTATTTGGGGCACCTACTGTCGGAGGAAGGGGTAGCTTTGGACCCCTTGAAGGTGGCTAGTGTCCTGACATGGCCTATCCCCAGTTCTGTCAAAGGGGTTAGGGGATTCTTGGGACTCACCGGGTATTATCGGATCCCGCAGCTCTTGGAAGAATTTCATGCCACTCACACCGGGGGACACTCGGGCGCTTGGAGGACTTATAAGCGACTCTCGGCCAACGTGTATTGGCCCGGGATGTTCAAGGAAGTGCAGGCATATGTAGCTAGCTGTCTGATTTGCCAGAAGAGCAAGTACGAAGCCCTTTCACCGACGGGGCTCTTGTAACCACTGCCAACTCCTCAGAGAGTGTGGGAGGACATCTCTCTTGACTTCATAGGGGGGCTGCCGAAGTCACAGGGGTTCGACTGTGTGCTAGTAGTGGTGGACCGGCTCACCAAGTACGGCCATTTCCTCCTTCTAAAGCACCCTTATACGGCTAAAGGGGTAGCTGAGGTTTTTATCAAGGAAGTCGTTCGGTTACATGGAGTCCCGAGGTCTATGGTGAGTGACCGAGACCCACTGTTTCTGAGCAGTTTCTGGAAAGAACTCTTTGCTAAGCAGGGCACCAAGTTGAAGATGAGTAGCTCGCATCACCCCGAGACCGATGGGCAGACCGAAGTACTTAATCGTTGTCTCGAGACCTATTTGAGGTGTTTTACAGAAGAGCATCCCAAACAGTGGGCAAGGTGGGTTCATTGGGCGGAATATTGGTACAACTCTAACTTCCAAGGAGCAGCGGGCATGACTCCTTTCGAAGGGGTGTATGGGAGAGAACCTCCAGGGCTCTAGCAGCACTTGCCGGGGGAATTCATTGTGGCGGCCGTGGCTGAGGAATTCTGGAATCGAGACGAAATACTAAGACAACTAAAGTTCAACCTGGATAGAGCTAAGAAGAAGATGGCTACTGCAGCCAATAAGAAGAGGAGTGAGGTAGAGTATCAAGAGGGAGATCTTGTGTTTCTCAAATTAAGGCCACATCGACAATCAAGTATCATCAAGAGGGTGAACCAGAAGTTGGCAGCCAGGTATTTTGGCCCTTTTAGAGTGTTGAAAAGGGTGGGGCAGTGGCCTATAAGCTGGAACTTGCTCCTTCATCAAAAATCCACCCGATGTTCCATGTTTCTTTGCTCAAGAAGGTGGTGGGTGATCACAAGGCAATTACTGAATTGCCTCCAGAATTAATTATGGATGAAGAAGAATTTGTGCCGGCTGAAATTCTCAAGGTGGTGTGTCACACGGGACAAGCAGGAGCATGCCACAAGGTGCTGGTGGCGTGGGAGGGTAAGCCGCTGGAAGAGGCAACTTGGATGACTTGCACTGATTTTAAGGATCAGTTTTCTTCCTCCAACCTTGTGGAAAAGGTTTGTTCAATTGGGGGCGGTATTGTTAGCGCTCAAGGCAAGAAGCTCGGCCCATACATTGTCTACACTCGAAGGCCCAAGAAAGGGGAGGATCCAGGAAAGGCTTAAGGGCTTCGGGTAGGGGTAATAGTGACTTTATGTGTAAGGCTGTTAGAGGGTCATTTCTAGTGGGGGAGCTGGCACAGAATGTCAGAGTTTCTTAGCCTTAAATAATGAGTAGATTTGGTGTGAGAGGGGTATCCAGAAATTGGTGAGGAAATGGCGTTGTGCCTGGGCTCATTGGAGGTGTGTCTCCATTGAGAGTTCTGGTTGTATTCTTCAGAAACTATCAATCTATCTGGGAATATTTGAGTGTTTGCAGTAATTCATCCTTTTGTCTCACAAAACCCCACTGGACTTAATGTGCTAGAACCATACGCACATTTGCACACATACGTATCCACACTCCCTACGTAGGCCCACGGGCCACTGTGTCTCTAAACTTGAGAAGCCTCCAAAAATATTCTAATCTCATAGCCTACAAGGAACTAGGATATGAATTTTCTTGTATGTTTATATATGAGAAATTAGTGGTACTTAGCAAAGATGAAAACAAAACATGCATGTAAAACAAACCCTGTTTAATTTCTTGTTTTGTTTTATGTATATATGATAGTAGCTAGAGAGAAGAAATTATACCACATTGGCCTTGATTCTTGATTTGATTGACTGCTCCCTTCTTCCGCCAGTCGATTTCTGAAGGGGGAGCCTTATGATCTGTGGAGATAGTCGAATTGTCATCGTGGTTTGTGGAATGCAAGAGGATTTTTAGACGACCCACATACAACGACCTGAACCCCTCGTTGGTAAGATCTGCAAACTCATTGTCACCCAATGTGTATGACAAGTTTTGGGAGTTGATGAGGTCGATGAAGTTGAGGTTGGCGTGGTAGATCCCGAACCGGAGCATCCATTCATCTTTGTCCTTGTAATGCTTGTTGTTGAATTTGAGCCACGATTTGAACCTCTTCTCCACCACTTGGACGTCATAGTTGGACCCGCTTGTGCTACCACAATCCACCATGGAAGATAAAACCGCCATGAAAACAAGAAAATAAGATGCATTATTCTTAAAGTTGCCCATTGTCATGTACGTTCTTCGTCTTGTTTTTGTGCTTTTATAGGTCTTTACATGCGTGTATATGATGTATATATATGAGGTTGCCATTTAATTTGATCTATTTTACAAGTTTGAGTTTGTGGTTCTCTATTGCTCCTAATCATGTAACTTGCATTGTTGTGTGCATTTCGTCAAAGCATGCAAGTGCAATTCTTGTGAGTTCGTATGATCCGTGTTTCCAATGTAAGAAAATTTCATTCGTCGAAGCCTTTTAATATAAGATGAAACGTACTCAATCATAAGTTTTTAAAATTGCTCCATTCTCAATTAAGACTCCAATGCCAGCTAGATCTTGTTTATTACTTTATTTAACAAACAACTTGATTCTCAACTATTATAGAGACTTGTAAAGTCTTTAGAGATAGCATAAATAAGGCTTTATATGTCTAAGAAATATAGATATATAGATCGACACAACTCAATATTAGCACTTAGTCGTATATTTATTATATACTATTTAGTAGTAAGTTTTAAAAACACCCAGCTTGTGAAGCTAGCTTGCTCCTTTGTTAAAGGGTCAGAGTTCATAAAACATGCCAAGTATTTTTAACTGATTACGAGTCTTAGCCATTGCCTAAAATAGTAGTCAAGGCTTTATAAAAATTAAGATGTTGGATTTTGCCATCCTGAAGACCTGAACTAGCTATATAACATATCTACTGACAAGTGACAAAGCTAAAATTGTGTCCTGTCACACCTAAAAGTTGGGAATCTACAACTTCATTAATTATATGCCTCTCCAAGATTAAATTGCATTTTAATTATTTTGTAGCAACAGGTTCGATTAGGTACAAGTTCCCAAAGATCGTCTGGTTAACACTAATTACTTTATTTATGCTCTGGATCCAAAAAAACAAAAGGGTGCTCTGTACTGTACAGTTTCCTTTCCCCAGCTTCATAAGAACTAAAAAAACCCATGTGCTCACATGGACGTATATCTCTAGCTCTCTCTTTTTAAAATCACCAAATACCAAAACCAAGATTCCGAAAACCTCGCTTTGAATATAGTATGCATATCAGTCACTTCACCCCAAAACTTTGTTCTAAATTAAGAAATTATCAGGAAAAGCAGGGAAGATTAGGAAATGAATTTACCACCAAATTCTTGTATCAGTGTATGAATTACAATCTCAATTCACTGAAGCTTGGGGTGATCAAGGCGGGCACACCTCAGCGCGACAAATGGGGCAAGTTGATTGGCTGATCAGCCACTTATCAATGCAGTCAACATGGAAAATGTGGTTGCAATTTGGGAGAAGTCTAGCGATCTTCCCCACCTCCATAACACTTAAACAAACCGCGCATTCCATAGTCTTGTTGTCACTTTCTTGATCTTTGAGGACGAAGACGGGCAATGAAGCTAGGACGGCTGGATCCAGCCCTGTCTTGGGGTGGTCCAGGGGCGACTGGTGGGCGCGTGTTATGGATCTGCTCCTCGTGGCGAATCTTGAATAGAGGTGGAGGATTAACACCAGCAATACCACAAGACATAGGGAGACTATGGCACCAACCATGATCTTGTGGTTGAGGCTGATGTCATAGTGCCTTGTGTGGGGGAAGATGGGCCCACCGTCATCTTGGTCTGCGTCGATGTCCATGACGTCCCTCGCCGGAGAATCAAAAAGAGAAGATGGGCTGGGGATCGATGAAGGAGATCAAGTGTGTGCAGAGAAGAGTGAATAATGCAGAAATGTGGTTGGTTACTTCCTTAGTGTTATAAGGTGAAAGCAAATGATGAGTTTGGCATTTGACCCAAAAAAATAATGAGTTTGGCGTTATATTATATACAACTTATAATAAACAAGTGAAGTGATATGTATAGGGGAAGAGGTAAAGTGGGAATATTAATCCTGAATCTACTATATATATATTAAATTAGAACTTAATTACGTCACATGTCATCCCCTTTTTAAAACTGTCGCATGTTATTTTCTGTTTTTTTTTTTAAATAAATTTAATTATAAATCAAAGATTATTATCCTAAACTTATCACTAATTTTTTCCTAATTTAAATGCAAATCAAGAACAAAGATTATAAATCCAAAATTTTCTAATTATATACACATCCAAAATTTCTTAATTATATGGATGATTGAGATACGAAATTATGATCCCAATCTGATTTTGAAATCAATATTATCTAGATCTATTTTTCAATACATAAATTAATTATAATAATTATTAATATTTGTATTCAATATATATGACGTAAAAACATGTGTCTGGAACGAGAATAACACTAGTTCTTGAAAACAAAAAACAAGTACTCAAAATGTGATTGATTCGAAACTTAATATCATAAGTTTGTAACTCAAGTAGGTACATTATCCTATTAGTCCTTAAACTTTGTAACATTCTTTTTTATTGTCTAAAACCTTTATATTGTTCTAATTAAATCCTTTCCTTTTTATTATATTTTCCTAATTTGTTCTTAATTAAAATATAAGTTGTGCTAATCAAGTTCCTAAACTGGTGCAACATTTACACATTGTTTTTTAGGTCAACAAAAACATAAGTCATTACAATTGGTGGCCATTTACTTTCTTCTATCCAAGGCCTGACTCTGCAACTTATGAAAACTAGACTGCTTTTGTAGATGAATTATGTTATCTCTTCTCAAATCAACTTTGAATCCTTCCAGAGAAGTTGCTCTTCAGACCATATGTTTTGTTCTCTGAGTATTTCGATGATGTTATTTTACATATTTCAACTTTTTATCCAAAGTTGTTCTTTATATATTACGCTGTTAACCTTACTTCATCTAAAGGAAGTATTAGCAACCTCTACAAACTGAACTGTATTTCACAAATTTATTGTTTTGTTTTGATCTATGTCAATTATGAGCCTTGGTGCTCCCTTGATTTGCTTGGAGATCGATGGCAAACAACTGATTGCTTCCTCTTAGCTCTTCAAACATTTTCTGCTGATATAGTGACTTACCAGTATGATGCTCTTATTATGACATATGTGGTTGATACAGATCTGTTCTGGATTGCTTACCGTCTTAATTTCTTGACATTTTTGAACACCTCTCGTTATTATTCCCTCTCTTATTTGCCATTTGATCAATACAATTTCTTTTTGATCCACAAGTTAACTCTTTTTTTTTTATTAGGAAATGAATTAGGGACTCATCTATCTCGAGGTTTGCCGTCCTAAAGCATCCTTACTGATGAGATCATCTATCTATCTATCTATATACTACTAAAGCCGCAATTATCTCTTCTATGTATCGTTCATCTAAGTATGTCACGTCATCAAATAATTATGTACATTTACCTATTCACCCTTATTCTATTTACAATTTTTTTTAATCTTTTATTCATACATATTTCTTAAATTACCACCCCAAAATATTTTTCATTGTACATGATAATTCCGCACTTACCAAAAACATTATTATTATACTTAATTAGTGTCCATAATATAATATGTATGCTAATGGTCCATAAACTCCATTATAAAGATATATATATATATAGATGGTCCGTAAATAGTTAACGTTATACGGTTCATCACCAACATACATATAATTATGCACTTACCAAGTACATTATTATCATACTTAGTTAGTATTTATGATATAATAAGGGTGAATAGATTGTCCGTAATCTCCATTATAAAGAATACAATATGCAGTTTTATTTTTAATAATTATATAAAATTCCTATTTTATAATTTCTTCTATTAACATAAATTCACACATCTACCTCCAATTTTCATCATACAATACACCTTATAAATTATTCTAATCAAGAAATTATCTTTCAAATACATCATGTTAATTTTCCTATATAATTCTCTTTTATACTTTACATATTATAAATAAATTTACATTCATTCTTAAAATATATGGTCATACATGTGCAAGGCATGGGAACACATGCTAGTATAGATCTGAAATGGTTGCACTATCTGGTGAAATTGATATGTGGTAAATATTATATTTTCTATGAAGTCGGCCACAATATTAATTTTCCGAAATATGTGAGAAATGCGACATGATGTGAATTGTCGCAAATCTAGTAGTATATCTGACATAACGAGCTCTATTTCTCACGGGCAATCCCATTTTCCGTTTAAGGCATTGATCAGACAGAGGTTGTCTCCTTCGATCTCAATATCTGAGATCCCTAGCTGAATTGCATCTCGAATGTTGTAACGCATAGATATTGCTTCAGCTAGAATAGGGGAGATATTTCCCAGGTCACCATAGAAATTGGTTGGCCTTATGGTCCCAAATAATGAATCCTTATGTTGTATGTCCATGATAATTTTTGGATGCATCCGAGTTAATTTTGTAAGTATTTATGGGTGGTTTCATCCACTTAATGTTCTTTCATTTTCTTCTTGTTACTGGCCTCGCAGTCTTTTGTTTCTATGTGTTGTCATTTTCCTTTTTGGCGTTTTTCCAGACTTGTTGTTGTTTTTGGATGAAATATGTGAGATTCGGTACTCTACTCTTGTTATGGTCTTCAAAAATCTTCAGGTTTCTCTAGTACCAAATGCTCCACCAGCATATTGCTAAGGTTTCCATACTTTTCAAATATGATTTTTTATTTTTCTATAGTTTCGTTTAGTAGTTGTATTGTTATTTTGTTGTTTGTATCTATGTTACACATAATCTATTCTATTTGTGGGTCAATATTTCACAGAGTTTGTTTAGTATAGGGGCATTTGTACAACAGATGTATTAGGCTCTCCTTTGCATAATTGCACTGGATGCACTCTAGAAGGACAAGGACATGCCTTTCATGTAACTTTTATTTGGTTGGTATCCCATTTTTGCTAATTTCCATAGAAAATGTCAAATTTTGGGGGGTATATCGAGTTGCCAGATCCATTTGGCGTTGGTCTCAGATAGCCCTTTGTTCTCGTAAATCATGTTTATTGCACTTTTGATTACGCCTTGATTAGCATGTAGAAACAATTATCAAAATGGAAAGCCAATTCACTCTCTCAAGCTGTCCATTTAATTCTTATCCATCAAATTTACTCTCCAAAATGAATTACCTTATGCAAAGCTTCCTTTTTCTTTCTGCTGTTTGCAATGAAATTGATAAAATTAATAAAGATTTCTTTTGGAATAAAACCAATCCTAAATACCACTCCCTTATTAGTTGGGATACCATTTGTCAACCAAAACGTTCAGGAGGTATTGGCCTTCATACACCTGATAATATAAATACATCTCTATAAATGAAATTACTCTGGAAAATCCTCATTGAACCTGATAGTATCTGGGTTTGAGTTATAACTGAAAAATACCTCGGATTTTTGGACTTGTTTTCCTACAAAAGAAAAGCCAAACAATCTTGGCAATTCTCTGGACTTCTACATCTTCGTTATTGATTTAAGGATGGTCTTATCTGGGAATTTGGTAATGGTAATACCATTAAATTCTGGGCCGATCCTTGGATACCCGATTATGATCTTCTTCCTTACGCGGATAATACCATTGATCTTACTTTTACAGTTTCTCATTTCATTACCCCAACTCATCAATGGAATTTAAATCTTCGTCAACATCTCTTAGCACCCATTGTTGTTATGCAGATTTCACAAATCCATATTCCCACTTCTTTTGTAGAAGACCGCATCATTTGGAAATTTTCGTCTAATGAAAACTTCTCGGTCAAATCTTCATGATCTATTACTCAAGGAAATCCGACTACTTTTCAAACTGAATCCTATTCTTGGATTTGGAAACTTAACATACCTCCGAAAATACAGAATTTAATTTGGAAGACGGTGTCCGATGCTTTACCTACTACTGAAAGGTTAAATCGGCACTTTTCCAGAGTTCCATCTATCTGTAGTCTGTGCAATACAAATAATGAAGGTCTCAATCACTTATTCTTTACTTGCCCTTTTACACAGCACATAATCGCTAATTTTGAAACTAAATTGTACCATGGTTTCTCTTTACACTTTACGAGTGACTTCTTCTTTAATCTACATTTCTTCAGAACATCAAACAGTTCACTTGCACCTTTACTTTTCCTATGGTGAACAATCTGGAACTACCGCATGCAATACCCTTATTTTCGAAGCTCTGATAGCCATTCTACAACATTGCCTTCAGATCAGACTTATTTTCAATATCATAACTAGAATACTGCAATTAACACACATCCTAATTCTTCTCAGATGCCTATAAAACGCAATAGAAAAAATATTATCAATATGACTTGGAAAAAGCCTATGGACAATAGGATCAAATTAAACTTTGATGGCTCCAAAAAATTGGATGACACTTCACACATTGGCTATTTACTTCGTACAAATGACAAAACTATCCTCTCTATCCATCAACAATGCATCCCGAATAAAAGCACTTTGTTTACTAAAGCTTATGCAACACTTCTTGTTCGTCATGCTATTAACCTACATATTAGAAAACTTATTATAGAAGGCGATAATATAATAGTCATTAATTCTATATGAGGAACGTGGAAAATTCCCGGGGAAATACATTCCATTATAGTTGACATCAATACATTACTTGCTTCTTTTGATTCTACAGCTGACTACCTACTTCGTTTACACCTGGATAAGATATCTCTAGTGCTAGATATGAGTTCCTCAAATTGAACTATTTGTAACACCCCCAAATATTCCCTTAGAAAGGCATTACCGCCAGTGACCTCAGACGTTCTGTCCGATGTCACCCAAGGCTTTACCAGTTGATATAAATCATCAAACAACAATTATGATACAAAATTGTCATAACTTTCATTTAAACCAAAGTCTCAGAATTACAACATAATTCCAAATACATCAAAAACACAGCGGAAGTCTTTTAAATAACCAACAAAGGGTCTTGATCGCAATGATCACCCCCCAAAGATCTTAACCTGGATAAACTTATCAAAAACACCGTTCGCCTCTATAGTCGTTCTAGCCTTCACGGGATGGCAACTTATCTGATATGCCGAATCGAACGGATGACACCAGCCAACCATGCAGAGAACAATTACGATTGGTTAGTCTAATGAAAGACTACGCAAGGGTACACAGCAGAGTGGTTCGAAGTAGTCGTATTAGGTTAGACTCATCTCTTCTCGGATTAAAACCGATGACGATAGTCAACCACCATACTCCTACTAGAATACATGAAAAGACATGATCAAGAGAAGATTCTGGAAGACCGAGTCTTACAACAATCAATCCCAAAAGAAGACTCCAATGAATTGAGTCTTATCGGAAACATGACAAATGTTGGGAAACATTAATAATTACACACAAGCGTTTAAAAATCAAGACGAGCTTTCCTAGCTGCACTACAGCCTAGCTGCACTGCTCGCCCAAGGGTATATTAATCATGTGCACCACGGCACTTATCTTATTAAATTCCAAAACGCACACCACGTTATAAGCTTTTAGATTCTCTCATCCCTCAGGATAAAGAGATACAGTCGGGAACTAAATCCCTAAGAAGGAGTTGACTTGGGAACTAAATCCCTAAAGTCGATTCGGGAACTAAATCCCTAGGGAACTAAATCCCTATAACAGAGTCGAGTCGGGAACTAAATCCCTAGGGGACTAAATCCTTAATTATGTGCATCACCGCACTTATCTTATCCACTTAATCATGGCTACCTTAAAATAGGAGAACACGCATCTCCCTCACAATTTTCTTATATACAAAATCTTAAAGTTCACCTCTTAATTCCTTACAATCTCATTATCAACTCTTAGTAACCTCGAAACATTACAACCTCAACTTCCTTAAAGATACTTCCCACAATTCCATTATTCATTAACATCAGAATTGGTCCTTATGCCAAATTCTAACTTAAGATCCTTTCAGTAATGACTTAACCTATTCCTTTACTCAGTTTATAACCTAAACTTTCAAGATTCCTTAACTTTCTCCAGACATAATCACCACACTCTATGTTCCTCGAAACGGATCACATGAGATATTACTCTTAATTCCTCAAGACATCATTCTGGAAATGATTCATCCTCCTCAATGCTTATAACACAACTCACCTATGAAAGGTAACTCTTAATCTCTTAGAACATTAACTCCATACATTCACCCTTAATCACTTCATCCTCTAGATTACTTCTAGAGAGATTAATCGGTTCCTCAATCACGACATCAACTTTATTCCCATACATCATGCCATGTAATAACTCTTACTATAACCACTTAATCACACTCACATCAACGTTAAGACTTTTAATATTATTAAGAGCAGCTACAAAGCTTTAAACCTTAGGGTGACAATTATGTCCACCCAATTAGTACAACTACCAAAGCTTATTAATTATGTGTGACAACGACACTTATCTTATTACAACACACACCCTTCTGTTAAGGCTTTTAATTATTATTCCGAGTAACAACGGAAGTTTAATACACTGGGTGACCTTACGTCCACCCCGATACACTGGCGAGGTGCTTAATTAATTTACCACCGTTAAATTAATCCGAGTAACAACGAAAGTTTAAAACACAGGGTGACGTAACATTACGCCACCCAATGGCGCTAGCAAGGCGCTTAAACCCCTCCTACCTTAGCGGGTGGTAGGAAGTTATAGGTTAATCCATTAAGTTATAAAGAAACGACTAATCCATAACCAGATTAGTGTTCCTACGAACATTAAGTTATAAAGAAACGACTAATCCTTATATGGACTTAGCGTTCCTACGAACATTAAGTTATAAAGAAACGACTAATCCTTATCTGGACTTAGCGTTCCTACGAACCCACGTGCTATTCTAGCATTAAGTTCACATTAAATTCACAACAATACCATCACGGTAATTAACACACAATACTCGTGCTAACTAAACAGTTCAACACAGTAATAATCCACATTAAAGCCATCAAGGCCCACATCTACAATATATATCTATAATAGTGTTGTTCTAGCAGAATATACAACCTATTATAATATCATCTTTTAATCAATTATTAACAAAGCTGTTCCCAACGAACAATAAATCAGTAAATCATCCCAAATTAATTAACAACTAAACAATTGATAATTAATTGAAATATGGAATGATGAGCAAGAGCGAACTGCCACTTGCCTGGAGTAGATTCGGCGATCAATCTAGACGAGACGACTACCGAAAATATCCTTTCCAAGGATATGGCCTAAGCGCTTAAATATTTTTTGGGTTAAATTTGGACTGAAAGGGTTTTGGGCCTCTCGGCCCAACAACAATTAAACAAGGGGGGGAGGGCCCCACCTTCACTATTCCTCCATCTTCAACCCATCCTCTACCCTGCCTCCATCCCGACTGCAACAACAACAACACAGCAGGGGAGCTCTCGCCGGGGAGGGGCTCGTCGACAACGCCGGTGAGCAGGCGGCGGCAGGGAGGAGCTCGACGACACCGGCTGCGACTCGCACAGGAGCTCGGCGGAGCGACGGGGCGCAGAGGTGAAACAGGGGAGCTCACGAGAGAGAGGAGGAGGTTTGATCTCCTCCTCACCAACCTCCAGATCGGGTTCATTTATAAGCCAAGGAGGTAGCCCATGGAGGGGGCAAAGCTCCGACAATGCTCTTGCATGAGGGCCGACCAACGCCCAAGTGGAGAGGCAAGTGGTAGCTGGGATAAGCTTGTACGTGGAGGATAAGATTTGGTATGGGTTTTAAACCCCGGAAATTATATGTTTGTATCCAAACAAATATTTTAAGTCCCAAAAATACATCGAATGTATTTTATACCACTCAGAGAATTATTACGGAGATTATGGATATTACTGAAAATCCAAACTCCACTGAAAGCGAAAAAAAAATTATTGAACGAAGGTTGGAAAAAAATTACCCAATTATCCTTACTAAAAATTAAGGGATATTACACTATTATTATGATAATATATGTTAACATTTCGTAAAGATCATCCAGTGTAATAATTTAGGATGACCTTTCTAATTGGAAGGGGTCCCAGTATTTACAGTGTATTAAAAAAAAACATAAGTCACTTTAATTTTTTCCACCGGATTGTTTGTTACCTTTCTTTTTCATTTATTATTCCCGTTTTGCAATTGCTCTCGTAATTGATCCAAGTAAAAACCTGGATTTTTTTGTCGATAGAAGGATCAATTAATGGGAGGAACAATTCCAATAGTTTAAGAATTTAACTACAAATTCTTAAAGTTGAAGAACCAAATAGAGAAAAAATAATAAAACTTAGTCATTTACTAGTTTAATAATGTGTTAGATACGGTGTAATATATTTTTATCTAATTTAAGAAATAAATTAAAAAGCAAGCTCTTTGTGAAAAGTATATAATGATTTTATAACATAATTTTGGATAAAATAAAAAAGAAAATATAAACACATATAATATAATATTAACAAAATATTATGATTTTTAAGGCAGAACGCGTAGTTAACTGTTAATAAATTTATTTATAACTTGAAATTATAGATGTACAATAGGAATATGCATGAATATAATAAAATATTAATTTTTTTATAATATTTAAATAAATATTCTATTGTATATAATATAAATATATATTTTAGTATTTTCTACCCACTTTCTATTTCCTCTAGATAAAGATAAGTTTCTTATGATTTTAAAAAAGGGTGATCAATTGATCATGGACACATACTAACAATTTCAAATTTGGTATGCACTTTCATATGTTCCATTTTTTGTGTGTGCCCATGAGTACATGCAAAGAAGTTAAGTTTGGAAATTATTTCCAAATATTTCCTAAAGTAAAAATGATAAACCCTTTTAAAAACAAATTAAATTAGTGGTTAAAAAAGATTATTGCTAAACATGAAAAAATTATTGTGTGCCCATGGCAACAGACTAGAAAAGGTTATGGTTAATTAATTCTAAATTAGATTGTAGAGATTATTAAATCGAATTTGGGGTAAAATTACAAATATATATATATATATATATATATATATATATATACATAGGGTCATGCTTCGGTGAAACGGAACCTTACGGTGAAAATTGAGGAGCAACGTGAGCCATGTATTAAGGGACAATGAAAGACTAGGATGGAAGATCTTAACATACCGTCCTACACCCAATCACTCCTCGAGGTTATGGTTTGACCATTGACCGTCGATCAATGACTGGTTTTTTTTCCATACCTTTTTTGTTGCACATTTTTTAGAACCCCCCCCCCCCCCCCAAAAAAAAAAAGAAGAAGTTGTTTTTGTACTTTAAACTATTTTTTTTCTTTTTTACTTCATGTAAACACATTTTAAAGGTGTAATTATATTCTAAAAAAATTGAACAATATGCAACTATTTTTGAACATTTTGATTTGTTCAAACATATCAAAAAATTATTCAAATATATTGCATAAAAGTTTAAACTTATTACAAAGATTGATTTGAACAATACTTCATTAAATTTTGAATAATTACCCAATAAACTTGAACATTAGTTTGTAAGGTAGTCCAAACTTAATTCAAATAAAAAATTATTCAAACTTTAAAGAATTGAAATTGTTCAAAAATAAGTGTAGATTGTTCGAACATAAAGACAAAATTTCCAAATTTAAGAAAACATAAAGTTGAATAGTAATTCATTAAAGTTTGAACAATTTTCCAATTGTTGAATTCCTTAGGTTTTGATGGTAACAAATATTCAACTAATCTGGATACTAAGTGTTTCAGAAACAAAGACAGTTATCTCAGGGAACCATTGCAGCAAAGGATCGCAGAGGGAACAAAGCTCTGTCCATGCGCTTTGTTACCTCTCAAGAAATATCAATGACGAACAAAACTCAAGCTGCGAATGGAGTGAAGGATAATCAACGTGAAGATTATGGGAATCATCTTTGAAGATCACGCGGTCTCAGAAAAGGAAGTCGGCTGGATGGATCACGCTTTGTGCCCAGATAAGGTATCGTTACCTTGAAAGGAACAAATGTCTTGCAAATGAGTGAATGATCAATCCATCTACTATAATGATGAGTCACTTGAGAGAAGCAAGGAGATGTAAGGGGAAGCGTCAGAGTGATCGAAATCGTCGGAAGCGATTGAGGGAACAAAGACTGCTTCATAAAAGGAAAGTGGAGATCTTGGTCAAAGTCTTGGAAAAGAAGAAGGAAAAGATCTTGCACGAAATATGGAAGAGATATATTGCAGAATCATGAAAGATATGAGAGAGAATATGTTATCTTATCTTGGGTTTTTATTTATGGTAAGTGTACCTTAGGTAATTATCTTTTGTATAAGATAGAATTGAGAGATTTTATGTATGGAAAGATATTATCTTTCTTGCTGGGAAAGCAAGGAAATATTATCCTTTTCGTACTAGGGTTTGGGATGACTATATTAATGGATGAGATTTCCATTATGTGGTCAACGACGTTGAATAAGAAAAGGAGAAAAAGCTGCGCAGAAAAGAGAAGAAGGAGAAGAAGCCTACGAGTCTTAGAGGGTTGAGTTCGTGAGTTACAGTGGTAGAAGTGTTTCAAGACTAGGTGGGAAGTCTAGGGTTTGGATCCATGCTACACTTGTAAACGAACAAGAAATTAATAAGATAAGTATACTTCTTCTAAATCCTCTCAAGCGAGAAGCTTGAAAGTAGTGATTTTTCTTTGATTAGCTAGTTTTGCTAATTGGAGTTTCCACTATATATCGTGAGTTCGTTCTTTATCTTTCCTGCTATATTATTTCCGCTGTGCCTTCTGTGGGAACAAAGCTTTTGTTCCCTCAGACGTAACTCTAACGATCCAACAATTGATATCAGAGCCTGGTGCTCTAGATTGTTTTCGTTACAGACTTTGCAGGAAAGATGTCGTCGTCAAGCAATGCCTCCGTCGATAACCACAAGATGGACAAGAAAGGAGAAGAGAAGGCTCAAAGCATTGCTTTAAAGGTTGTTCGTGCCTTTGACTGGTCTCAAGTCGAAGACGAAGAGAAGGACGGTGATGAAGATATGGCTCTCTTCACTAGAGCAATGAAGAAGATATGGTCTCGAAATAAGGGCACCCCTCGTTCATCCGAAGGGAACAAAGACACGAAGGATGTCGTTTGTTACCACTGTCAAAACAAAGGACATTTTGCCAAAAACTGCTTCAAGAAAAAGGCAGGTCTTCCTCAGATTCGTGAAGGGGAACAAGCAATGATTGCTACATGGGGTGATTCCGACTCAGATGATGAAGAATTCTCTCGCTCTAGGAATGTCTGCTTGATGGCCTTAGAAGACCATGACAAATCAAAATGCGGCGTGAAGGGAACTGGGGTAAGTGAATCTGAACTCATCTCTAGCTTGAAAAGGAAGTCAAAAGAAAGCTTAATTTCCTTCATTAAGAAGCTTGTTCATGAGAATAGTATTTTCAGTGAGCAGATTGAAGAAAAGGATGAATCGATCTCAAGTTTGATCGAGGAAAACAAAGAGTGGGCAGAAAAAGTGCTCAAACTTGAGAAAGCTTCATCCTCTTCTCCAAGTCCTTGCAATGAGTGTCCCAAACTCACTGAGAAGATCACATCTTTGGAATCTTCTATTTCCTCACTTGAGTCCGAGTCTTTAATGTTAAAACTTGGAAATACAAAATTGTCTAGTGATCTAACCAAACTCAGTGAGGAACAGAAGGACAAGTCAAAAGGTATTGTGTTTGTTGCAGCCAAGAATGAAAAGAAGACAGAAAAAAAGGAAGTACATCGCTTTGGAATTGGGTATCAACCTAAGCTTCCTGTTGATGGCACTAAGTCTAAACGTCCTAGAGTCGAAGGAAAGCAGTCAACGCAAGAAAATGGCGAAAGTTACTCTTTTTGTATATTCCTATCATTTTCTTTCTCTTTTTTCTCTATCGATCTCTTATCTAGTTTCTATCTTCATGTAGTCCGATTGTGGTTCCATACAATTGGCACATCACATATGACGAGTATAACAACAACCTCATCTTCGTCGCGGAGTTGTAAAGGGTCTTGATTAGGGTTGTTCAAAATGGGACCGGACCGGAAAATCGGATCGGACAGGACCGGAAAACCGGACCGGACCGGAAAAGATCGGACAGGACCGGTGAAATTACGGTCCGGTCTCCGGTTCAGGTTTTTCCCTTAATCCGGGTCCGGTTCGATCCGGTCCAAACCCGGAAAAAAAACCGATCCGGACCGGTGGATCAGATTTTTTTTTTTTAAATATATTTTTCTTAATTTATATGTTTTATCTAGGGCTGTTGAAATGTTAAATCTGTTGCCTATTGGATTACAACCTAGGATTATGTGATAGACAATCTTTTGAATTAGTTTCTATTGTCTATTGGATTCCAGCTTCAGCTTTATCTAGGGTTATTTTCTGCTTGTATGTCAGTCTTTTTTTGGGTCTATCAGAAAACACCCTCTCGAATTACTTCGGGGTATGGGTGCGTATATCTGGACCACCCAGACCCTGTCGTTGGTGGGACTTTACTGGGTCGATTGTTGTTAATTTATATGTTTTTTTAGAGATTTATATGTATTTTTTTATAGATATTTTTCTTAATTTAA
The DNA here is from genome assembly GCA_027886185.1 of Rheum nobile. Classification (NCBI taxonomy): domain Eukaryota; kingdom Viridiplantae; phylum Streptophyta; class Magnoliopsida; order Caryophyllales; family Polygonaceae; genus Rheum; species Rheum nobile. The sequence continues at coordinate 145,615 of WOAB01000536.1, read as the reverse complement.
TAAATTAGGAGTATAAATATTTTTTAGATATTTTTTTAGATTTTAAATAAGAATTTAAATTTATTTATTTTTTAATAAGAATCAGTCTAAACCGATCCTAGACCAGACTGGATCGAATAGGTCCAGTCCGGTCTCCAATCCAGACTTTAAAAAAAATCCAATCCGGACCGGATGAACACCCCTTGTCTTGATTATGCTCGGAGAGCACTGCACCGTTCACGATTGCGGCAAGATCGATGATCCAGTCTGTTGATTCTGACAGAAATGAAATTGTCAATTTTGGGGAGTTCAAGAAGATAATGACCAATAAGAAGCACGCTTCATCGATGTTACCGTAGTTGTAAGCCCTTTAGTTTGTTGATTTTGGTAAGAATTAATTTTGGGTTTGTTGATTAGTGGTAGAAGATTGGTGGGTTAAGTGAAAGTTGTGAACTAAATTTTTGGGGAGTCTGATTTTGGTGTAAGGTTCTACTAGCTTAGTTTTCGTGTCATGTACATGGCTTTGATAAAATTTTATATTGATTTTTTTTTTAAAATATTCAATTTCACATTTAAAAAATATTAAATCAATGAAATAGATATCAAATTAGCGACAATATAAATTTAAAAAAGATAAGTATGATAATATAAAGAAATCTACTAATAATCAATTAATAAAGATTACTACGATTTTGTACATACGTAATAAGTTCAATTATGTCATATACCTAGAAATAAATAAATTAACATGATATTTGAATAAAATGTGACTAATTAAATGAAAAAATTAAAAAAAGAATATTTGAAAAATACCTAATATATTTTATCTAAAATGAAAATCATGATCAAATGTGAATAATCTATATGTTGAAAAGGAAATCAAGATCATATCTAAAATATTTTATATAATAATAATAAATTAAGTTATGTGGCACAATGTGACAATAAATGACATAGCACAATGTCAAAACGACAAGTGATCTTAGTTAGATTTTCCCTTAGTACTACATAGTATATTAGACATTGAGGCTTCAAATCAATCATATAAATGGATAACCTTGTAAATTTGGAAATATAGAGGTGTGATAAATTAGTTAAAAGATATGATAATACATAGTCCTTTGAAACTATTTAAATTAATTTTGAAATAATGTTGTTCTACAAACAATAAATATCTAGTTAAATTTTTTGAGATATTTAAGTACTATAATTCAAAGAAACATTTAAACTATCCTAGTATACATAATATATATCATTTAGATGAGATATTTATGATTAGCTTGAATTTTAACTTTAGAAGAAGAAAAATCAAAATAACAAAAATTAATTTTGATTTCGATATTGTGCTTACAAAAAATACTTTAAAAAAGACGCATGAATTTTGATATGAGTTTTATTTAGTCATGTAATAGGTTTAATGAGGGAGTGTCATGTGACGTGGTTAGGTTTTAGTTTAGTATATATATATATATAGAGTCAAGCTCCGGTGAAACGGATGTTTATGGTGAAACGTGAGGAGGAATATGAGCCAACCATTTGGGGACAATGGAAGGCTATGATGGAACACCCATCATAGCAAACATACACCATCTCACACTCAATCACACCATATGGTCAATATCTGACCATTGATCGGTCAACGGTCAACGTTGACCGTTGACCGGTCAAACTGACTTTTTATCCAGATTTTTTTTACATATATTTATTTATTTATTTTATTTTATTCTTGTTTTTATACACATTTTCATCATAAAAGTGTTTCTAAAAAAATGAACAATTTCCTATTAAATTTGAACAATTGTATATTAAAATTTGAACAAATGTTTTTGAACAATACATAAAGTTGAACAATTGTATCTGAGAAGTTGAACAATTGTATCTTAAAGTTGAACAATTTCATTTTTAACGTTAGACGACTATTTCACTAAGCAAACTTAGTTTTTTTTTTCCTGGACAAATTTTTTTCTTCCTTTTTTCTAGTTTTCCTACACGTTTTTATCATAAAATTGTATATAAAAAAGTTGAACAATTCCCTATTAAACTTGAACAATTATATGTTAAAAGTTGAATAATGTTTTTTAAACAATATATAAAGTTGAACAATTATACCAAAAAGGTTGAACAATTATATCTTAAAGTTGAACAATTTTATTTTTATAGTTAGACATCTATTTTTACTATGCAACGGTCAGTTTTGTTTTGTTTTTGGCCAATTTTCTTTTCAGGATAAAATATATATTTTTATTCTTGTTTTCCTACACGCTTTCCTCATAAAATTGTTTCTAAAAAATTGAACAATTATCTCTTGAATTTGAACAATTGTATCTTACAAGCTGAACAACCTTTTTAACAATATATAAAGTTGAACAAATGAACCAGAAAAGTTGAACAATTTAAATTGCATGAAAATTCAAACTTATAACAAAAGATAGATTGAACAATACTTCATTAAAATTTTAACAATTGTCCAATAAATTAGAAGTTTTGTTTATAATGTACTATAAACATAATACAACTCAAAATGTTCAAAACATAAACCCTAAATCCTAAATGTGTAGGAAAATAAGAATAGTAAAGACGGAAAAAACGGCCAGCCCAAAAAAATTATTAAAAAAATGAAATTGTTCAACATTAAGATACAATTGTTCAAATTTATATACATAGCGAACAGAGTTGTCTAACTATAAAAATAAAATTGTTCAACTTTAAGATACAATTGTTCAACTTTTCAGATACGATTGTTCAATTTTAATATTGTTCAACTTTTAATTGTTCAACTTTTAACACATAATTGTTCAACTTTAATAACTAATTGTTCAATTTTTTCATCAATAGTTTATAATGGAAACATTAGGAAAACAAAAATAAAAAACCGAAGTAAAAAAATTAAAAAAAAATCAAAAAAAATTATGGGTGTTGACTGATCAACGGTCGGTCAACGCTGATCGTTGACCGATCAATGCTGAGCGTTGACCAGGATTGAGTGTGGTAGGGTATATGATAATATTAAAATGAATGGCCTAGAATGCTCCTCACTTTTCACCCTAAGGGTGCTCCTCACATGAAGCTAATCATATATATATATATAGTATATTTATAAATAGAAGATAGGAATTCAACCTTGAGAGCATGGTAGGGAGAAGAGCCAAAAATTCACAACACAAAAAATTAATTATCATATCTAAATGCACAAAGAGCCAAAACTAAACGGCACTAAAGAGACAAATACTTTCTCACGATTGAAATGATGTTGCTGTAAACTCTCTCCAGTCCATGGTTTTGGGGAGTCTGACACCTTGAAGAAAGCATTAATAATCTAAATATATTAATGAAAAACCAAACATTATAATGAAAAGATAATACCGAATAAAAAACTATCTAAAAATATATAAAAAAATGATCTTGTTGATTATATATAGTATTTTCTTAATATATTTTTCCTAATATGTAATGCAGTCGTATTGCATATTGTTTTGTGAATACAACTCTACCAACCATTGAATTCTGGTGCGAAGTGTTCTGATTCAAAATCATTTCTCATTGTAGGAATATTATCATAACATATTTAGAGTATGGGAAACTACAACATAGACTCCTTAGTCGAGGTTTGCATTTACATCTTGAGTTCCCTTCAATCATTTGTTTAAACTCAATTATCATTGTAGGATTAATTTTGTTATGATGGTTTTATTTTCTTAGTTCAATTCAACAATTTATGAACCTACTATTTGAGTCGGTCTATTATTACAAGTTGAAAATAGTAAGAACAAATTACTTTATAATTTTGTAAAAAATAATAGTTCTTTAATCATAAATTTTGAAATTTAGCAAAATAATGTGCTATTTGCTTTATTGTTGCATTTGTGTTTCATCTGTTTTGTTATTGTATTTGATATGTTGGGAATCACATTTAATTGTACATTTTGATCAATTCAAAATTGAATCTTTATAATCATCCAAGTGAATGTGTAGTCTATAGTCTGGTAGCTTTGGCTTCTTTGCATCGTCAGATATTGTGTACCTATAAAAGCTAACCCTGATTCTTAACTTTTGCAGATAAAAATCTAGAACCCATGGAGTCTTCATAGGAAGAAAACTCAAATAATGTTCCGCCGATTGTATTTTGTTGAAGAAGACACATGTTTTTCAGTCCATATTTTTATTTGTAATCTTCCTAATTGATTTGTAATCTTCCTAAATGATTTATAATCCTCCTAATTGATTTGTATTTATATAAGAAAATGTTATTAATAGGTTTAGGGAGTGCGGTTCCGGTGCGGAGCACTCTTCCCGTGCGGATGTGCGGACATGCACTATAGGGCCTTATTTGTGCACTTTTGGGCCTTATTTGTGCACTTTTGCAAAAAATTTAAAAAATGCTTGGAAAAAAATTTGAAAAAGATTTTTTTTTTTTTTTGAAAAAGTGCACAAATAAGACGTTAAAGTGTACAAATAAGACCCAAAAGTGCATGCTCCGCACGTCCGCACGGGAAGAGTGCTCCGCATATGATCCAAACTCTAGGTTTAGGATAATATTTAATATATAAATAATTTTAGTTATTGAATGACATGTGGCAAATTGAATATAGAGGCGCTATGTGACATTACGATGTTTTGCTTTAGTATATATAGTAGACTGCTTATGATTTTGAAGATTCTTTTATCTTCTACGGAACCTTTCCTTCATTAGCTTATTTTTACATGTCTTGAATATAGATGCTTTTGTGATGAAAGTCTTTGATCCGATTCCGTGATTTAGTTATTTGCGAACTATCTAACTAATTTGACAGTTTTTGTCAAAAAGTTGATGACAGTGAGAGAAATTTGTCATAGGGAGTCATTTAGCTTAGAAAATCTTGTTTGGAGATCATTTAGCTAATCAATGGTCTCATTATGGGTCATTTATCAAATTGAGGCTTAAAAATATATTGTAAAGTTTTGGGTAATTTTCTTGATTGAACAAAGCAAGTATGGGCCTATTGGACCTGACCATCTGATGGATTTAAATTTTCCACTCAATTTGGGCTGATTAGCCCAGAAATGGCCACACACACTTTTTTTGGTATGAGGCGGGAATTGGAAATTAGAATAGTATCAAATTTCTTGTCTCCACATTATACATTACTTTGTCTTCCCTCCACAATTTCATAATTTTTCAGAGGAAAATTTCTCAAACCCTCAAACTCAAATTCTCCGTCCCTCCATTGCATTTCAACCCAAAAAAGTCAACACCAAAACTTGAAATGGAGATAAAAATGAAAACTCAGAAGAATAAAAAACAAACCCCCAAATCAATCAGCCCTCCATCTTCAAATTTTCAGCCTTCAACATATAAACCCATTTCCCCCTCTCTGCAAATTCAACCCAAATCTTTCTCTCTCTCAACAAATCGCTGAAGCAATGGAGGTTGTAAATGTCAGTTCTGCACAAGATGAGAACAAAGAAAACATCATTCCTACGAGTCCCCTTCCTTCTCCTCCAACGGAGAGCAGCCCAGATTTGGTCCCCAAAAAGAAGACGGTCAAATGGAGAAGAATGAGATTGCCCCTTAGAGATATAACTCATCTCTTCAACTCTCCAGAAGCTCAATCCAGTCTTCCCAGTTACCAATCTGTTGATATTGTGGCCTCAGATTCAAATGCCAGAAAGAGGAAAGCTACTGAAGATGATGGTGCAAATTCTTTGAAGCACCGACACATTTCTAGGTCACTTCGGATGGGTTTTAGATAGCAGTTTGGATTCTTGTATTGTTTTTCCTCTCAATTGGAGATTTGGTGGTTCAAACATAAGATTACACAGAATACAGATTACATTACTCTTGCGTTCGGACGTTACTCTCTCTTTCCCTTCTTTAGCTTTGCATAGGCTGAAATGGACTGCATTTGAGAAATTGCTGGCTGATTAATTAGTGAATTGATGAATGTAACAGCTGCAGAAAGTGAAGTGACCTAAATTAGACCTTGTTTAGGGTCTGTTTGGTTGAGGAATATTCATGAGAAATCAGTGTTGGGTATTGGCTGAGTGTGTGAAAGACGAGAAACGCTGATCCGTCGTTGTACTTCAGCAATCAGAAAATTGAGTTGCGGCCCATTCTTCATGGATGCAATTAGGTACAGATGAAGAGCCAAAGAAGGTTGTAATGGTGATTTCCTAAGTTTGAAATTATCTATGTATTTCGGACTTCATGTGTAACAGATCATTAGAATAGGAATTTGGATTTGTCTTGTTTTAAGCCCATTTTGTAGAAGCTAGGCCCATGATTCAAAGGAGGAGCCGGCTACCCTAGACCTGACCCGCTTGAGGAAACTGAAGCTCTGCATGTCTCAGTTGATGCCTTGTGTATTTTATGGCTTCTCTGAAACCCTATTCCCAACTTTACTTCTTCCTCGCCGCTTTGCCTGATTCACAAAGAGAGAGAGATCTCGAGAGGTTGCTTCTCTTGTGTGTTCTTGCGAAAGCTTGTTCGATCTTCTCATGCAAATCCATTGCATGTGAGAAGTAGAAGGAGAAGACGGTGGTCTTGCTCCAGAAGAAGGGATCCAGAGAGGTTGTGCGGTGTATAGCTTCGAGGTGCTCGGTGGCAGTGTCTCGCTGGTGGCCGGTGATCTCGTTTTGGTTCAGGGAGTTGTTTCTACTTGTTGTTACCTTTTCGTTGTGATCTGTGTGTGAAGTCTGAACTTTTGCTCTCTTGTAACCCTTTGACATACTTAGTGGATTTGGCTCTCGTACTTGAGGTCACGAGGAGTAGGCTTTGTCCGAACCTCGTTAAAAACCTTTATGTTGATCTTGTTTGCTGTTTTTGTTTGAATCTTGTCGAGTCATCTTCACAGATTGGTATCAAAGCTATTACTCTGAGTTGCTTAGCTTCTGGATCTTGTGTGATTTTGGATCTACAACTTAGGGTTTTGCATGTTTCTTTGTTGAATGATCTTGGTCTTGCTTCCGTTTCTTGACTCGATTGATTCCTCTTGGTTATGCATGTTTATGGTTCTTTTCAGTTGAATCTGTCTCTTGCATAATAGTCCCAGAAATTAGGGTTTTGTGTAACCCGTGATTTCTTGTTTCTAGAGTGAACTGGTGAATATTGCTCATTCTCTAGTTCTTTCTGATCTTGATTAAATTAGTAACCTCTGGAGTTGCTAATTGAATCTCTTTTGATATATATTGATATTCAAAAAGGGATTCTCTGAGTATAGTTGTGTATGTACTATTGTCTTTTGTTCATTCTTTTGCAAATTCATAGTTACCTACTAACTTGAGTGTTTTGTTAGGTACAAATGGCTAACAACTATAGAATGAAGCCCAATGATGGCACTTCAGATTTTGCAATGTGGCAAGTGAAGATGAAGGCCATCCTGGTGAAGGAAAAATGTCAAATAGCAATAAAGGGTGATTAGTTGGCTGACAGTAGCCAGGAAAATTGAAAATGGATGAGTAGGCACATGCAGAAATCATGATAAGATTGTCTGATGATGTTGCCAGACAAGTGGTAACATTTACTACTGCTCAATCTTTATGGGATGCTTTAGAATCTCGATATTTGACTAAGTCCATGCCTTCTAGGATTTCTCTATTATGTAGGTTGTTCACATTTAAAATGGATACAAACCTGACTCTGAATGAGAACCTAGATAAATTTCTAAAGATGACACATGACTTAGAAAGATGTAAAGACAAAATAGCAGAAACTCACCAAGCTGTCTTACTGTTAAATGCCTTGCCTAGTCAGTTTGATAACTTTAAGGATGTCATACAGTATGGAAATGAAAGTCTGACCACTAAAAAGATCATAGAGTCTATAACTGAAAAGAATGAGTCCTTGAAAGTTTTCGAAACTAAAAATGGAACCAAAACTGACACTAAAGGGGAGGCCCTTCTGGCTAATGGCAAAGGTAAGAAGAAGTTTAAACCTAAAAAGGATAAAGAGAATAAAAAGGAATCTGCTGGGTCTTCATCTGAAACTAATAAGAAGAAGAAATGTTTCTTATGTGGTAAGTTGGGTCATTTTATTAAAGATTGCTATAAAAAGAAAAAGGAAGATGTTGAAAAATCTAGAAATGAGAACTTTGCTTCTGTGTTTGAGTCTCAAGGTTACTATGATTGTGATATGCTTGTGTGCTCTGATTCTTCTCATGATGATGAATGGATTCTTGACTCTGGCTGTACCATGCATGCTACTTCTAACAAATCTGTCTTTAGTTCCTTAACTGAATTTGATGGGGGCAAAGTCATGTTAGAAGATCATAGTTCCTTAGCTATTAGAGGGGTTGGTAATGTACCTCTTTGCATGCATGATGGGAAAAGTTAGGGTTTTACAGAATGTTAGATGGGTTCCTAAGTTGAGAAGAAATCTGTTGTCAGAATCTGTGTTTGATGATCTTAAGTGTCAAATTATTACTCACAATGGCATAAGAGAAGTTATCAAGAATGGGACTACTCTTATTAAGGGAATTAAGAAGGGTGGGCTATATCATGTTATTACTTCACCTGAATTAAATCTCTCCACTATTGATAGTTGTTTGACCTTGGACCAAACTAAAATCTGGCATAGCAGACTGGGACACATAAGTAATAAAGGTCTGAGTCATTTGCATAAACGTGGTTTAATTGATATAAAAAACCTTGTGATATAAGTTTCTATGAAGATTGCATATTTGGTGAAAAGACTAATGATTCTTTTTCTAGATCATCTTATGTAGCCAGCAAACCCCTTGAGTATGTACACTCAGATCTTTGGAGGCCTGCACAAGTAAATACTATAGGAGGTAAGAGATATTTTATATCTTTCATTGATCATTACTCTAGGAAAGTTTGGCTTTATCTTTTAAAAACTAAAGATGAAGCTTTTACTGCTTTCAAAACCTGGAAATGTGTTGTTGAAAACCAAAGTGGCCAGAAACTTAAATGTCTCAGAACTGACAATGGCTTAGAATTTTGCAATCATGAGTTTAATGATTACTGTCATAAAAATAGAGTAAAAAGAAACTTAACAGTGCCTGGTACTCCACAACAAAATGGAACAGCTGAAAGAATGAATAAGACCTTGCTAGAAAAGACTAGATGCATGCTTATAAGCTCAGGTCTTAAACACTCACTCTGGGGTGAGGCTGTAATGACAGTAGCCTATCTCATAAATAGATCACCTTCATCTGTCATAGGTTTCAAAACCCCACAAGAAATGTGGATAGGAAAGAAACCAAGTTGATGCGTTCCTACTTGTGGATGCCGGATCGTGATCTTGGTGGTGAGTCGCGCATGTTGATTGTTGAGGTTGAAAGGGTGGAACGCGATGATGGAGGCGAACTGTGAGGTGTATGTGTCTCGCAACCTCAGGGCTAGGCGCGAGAGTTGGTGGCTCGAAGGGTCGAGCGAGGCCGTAGCGTCGACAGCGGAAGGGATATACTCGAAGAAGATCGAGTGGATGCCGTAGCGTCGGCGACAGAGTGAAAGAGATGAGAAGACAGAGATATGTGTTTGACATCCAATCAAAGGAAGAAGGCAAATAGCTCTCAAACTTAAGCTTTGATTAATAATGAACGTAACCTAGTACAGAAGGTCGAGTTAACCTTTTATAAGGGATAGCGGGACTCGGATGGACCGAGTCTCGCATAATGGGCTAGCCCATGCGACACGCGTGGAACACACGCCCAAAAAGAAATAACTAATAAAATATTAATGTTCTGAAATGACAATACAACTCAAAGAACGCGTTCAATGATGGTTGAGAGGATATTGACAGAGAACGCGTTCTCTGGACTTGGCTGGAGGCGCTTTAGGGAGAACGCGGTCTCTTGTGTTCCTTGGCTAGCAACGACGCGCACAATCAATGATTGTGTTGCGTTGGCGATGGATTTGGCATGTGATCTTGTTATTGGGCCTTCTGAGCAAATGCGCTTCCTCTTTCTCTGTGGCAGTTACGGTGGGTAGGAGCGCTTCACCATCATCGAATTCTGGCTCCATATATGGTTCCAAGTCGGCGACGTTGAAGGTCGCGTGGACACCGTAGTCTGGTGGAAGCTCGATCTCATAGGCGTTGTCACCAATTTCCTTCACAACACGGAAAGGACCATCACCGCATTGGACCAGCTTGGATTTGCGCTTAGCTGGAAAACGGCCTTTGCGAAGATGTACCCACACCAAGTCTCCTGGGGCAAATATAACGCGGCGGCGCCCAGGGTTGTGCTGTGTGGCATATTGATTAGCGCGGCGTTCCAGCTGCTCCCGCGTTCGCTGATGCAGATCCTGGATCATCGCGGCGCGGTTGGCCGCACTAATGTGCTCATTGTCCTTCAGAGGCCGCAGAAGCATGTCAAGTGGAGTCAACGGGTTTCTTCCATAGACCACCTCGAACGGTATGAGCTTTGTCGCGGATGATAGCAACATGCATGGGAGGATTAATCAAAGGCCTCCAAGGAAGAGGCTCAAGGAGTACAAAAGGTTTTCCGCGACCGTGGAAGCCATAGCCGCGACCGCGGAATTGTTACTGGCGATTTAGTTTTGGACAGTCTTCGGTGAAACGGCCATAACTGTGGCTAGAAAATTGATCTCGTGATGATTCAAGATGTGTTAGAAAGCGGATTCAAAGATCTACAACTTCATAGTTTACGTCGATTCAAGTTTCCAACAAGAAGATGGTCAAAATGGAGTTTTACTGAGAGCTGTGCAATTTCCAGCGGGAATTATCTACTTAGATTAGTTAGATAAGATTATATCCGATTTTCCTTGTTAGAATATCTTTATTTTCAGCATTATTAATTAGTTTATTAGTTCCTTAGGATAAGATAAGAAGAATTAGGATTCAAGCTTGTTTGGATTCCTAATTGCTTCTTTAGCAAGTTTCTATCTTTTATTTTGTTTCCTTATCCTTAGCCTTAGATAGATTAGATAGATTTCTTATTTTACAAGCCATTAGGGTATGGAATTATCTTTAAATATTCATGTTTTTCATTCAATAAAGTGATGTTGATTTGAGTAGTAAAGTTGAGTACGCTCCTTCCTTGAATCCCAACATCAAACCCTTCGATCCCCCGGATCAAACTATCCCGTAGCTCGTCGCTTCGAGCAAATCAAACACCGTCTCTTCGGTGTCTCGCGATCATCACTTTGATCTCTCCGTTCATCTCTTTGAACGAGTTTGAAGGCTATCTCTTTAGCCCTAGGAAAGCCATCACTTTGGCTACAGAAGAGGAGTTTCAACTACAAGCTTGAGGAATCCAAGATCCTACGAATTGCAAACGACACTTCAGGGGTTGTTCGCATCAACTGGTATCAGAGCCTATCCAAGCTAAGTTTGTTATTCTCTCTTATTGTGGTTTCTCAATGGTGGATACTGTAATACCCCATTAATTATAGTAAGGGTATTTTGGAAATTTTCCAACTCCCGTATTACAAGTCAGATTAAATTCAGAGAAGATCGGACATTCTGTAATATGTTTGATCTCTGTAAATTTAATTTTTTCTGAGTAATATAAAATACAGTTGATGTATTTTCGGGGTTAAATAGTCGTTCGGGTACGAATATATTTAACCCGGAGTTAAGATAATTAACCCATAAGCAAATCGGACAAAAATGGGCGAATATGGCCTTGACCGCACCCCACGGTCAAGTTGCCGCACCCGCGGTGAAAGCCAAGCAGGTAAGGCGGTCTGTGGAAGCCACCGCACCCTGCCGCACCCCACGGTGGACGTCAGTGTTGTCGTCATCGCGATAAGATTTCTGAAAATCTTATCCCTTGGCCGAGCGACTTGATCCACTTGTTGTCCCCTTGTTCCCAGCCGGTCTCTTGCTTGTCCCCTCCTTGGTTGGCCTATAATAGGGAGAGAAATTCGTGGAGAAGGAAGCCACATTTGAGCTTCATCTTCTTCTTCCTCTGTTTTTCTCCTCTGATTTCCTCCATTGTTGTCTGAGCTTTTGAGCTTCGATTGAGAGTGTTCGGAGTTCCCTTTTGGAGTGGTAAAGGTGCTCTTGAGTGGTGTTTGATGATATAACAAGGTTGGAGATTGAATCATAATCGAATCAAAGGCAAACAAATCGATTTGGGTGAGTTTTCTCCACTTCGCTGTCACGAACCCTTACCTCTGTCTGCTCACCGCACCCGCGACAAGGACCTCACCGCACCCGCGGCGAGCTGGGTCCGTGTTGTGGTCTTGGGCGAGGGATTTATTATTCAAGATCTGTCCCTGTTTCGGACCCAGGAACCCATCGTCTTTAAGCTTTGTTCAAACTCTCGTCGGATCTAAGGCAAGTGGCGGTTCACTCTTGCTTATCATTCCATATTTCATTAATGATCAATTGTTTAGTTGTTAATTAATTTGTGATGATTTACTTTTTCATTGGGTACAGTATTAATAATGATATGATTAAAACATGATATTATAATAGGTTGTATAACTGCTAGATCAACGCTATTATAGATATATGTTGCTTGGAGGACTTTAATATGTGTTATTACTGTGTTGAACTGTTTAGTTAGCACGAGTATTATGTGTTAATTACCATGATGGTGTTGTTGAGAATTTAATGTTAACTTTAATGCTAGATTAACAAATATTCGTAGGAACGCTAATCCGGTTAAAGATTAGTCGTTTCTTTATAACTTAATGTTCGTAGGAACACTAATCTGGTTAAGGATTAGTCGTTTCTTTAAACGTGATACTTTCTACCACCCGCTAAGGTAGGAGGGATATAAGCGCCTTGCTAGCGCCATTGGGTGGATGTAACACCACCCTGTGTATTAAACTTCCGTTGTTACTCGGGTTAATTTAACGGCGGTAAATTAATTAAGCACCTCGCCAGTGTATCGGGGTGGACGTAAGGTCACCCAGTGTATTAAACTTCCGTTGTTACTCGGAATAATAATTAAAAGCCTTAACAGAAGGGTGTGTGTTGTAATAAGATAAGTGCGATTAAGCACATAATTAATAAGCTTTGGTAGTTGTACTAATTGGGGTGGGCATAATTGTCACCCTAAGGTTTAAAGCTTCGTAGCTGCTCTTAATAATATTAAAAGTCTTAATGTTGATGTGAGTGTTGTAAGTGGTTAAGTTAAGTGCCATTGTCGCACATAATTAATACACCTTCCCAAATAGTTGTCATAATTTCCTATAAGGCTCATGTCCTTTGGAGTCTTTTCTTCAGTGCATATCTATTAATAATCATTCAGTGAAAGTACCGGGTTATGTATCGTTCCGTCGGTTGTTATTCGAGGGACAATGATAGTAAACGGTTATGCTCACTCGAACCACTCTGCTTGTACCCTTGCTTAGTCTTTCATTAGACTAACCAACCGTAATTATTCTCTGCATGGTTGGCTGGTGTCATCCATTCGATTCGGCACATCATAGGTTGATGCTCGAAGTCAAAGTAACCTGTTGAAGGATAAGAGGCTTGCAGACGAAGATTTAAGTGTCAGTGTTTTAAGTTGTTAAGTGTTTTAAATTATTAAGATTCTTTAAAGTCTTCCACTGTATTATACTCTGTTGTAAAATCATCTCCTCGTTTGAAGAGAGATCTTTTAATAAAAAGTGTTGAGTTTCATGTACAAAAAGTCTACCGCTGTTTAATCTTTCATTATTTAATATGTTTAATTAAGTTAAATGTTCCGACCAAAGCCTGGGGTGACATCGGACAGAACGTCTGAGGTCACTGGCATGTGACACTACCGAGGTATAAATCGGGGGTGTTACAGATACTGTGCATACACTCGGTCTTGAGTAGGCCGCGCACTTCTCCACCGACATAGCTTGCAACGACGCCAAGACGTTCTCAGTTCTGCCCAGATATTGGTCAATTTTTTTTCTTGTTTCTGAACTTTTCTTCCAGAATCTGGTATATCTTTTCGATACGAGTCCAAGCATATAAAATTCGTCCAAATCGGAGTTCGTTTGCCCTACCAAAAGGGCAAAATTCGGAAGTAGTGCTGCTGCCAAACCCTAGCCGCCGCGGGAAGATCCGGCCTATGCTTTCACATGGCGTATCCACCTGACACCCGGGTTCGTCATCGACGCTTTTCCGGGCATGATGATCCTGACTTGTTTCTTGAGTGCACTCGTCATATGGCGTACTACTTCAGCCAGCGAGACTACGACGAGTATGAGCAGTACGACGTCGCCATTCAACGCTTCACCGGCTACGCCCTCGACTGGTGGTACCGGGTTGAAGATGATCGATGGCATCGTCTTCAACGTCCCGTTGAGACATGGGCGCATCTCGTGTTCCACATGACTCGACATTTTGCTGCAGAGTTCGACGCTCAGGCCCACGCGGAGCGCACCAGAAGTCGATCAAGGCCCCAACTTTTGGTCCACACCGAGCGCGTTCAAGCGCGCCCTCCGCAGCCCACCGAGTGCGTCCCAGCGTGCTCCCTGCAGCCTGTTGTCCTTGCCGCGCCGACCTTCATCGCACCTACCACGAGGCCCATCGCGACTCCACTCGGCATGCCCGCAGAGGTGCCCATTGCGCCCGCCGAGCCAATCTTCATCTCTCCCACGGTCGTGCTCGACACCGAGCTTCCAGAGGAAGAGGTCGTCGATGCCCCGGCCCTTGATGGTTGTTCGTCACAACACAGCCTTTCACCGGCCCCTCCGCCGCACTCATCACCGCTTCCGCAACCAATGCTCGTATCGGGTAAGCTTGAGGCTTCTATTGTTGTTCTTACACACCTCGCTCCCACCACAATCATAGAAGATTCAGCCGCAAAGGTGATAACTTTGATGTTATTCGAGGCTGATGCACAACTTGTTCCTTTGCTCTTTCTGGATGTTCGTGTCTTTCTACTTGACGCTTCTTTCTTCATCCACGTCGAATCGGGGACGATTCGAAGTCAAGAAGGGGAGATTGATAGCAACATTCATGGGAGGATTAATCAAAGGCCTCCAAGGAAGAGGCTCAAGGAGTACATAAGGTTTTCCGCGACCGCGGAAGCCATAGCCGCGACCGCGGAATTGTTACTGACGATTTAGTTCTGGACAATCTTCGATAAAATGGCCATAACTGTGGCTAGAAAATTGATCTCGTGATGATTCAAGATGCGTTGCAAGCTGATTCAAAGATCTACAACTTCATAGTTTACGTCGATTCAAGTTTCCAACAAAAAGATGGTCAAAATCGAGTTTTACTGAGAGCTGTGCAATTTCCAGCGAGAATTATCTACTTAGATTAGTTAGATAAGATTATATCCGAATTTCCTTGTTACAATATCTTTATTTTCAGCATTATTAATTAGTTTATTAGTTCCTTAGGATAAGATAAAGAGAATTAGGATTCAAGCTTGTTTGGATTCCTAATTGCTTCTTTAGCAAGTTTCTATCTTTTATTTTGTTTCCTTATCCTTAGCCTTAGATAAATTAGATAGATTTCTTATTTTACAAGCCATTAGGGCACGAAATTATCTTTAAATATTCATGTTTTTCATTCAATAAAGTGATGTTGATTTGAGTAGTAAAGTTGAGTACGCTCCTTCCTTGAATCTCAACATCAAACCCTTCGATCCCCCGGATCAAACTATCCCGTAGCTCGTCGCTTCGAGCAAATCAAACACCGTCTCTTCGGTGTCTCGCGATCATCACTTTGATCTCTCCGTTCATCTTTTTAAACGAGTTTGAAGGCTATCTCTTTAGCCCTAGGAAAGCCATCACTTTGGCTACGGAAGAGGAGTTTCAACTACAAGCTTGAGGAATCCAAGATCCTACGAATTGCAAATGACACTTCAGGGGTTGTTCGCATCAGCGGAGTGCCTGGACCTGTTGTAAGAAAACTCAACAATTGCAAGTAAGTCTTCCCAACGCTTTGGGTTTGATTTGAGCATGGTCCTAAGGAGAGCTCCTAGGGTTCGATTGGTCACTTCTGTTTGGCCATCTGTTTGTGGGTGGTAGCTAGTCGAAAACAAAAGTTCTGTACCCAACTTTCCTCAAAGTGTTCTCCAGAAAAGCCCTATGAATTTGGTATCGCGATCACTCACAATAGTCCTAGGGATCCCATGTAAACAGACCACGTTGTCAAAGAACAACACGGCGATTTCACTAGCAGTGTGTGTGGTCTTGCACGCGATAAAATGTACCATTTTGGAAAACATGTCCACAACAACAAAGACGGAGTCCTTACCCTTACGAGAGAGAGGCAAACCTGTGATGAAGTCCATGGATAAATCTTCCCAAGGGCCTAATGGAATGGACAATGGCGTGTAGAGGCCATAGGGATGGGAACTAGACTTTGCGCGTTGACACGTTTCACAACTTGTGCAATATCGCGTCACCTGTGTGGTCATGCGCAGCCAAAAGAAGTGCTCGCGAAGCGCAGCTAGTGTCTTGGTAACCCCAAAATGACCGCGTCCTTCATGGGCTTCTTGGATGAGAAGTTTCCTAATAGGTGAGCTAGGAATGCACAAGCGCCCGACTTTGTAAAGGTACCCCTCATGTAAAAAATACGTCTCAAACTCGCGGTCCCTAAGGCAGTGTTCTACAATTAGCTTCAAGAATGGATCAGTGAAGTATAAATCCTTAATCAACGCGAAGCTAAGAAGTTTAGATTGAAGATGAGTAAGGAGAACATACCTTCGAGAAAGGGCGTCGGCGACCACATTCTCCTTACCTTTTTATGCACAACGACGTAGGGAAACGTCTCCATGAATTCTACCCAGCGAGCATGGCGGCGGCTGAGGTGGGCTTGACTCTTCAGATAGCTGATGGCCGCGTGGTCCGAGTGGATAACGAACTCGCATGGCCAGAGATAGTGTTGCCATGTCTTTAGCACACGGACAAGAGCATAGAGCTCTTTGTCGTAGGTGGGGTAATTCAAAGTTGCCCCTGTTAGCTTCTCGCTGAAGAACGCGATGGGATTCTTTTCTTGGTGTAGGACTCCACCAATGCCCACATTTTACGCGTCACATTCCACTTCAAAGTGCTTGGTGAAGTCTGGGAGTTGTAGCAGTGGAGCGTTGCACAAGGCTTCTTTCAACGCGTTGAACGCGTGATTGTGGTTCTCCTTCCAATTCACCGCGGCACCTTTTTTTGTGAGCTCATGGAGAGGCGCGGCGATAGAGCTGAAGTTGCGAACAAATCTCCTGTAGAAGCCTGCCAAGCCAAGGAAGCTTCTGACCATTGTTGGAGTTGTAGGTGTTGGCCAATCCTTGATGGCCTTCACTTTGTCTTCATCTACGCGTAGCCCCTCTTTGGAGACCACGTAGCCCAGAAAGTTGGTGGTGTCAGACGCAAAGCGAGACTTGCCAAGGTTGGCATATAAGTGCTCGCGTCTCAAGCACTCTAACACAAGCCTAAGGTGCTTTTCATGATCACCTAGACTACGCGAATACACCAGAATATCATCAAAGTACACTAGAACAAATTTGCCCAGAAATTCCCCCAACACATGGTTCATGAGCCTCATGAACGTGCTTGGCGTGTTTGTGAGACCAAACGGCATGACTAGCCATTCATAAAGGCCATACTTTGTCTTGAATGCGGTCTTCCATTCATCACCCTCCTTCATGCGAATCTGGTGATAGCCGCTCTTTAAGTCAATTTTGGTGAAGTGGATCGCGCCATGCAACTCATCGAGCATGTCGTCGACGCGCGGTATTGGGTGCATGTACTTCACTGTGATCTGATTGATGGCGCCTCAGTCGACACACATTGATGTGACCACGTTCCATCAAGAGACTCAAGGGATCCCGAACACTCAAGACGACTCTAGCCATGAGGGTGAAGCAAGTGAAGAAGAGCTTAGTGAAGCTCAAGAGCCCGAGCCACAAGACCAACCACTTGGAGCCATCACTAGAGCTCGAGCTAGGCAACTTCAAGAGGAGCTCAAGAAGGGATTTGTTGAATTCCTTAGGTTTTGATGGTAACAAACACTCAACTAATATGTGTACCAAGTGTTTCAGGGACAAGGGAAGTTATCCCAAGGAGCTTTGCAGCAAAGGATCTCAGAGGGAACAAAGTCCTGTCAAGTGCTTTGTTACCTCTCAAGGAACTGAAGTGACGGACCAGATCAAGGCTGCAAAAGGAAAGAAGAAATCCAGCGTGTTGAATTAAGGAAACAAATCAAGAAGCACACGCGGTAAAGGATGAAGACTTCGGCTCCAAGGATCAAGCCGGATTGCGCGAAGATATGGAGAGAGAAAACCCGATTGTGTTATCTTAGGAATCTTTCATAAGATAAGGCAATTGGAGAGAGAAGAAGAACATCCTTCCGATTGGATTAATTAAGGAACTCCTTCCTTAATTAATATAATCGGTTGGGATATTATTCTTCCAACAAAATCATATATTTTGTAATCCGATTTTAGAATATCCTATCTTGTTATGATTAGGGTTTAGCCGAGTTGTATTTAAGTGAAGTGAGGATTCATTTCTTAGGTACGGCTTTGAACGACGAAAAAAAACTGAGAGAACGAAAAAGAGAAAGAAAAGAAGTGAGGTGTGTGTAAGTCTTTGAGGGTTGAGTTCGATTCATCGTTGTAGAAGAGTCTTCGAGTCTAGCTGGTTGTTTAGAGGTCGAAGTCCAGGATACAAATGTAATTGAACAAGAAATCAATAAGACAAGTACACGCTTCAAAATCCTCTCAAGCGGAAGCTTGAAGGTAGTGGTTTTTCCTTGAGAAGCTAGTTTTGCTAATCAGGGTTTCTACTATACATCGTGAGTTCGTTCGTTATCTTTCTTGCTGTTTTTAATCCGCTGCAACTTCTGTGGGAACAAAACTTTTTGTTCCCTCAGACGTAACTCTAACGATCCAACAATTGGTATCAGAGCCTGATGCTCTAGATTGTTTTCGTTACAGAATTTGCAGGAAAGATGTCGTCATCAAGCAATGCAATCGGTGATTCATTCTGGAAGCCACCAATTCTGAAGGCCGGTGAATATGACTGGTGGGTGGAGCAAATTGAGTCCCACATCTGTTCCCTTGATGGACAGATCTGGAGAGTCATTGAAGTTGGACCTGTGGCTATCAAAAATGAGAAGGATGAGACGAAGCCAAAACCAAAGGTCGACTACACCGATGATGACTGGAAGAAGTTGGAGAAAAACAACAGGGCCAAGAAGATCCTTCACATGGCTCTTCTTCCCTCTGATCTCAAGAAAATCATGAGCTATAAGACTGCCAAGGAGATCTGGGATGCCTTGAAACGCCTTCATTAAGAAATGAAGATGCCAAGAAGAACATGATTCTCTCTCTGATAAAGGAGTACGACCAAGTCTCTCAGGAAAAAGATGAACACATTCAGGAGTACTACTCCAGATTCCAGGGGCTAATTGGTCAGCTTCGGTTCCTTGGTGAAGCAATGCCAGACTGGAAGCTGACTCACCACTTCATGCAAGGCCTCAACTCTCAGTGGGATGCCATTGCTCTTGCTCTCTACTCTCAGACAGATGTCAAGACTCTTACCATGGAAGAGGTTGTTGCTAAGCTGGAAAGCAACGCCTCTGTCTATAATCACAAGCTGAACAAGAAGGGAGAGGAGAAGGCGAAAAGCATTGCCTTAAAGGTGGAAATGGCATTTGACTTGTCCCAAGTCGAAGATGAAGATGGTGATGAAGATGTTGCGCTCATCACAAGATCCATGAGGAAGATATGGTCTCGAAACAAGTATTCGTCGAGTTCCTCCGAAGGGAACAAAGACCTAAGAGATGTGGTGTGCTACCACTGTCAGAACAAGGGACATATGGCCAGAAACTGCTTCAAGAAAAAGGCAGGAATGCCTCCAGCAAATGAAGGAAAGCAGGCAATGGTTGCCACCTGGGGAGACTCAGACTCAGATGACGAAGATTCGTCACACTCCAGGGATGTCTGCTTGATGGCCATTGAAGAGCCAAATGAATCAAAGGGAGAGGTACTCAACGATGAGGTAACTGAATCTGATCTAGTATCAAGCTTAAAAAACAAATCTAAAGAGAGATTGATATCTCTCATTAAGAAACTTGTTCATGAGAATCGTCTTTTTAGTGAGCAAATTGAAGACAAAGATGAATCGATCTCAAGTTTGATCGAAGAAAATCAAGGTTGGGCTGACAAAGTGCTCAATCTTGAGAAAGGTTCATCCTCTCCTTCAAACTCTTGCTCTGAGTGTCCTAAACTCACTGAAAAGATTGTGTCTCTGGAGTCCTCTGTCTCCTCACTCGAGGCCGAGTCATTAATGTTGAAACTAGGAAATGCAAAACTTTCTAGCAATCTAACCAAACTCAGTGAGGAACAGAAGGACAAGCCAAAAGGTATTGTCTTTGTTGCATCCAAGAATGAAAAGAAGACTGAGTCAAAGGAAGTATCTCTCTTTGGGATTGGCTATCAACCCAACCTTCCTGTTGATGGAACCAAGCAAAAAGGCTCTAAAGTCGAAGGAAAACAGTCTGTAAAAGAAAAGGGGGACAGTTCCTCCGGAGGGAACAAAGGCAAAGACTGTTCAAACTTGACTGAGGAGGGCAAGGCTTGGTATCATGGACAAAAGGCTCACGCTATCTGGTTGAAGCAATCTCAAAGCAGTAAGTCCAATAATATTGATTTTCATTCAAGGATTGCTAACAAAACAATTTGGCCTGGAAAGAGCAAGTATGCAGATCTGAAGTGCCATAGGGTCTGTTGGTATTGCGGACACTCTGGTCACTACAAGCAAGAGTGCCTTCTGAAGCAGCACAATGAGGAGATTGCTCACACTACTAGAGAGCAAATGAATGCTGAACCTCCTAAGATTAGATATGTTGCTCCTATGCCCAGAAAGCATAAGCTTATCTGGGTTCGCAAGAACTAACTCTTTCTGTGCAGAATAAAGTGAGGAAAGTTCCCGGTATTTCATTCGTACAAGGGTCAGTTACTTGACAGGAAACGAAGCGAATCTCACCTCACTACTGCAGGAATGGTTGAGACTCAAAGGCCTGGTAACAAAGGTAAAGGAAATGGAGATGTGGATAAGGACTTAATGTCTAAATTGTTCCTTGTTTGAATACTCAGGTACCATGTACATCTAGGAAAGACATCACTGTGTCGAGAAAGATTGGCATATAGGGAAACTTGTGGATCAAAGGATCAAACGCCAGTTTTCTCATTAGGACACCTGTTGGGGAACTCTACATTCAGTTCCATACGAAGCCTGGTTTGTTCCCCTAACTACATGTCTATTTGTTGTGTTCCCTCGATGATTGGCTAGATTACGTGGTAAATTGTGAAAGATGAACTTTCATGTCTTGATATGCATTCTCTTCCTTGGGTATTAATTAAACATTCGACTTGAATATGTGCTTCTACTTCCTTGATGTACTGAATGTCGTGCATGATCTTCTATGTCATCACTTGTCACATGATTCAGCTTTATTTCAACCCAAAAGAATCAACTTAATGTTTTGTTCCCTCATCATAAGCCCAAATGATAATTGATTCTACAGCTTACCTAGACCGTCATGTTTGAAGTCTCCTATGAACCCCTCTTATCATCCACAACTGGAGACCCCTCAGGCATGATGTAAAAATCAATCGCAAATGTCATATATTTTGGTGTGATGGTCTTTTGTACCCTCTCTGGTAACTAACCCCCCGCATTACACCCTACTACTTTTTGGTTTGGCGGGAAAACGATTCGGCTTCTGTGACTTGCAGGTTGAGGTGACGTGTGTTTGCAGGGTGTAATGATGGAAGTCTGTGTTGGGCCGCGTTGAGTATTTAGGGCTGATTTGATGGAAAGGAGTTGGGAAGGGTAATTCGGCTGGCTAAGTTGGATTTGGACAAGATTCTGATTTTATTTTGGGAAGTTGGAAGATTGCAATTGTTATCTGTTGGAAACTGAAAAGATTTGAATTTATCTTTGGAAACACTAGAAGATTCGGTGAAGATTATAAATTGGAGTCTCCGGGTAAGTCTCCTCCTCACTGTTTCCTTATCTTCCTCAAGCAATCTCTTCCTTCCTTCCTCTCTGTCTTTCGTCTTCCCAGAACTATCCCTCTCTCACAAAAATGGCCTCCAACTCAAACCTCCCCAACACCATCGCCCAAGACCTCCAAACCCTCCTCACCAAACTGTCCTCCATGGGAACCGACCCCGCTCTCCTCGCCGCCATTACCCAATCCCTACCTTCCACCTCCACCACTCCAGCAACCACCACTGTTACCCCTGCACCATCACCAACCCAAGACCAACTCGCCATGGATCAATCTGTTTGTAGAAGAAGAGGAGATGGATGAGGTGCTGCTAAGGGAGTTCTACTCTACCTACGCGATGGAAGTTCGCCCCCACGCTGTTCTGGGGAGTTACAAGATGGAAGGGCAGGTCCACATGTTCTCAAGCATTGAGCTTGGTGTTGCTCTGGGTGTTCCACATGAAGGGTATGGGGAATACCCAAAAGGAAGGTGGCCGAAGGACTTTGCCTACTCAGAGGCTGTGTTGGCTGTTGCTAGTATTGAGAACCCTCAGGGGAGTGCTGATCTCGACATCTCAGAGATGTCCGCTGTCAACAAAGTGATGTACCACTTCCTCATCAACAACATCACGCCAAGGGGACAAAAGAGAAATCGACTTCTAATCTTGGACATTGTCCTACTGTCCCTAATGCTGAAGAAGGAGCCCATTAGCGTGCCGAAGATTCTGATGCAGCACATGGCCCACGCCAGGAACACTCTCCAGCACGCTCTTCCCTTCCCACGGGTTGTCAAGAAAATCCTTGAGTACCATAAAGTGTACAACCCGTCGGAGGACGTGAGCATCTTCTCCCGCCCGTTCGACGCCAGTAACCTGCACAAGATGCAGTTCGTTCTTCAAGATAATGAAGGCTGGGTGAAGGTTGAGAGTGCCCCTACAGCTTCTGAGGCAGTAGAGGATTCCGAGGCAATGGAGGTTTCTGAGGCCGACAGCTCTGAGGGGGAACTGAACGAGAATTTGTCTCTGGGGAGGGATATGAGAAGTCTCTGCAAGGATGTGAGACGTCTCATGGCAGATGTGCACGCACTTATCTCTCATCACGCATCGGCTCAACCGGCTGGTCACAGTGATGCCTGATCGCTTACCTACTGTCCTTACCCCTCTTTTGTTCCCCTGCCCATCTACTCCCTCTTAGTTGGTTTTCTTGTTATCTGATTTGTGTGCCCGGTGTGGCATTTTGACTATGTTTTGATGTTTTGTCTATCTTGGCGGTGTTTGCATGTTTTTAAGTTCTTTTTTTAATTAATGACCAGGGGTGTTTATGTTTATCTGGCCTTGACTTTTTCCTCTCTAACTCTTTACTGATGTTTTTGATGATGCCAAAAGGGGGAATATGACAGGTAGCATTGGTTGAAGGAGAACATAACAGGTAAAACGTATTGCTGAACTAAGGGGGAACTAACTGTGTCTTAGTGGGAAACTTTCATGTCATATTTGTCTTTTTCTAGTTGGTATATGCTTTCTTGTTAAGGGTGTTTGTCACCATCAAAAAGGGGGAATTTGTTGAATTCCTTAGGTTTTGATGGTAATAAACACTCAACTAATATGTGTACCAAGTGTTTCAGGGACAAGGGAAGTTATCCCAAGGAGCTTTGCAGCAAAGAATCTCAGAGGGAACAAAGTCATGTCAAGTGCTTTGTTAACTCTCAAGGAACTGAAGTGACGGACCAGATCAAGGCTGCAAAAGGAAAGAAGAAATCCAGCGTGTTGAATTAAGGAAACAAATCAAGAAGCACACGCGGTAAAGGATGAAGACTTCGGCTTCAAGGATCAAGCCGGATTGCGCGAAGATATGGAGAGAGAAAACCCGATTGTGTTATCTTAGGAATCTTTCCTAAGATAAGGCAATTGGAGAGAGAAGAAGAACATCCTTTCGATTGGATTAATTAAGGAACTCCTTCTTTAATTAATATAATCGGTTGGGATATTATTCTTCCAACAAAATCATATATTTTGTAATCCGATTTTAGAATATCCTATCTTGTTATGATTAGGGTTTAGCCGAGTTGTATTTAAGTGAAGTGAGGATTCATTTCTTAGGTACGGCTTTGAACGAAAAAAAAAACTGAGAGAACGAAAAAGAGAAAGAAAAGAAGTGAGGTGTGTGTAAGTCTTTGAGGGTTGAGTTCGATTCATCATTGTAGAAGAGTCTTCGAGTCTAGCTGGTTGTTTAGAGGTCGAAGTCCAGGATACAAGTGTAATCGAACAAGAAATCAATAAGACAAGTACACGCTTCAAAATCCTCTCAAGCGGAAGCTTGAAGGTAGTGGTTTTTTCTTGAGAAGCTAGTTTTGCTAATCAGGGTTTCCACTATACATCGTGAGTTCGTTCGTTATCTTTCTTGCTGTTTTTAATCCGCTGCAACTTCTGTGGAAACAAAGCTTTTGTTCCCTCAGACGTAACTCTAACGATCCAACATGATTGCTATGCATGGAGGCCATCACATCCTTTGGAGGTCTCAGGATTACTTCCTATGGATCAACCTTGACTCTCCTAGAGTCACATTCAGTTATCTATTTCATTTCATGACATTGCTATTAAAACTCTAAGTGTGTTATTTGTTTAGTTTGCTAGGAAGGGCCGGCTTCACTAAGGGCCTTTTAGTCTTAGCCATTTTCATTCTCTTTTCTTTAATTCCCTAAAAAGCCTTGCCATATAAAAGGTTGATTGTAACCAAATTGGAGGCACGTTTTATCAGAACAAGAAATACAGTTTTTGAGCTCTCTTTTTTCCCTCTTCATCGTTCTCCTTGTGTGTGATATCAAGGACCTCCATTGTTGATCCTTTCAAGTGAGTCACATCTTGAAGAGATCAACTCAGTCTTCTAAGGGTTGGTGCGTCATATCCAACCTAAGGAATTCATATCCATCATCACCGAACCAATTGCACCACCAACCGCTGCAGTTCATCCCATCTCAGCAACACCTCAGTAAAAGTGTCATATCTTCTGATTTCCAACTCCGATAACTCTCAAAATTTTAAGGTTGAAACTATACCTCAAGATCTATCTCTGGGCGTTGGAATCACCCCATTCCGATCAAGGACGAGGGAGAACGAACCCTCTGAAGTCAGGTCAGAAACCATCTCGGCGACACCAACTGAGAAGCCATCAAGGGGGCTCGCCTTGCACTGTGTTCCTTCAGATCCTTGGAGTTATCACACATTCACCACGAGCCATCTTTTTTTGGCACTACGATCACAGGGTTGGCGCAAGGGGTTAGAGATTCCCTTACGTAGCCGCGATCCAGAAGTTCTTGCACTTGGCGATGTAACTCCTTGGTTTCTTCTGGTCCAGTGGATAGGCAGCACGATTCGGCAGAGAGGCACCAGGCACCAAATCAATTTGGTGCTCAATGCCTCGTAATGGGGGGAGGCCTTGTGGAAGCTCCTCTGGGAAGACGTGTGTGAACTCATCGAGCAACTGGGTGATCGCTCTAGGCAACGCGTGGTCATCGTGGTTCTCCGACATGCATGGCATTGGCACCAATAGGAAACATGGTGCCTTGCCGCTCAAGGTGGCAGTGAGGTCACTTGGCCGCGCCAGAAGTAGTCTGTGCTCACAGGTGCCTTTTAACTTTGTGTTTGTGGGCACGGTCTTTGGATCTTCCTTGCAACGCGTTCGGTCATTGGACGCGTTATCGCTGGTAGTGGCTTCGTGCCCTGGGGAAGAACGCGAGCTCCTTGTACTTGGCTCTGGAATTGGAGAGTTCCCAGTATCTTGTTTGGGGCGCATCTGTTTTGACGCATTCTTTGCTGCTTCCATTGCCTTTTGTCTATCACGCTCAACCTGATCCTGTAAAATCTCATGGGGAGACATGGGTAAGAGCGTGACGTGTTTCCCGTGGTAAGTAAACACATAAGTGTTTAAATGGCCATCATGAAGAATCCGCCTGTCGAATTGCCATGGGCGCCCTAGCAAAAGATGTGTGGCGTCCATTGCAATGACATCACAAAGGACTGAATCTGAATACTGGCCAATGGAAAAAGAAAGAAGGCATTGTCGAGTTATAGTGTTACCAGAACTCGATGAAATCCATTGTAGGCCATAAGGTTGTGGGTGTGGAGTGGTTGGCAGGTTGAAATGGTTGACCACCTTTTCATTAAGGATATTGCAGCAGCTGCCTCCATCGATGATGACACTCAAGGACGCGGTCTTGACCAAGCAACGCGTGTGGAAGAGATTCTCGCATTGGTCGACAAGGGTTGCTTCCTTGATAGTGAGGAGACGGCGCGTGACGAGGCTCAGAGGTGTGCCATCATGTGGTGCGGTGGCTTCACAAGTGTAAGCCTCCTCGTTGTCATCTTCGAATCCTTTCTCGATGGTCTCAAGGGCCGTGTCCTCCTCCTCATAAGACTCATATCCCGTGGCGATGCTGGAGAAAAGGACTTTCTTGTTGTTTAGGCAATCTCTCTTGTAGTGCCCTCGTCCTCCACACTTGAAACACTCCAAGTCACGCGCACGCTCAAGAGCTGTTGATGAAGCCTTTGTAGGCGTCGCGCGAGGAGCATGGGTGGTAGATGTCACGGTCTTCCCCTGTCGGCTTTGAGGTGACGCGGTGGATCCTGTGTGTGGACCGCGCACATTAGTAGTAGGGGATTGACCAGAGTTAGAATCATACCTTCTTTGACCTGGGGATTGCCAAGAGGATTGTCTGCGACGCGATTGTTGGTTGTGTAGTTGCATCGCGGTGTGAGTCAAGGTATTCAGATCCTTGATTGGCAATATCTCGAGTTGGTCACGGATCGACACATTCAATCCACTCAGAAACTTTGTTCGCATTGTGGATGGGGCAACACTGATGCTGGATTTGTAGTACATGTCTTCCAACTGAGAGAAGAACTCCAGAGGTGTTTTGGAGCCTTGACGCGCCATTGCGATCTCCATTCGCATCTGGTTTCTATAGTCTGTTGGCACGTACTTCTGTGTCATGACATAGACAAGCTGGTGCCACTCTATGATGTGAGCAAAATGTCTATGAATGTGATCGTCCACGAACCTATGGTACCAAACGCGTGCAGTGCCTCTGAAGTGTAGCGTTGCCGCGTCAACATGCTCCTTTGTGGGGACGCGGCAATATCGCAAAGTATACTCTGTAGCATGCACCCACTCAAGAAACACAACGGGATCATATTCGCCAAATAAATGCTCAATTTTAACTTTTACCTCGTGGCAGATAAGCCTTTGTGTGTGTTGAGAAGGTTGTGGTGCATAAACGCGTTGTGTAGCTTCTTCAGTGCGATGATGAGGACGGCGAGCTTGGAGAGTCGGGATATCGTCAGTGAAGAAGTCCCTAGGTAGAGCGTGGTAGTCAGCGCGTCCTTGTTGTCGTCATTGAACAGGGGCATCGGGTTGGCGACGAAAGTCACGCGCCATGTCCTCGTGGTGTTGGCCACGAGAGTCACGCGTGTTGTTGCATGGAACGCGATGCGGTGGTCCTACTGGTTGTAGTGGAGGTGGAATCCAATCCGCTGGCCTATCTTGGAGTTCAATGGGATCATCAAGTAGAGTATGGAAAGAGCCTGGATTGATGAGCCATGCGTCCTCCATCTCCTAGTCGTCAAACTCATTGAAGTCATCATGGATAGTCTGCGTCGTCGATCCATAGCCATCAGAGCCATAACGCGGAGTACGCCCGCTTTGATGGCCAAGGTGGTCGTTGACGTTGAATGGCACTGGAGTGTTATCATGGCTTCGCTGACGCAGCTCACTGTCTGCGACGCGATGGGTTCTACACGGCAAACCTGAGTCGCGTTCATCTCATCTTGCTCGGCCGGCAAGAGGTGTTGAGGCAATGTCGAGGCGGCGTCTTGTTCCTATGGCTTCATACCTGTCATGGAAGGGTTCAGAGTACTCACCATGGGAGTCATTGTCGCGGTCGAAGCCGCTGTCATAGCTGCCTGGGGTTGTTCGCGGTGCATAGCGTTCGTGATGAGACACATAACCTTGGCGACTCTCTATGACAGATTGAATCCGGTTGAGGCGTGGTTGCAGGTTTGAGGTTGAGGGCATCAACCCTTTTCCCTTGTCCACGCGTTGTTGACTTGGCCCGACTTCAGTGGGACGCGGCGCGCCCAGGGTGTCCATAGGGACCATCATAGTTGGTGTGGGAAGTGTCGGCGCAACGCGTTGCATGGCCTGCAATTGGGCAACTTGATGCCTAAGTTCTTGTATCATGCGTTGTTCCTCCGAGAGCTCCAGAATGGGGTCTTGTTGGGGAGGATTGGAGAGAGGGAGAACTTCATGTTGGGCAATGTTTTGCTGTGGGGGGTGGTTGTTGCCATCTCCTTGGACATTACTACCAGTGGGCGCCGTTAGGCTACCTATCACAATATGGCCCGACATCGCGAGTAAAAACGAACAAAAGACAATACAAAACCAAAGAGCAAGTAAGCACGTATCAAGACACAAGTGTTCACGTAGGAAGGCGCGGTCTTTTTGGCCGTGAGGGCAGCTTAGGCAAGACACAAAACAAGTGTGATATGCAAGCACATAACCAAACAAAACCAATTGATTAAAGTCTTAACCTCTTACGTAAACAACACAAACACACAAGAACCAACCTTCAAGGTGTTAACCTAGACGGTGGAGGGATAACGAAGATGAGCCAAGCCGAAGGTGGAAGAAGGTTGCCTTATTTTGGCTTTCCTTTTTTCTTTTTTTTTTTAAAATAAGTCGCGTCTTTTATTTTAATGCGACTTGACTTTTGAAATTTGAATTTCAAATCCGAATCTTAGTCTTTGACTTTTGATTGATATCGGAGAAGATTTACACAATAAAAATGGAAAATAATACGGCTTGGTAACTAAGGAAAGAAATCGCGAAGATCGCGTGATAGGAGAGAGAAGATTGATTCAGATTTATGACGGTCAATCAACAAGAAGATATGGCATTTATGGCATGCGAAATTTACGGAATCAATTAAGCAAATTAAGCAATTAATTTCAGAAGATTTCACGCGAGCAAACCACAAAAATTTCGCAAGAATCAAGCAATTAATCGGCCAAGAGATTCTCTTGTGGAAACCGAGTGGACATGCAAGGAAGAAAAAAAACGTTTTGTGACAATGGCGGAAGCAAGATGATGGAAAAGAAAAACTGTGAACAAATGAGACTTGACAAGCGACTTACAAGATCAAAGGCTCTGATGCCAGTTGATGCGTTCCTGCTTGTGGATGCCGGATCGTGATCTTGGTGGTGAGTCACGCGTGTTGATTGTTGAGGTTGAAAGGGTGGAACGCGATGATGGAGGCGAAGTGTGAGGTGTATGTGTCTCGCAGCCTCAGGGCTAGGCGCAAGAGTTGGTGGCTCGAAGGGTCGAGCGAGGCCGTAGCGTCGGCATCGGAGGGGATAGAATCGAAGAAGATCGAGTGGATGCCGCAGCGTCGGCGGCAGAGTGAAAGAGATGAGAAGACAGAGATAGGTGTTTGACGTCCAATCAAAGGAAGGAGGCAAATGACTCTCAAACTTAAGCTTTGATTAATAATGAACGTAACCTAGTACATAAGGTCGAGTTGACCTTTTATAAGGGATAGCGGGACTCGGATGGGCCGAGTCTCGCATAATGGGCTAGCTCACGCGACACGCATGGAACACACGCCCAAAAAGAAATAACTAATAAAATATTAATGTTCTGAAATGACAATACAACTCAAAGAACGTGTTCAATGATGGTTGAGAGGATATTGACAGAGAACGCGTTCTCTGGACTTGGTTGGAGGCGCTTTAGGGAGAACGCGGTCTCTTGTGTTCCTTGGCTAGCGACAACGCGCACAATCAATGATTGTGTCGTGTTGGCGATGGCTTTGGCACGTGATCTTGTTATTGGGCCTTCTGAGCGAATGCTTATAGCTTCCTCTTCCTTTGTGGCAGTCATGGTGGGTAGGAGCGCATCACAAGTCTCACACACTTAAGGGCCTTTGGTTGCACAACTTACTCTCAAATCACACAGGGTAAGTTGAAACCTAGGGCTCAGAAATGTGTGATGCTAGGATATCCTGAGGGTGTAAAGGGGTACAGATTACTCCTTGTACAACCTCATGGATATAAGGTGATCATAGCTAAGAGTGTTACCTTTAATGAAAATGATTTTCATTTCAAAAATGTTCTAACAGCTGGAACCAAGATGACAGGTACCCTAGAAGATCAAGATGGTGAAAACACACCACCAAGGCACTTCTATATACCAACTGAACCCGACAGAGAGGGAATCCAACAGAGGCACCAGTGGAGTGCAAGCTAGCCCTAGTGAATCCAGAGAAGGTTCAAATGAAGGGCATGACAATCAGATGCTGGGAGCAGATAATACACAACAATTAGGTGAGGAAAACAGGGAAGAAAATTCTAACTCCTCTACTAGTATTCAGTCTTCTAATATGCATGAAAATAGAATGGAAATTGAAACTCCTAGCATGCATGAACTGGATAGCTACCAACTAACTAGAGATAGAGCCCCAAGGCTTAGAATTCCCAATAAGAAATTTTCTTCCAATATTGTTGAGTATATCTACCACACTGATTATGTGAACCTTATTGAATATGCTTTTCTGACTGTTGATGTGATTTCCAACTCTTATACTCCAGATACATATGAACAGGCTATAAACTATAAGCATGCTAAAAATTGGCTGAGTGCTATGCATGATGAAATTGACTCTATGATGAAAAATAAGACTTGGACTTTAGTGCCCAAACCTGAAAAAGGCTAAGCTTGTTGACTGTAAATGGATCTATAAGATAAATGATAACAGGTTTTTATCGTTCTAAAAACTGCTATGCAAAATATCCAAACAAACCCTAAACCGTAGTCCTAGGTAAGTAAAGGTCGAATCCACAGGGAGGCGAATTCTATCTTAATATGCAATTCGTATGTTAATCAGAAGTAACCAAAAGGGGGGTTTTGTTTGTTTAAGTAATCTAAGCAGCAAAGGTAAGATAAACTAAAGATGATGAATTTAGTAATGGGGAAAAAACACTTAGTCAAACAACATCCACTATTCGTATGACAAGTTGATCATAGATACTCATTCAAAATCACATGCAATGGAAATCCCAATTCCTTTTCAGATATAACTAATAGCACAACCAGATACTATTACGATGCAGTTGCTACTCTGAAATAGATATGCTCAACCAGTAACAATCTAGATCTAGCAATAGACCAATAACAACAAACCCTAGTTGATCAGACTAAAGAATATCAATATCAATCATAAACAATCAAGCGAGAGAGAAGATAAATTCCATGCAATAGATTAAGAGTAAGAGTCTCACAACTAAATCACAACGAAAGCTTCAGCGTCTGACTAAGCAAGGGAGGCTTAGTTCTTCATAGCAAGTACGTAGAATAGAAAAGTGAAATTAGGGTTCAGAGCGTTGATGATCATTGGCAAACAAGCCTTTTTCTCAACCCTTAAATACTAAAGGAAATAAAACTAAGTTAACCTAAAACGAAATAATAAAAAGTAATAAAATAATCCGAAATAAAACAAATAAGGAAAACGGACTCGGTGGGCTTCTGACAGCGGCGGCGGGCGCCGCAACCTCCACGGAGGGCGCTGCAATTAAACGGCGGGCACCGTAATTAAACGGCGGGCGCCGTGGTCACTTCGTAGCCAAGGTTGGTGGAAAGCCAATTGCGGCGGGCGCCGTAAGGTTCACGGCAGGCGCCATAATTACGGCGGTTGCCGTCTTTGTACGGCGGTCGCCGTTCTGGCGCCGTTGCCGGGGAGGCAATAATCTATTTTGTGTGTGTGATTTGCGTGCCAATCTTGGTGTGAACCTATCTTATGGTTCACACCCGTGTTACTAATAATCTACCGCTAGTTTTTGATCCAGAAATCAAAAGAACTTTTCTTCAGGCTCACAGGGCTGCGAATTTACTACTTGAGGAAGATGATACGATGGCTGATCGTGTTACTCTTGAGTCCTTGACAGCTCCTAACTTGGAGCAACCAACTCGTGCTGGGCAATTCCCTGCCCTTGGTGAAGGAGTCAAATTTGAGCTTAAGACATGAGTAGTCCATCTACTCCCGAAATTCAGTGGAACCCCGCTTGAGGATCCTATTCAGCACCTGGATGAGTTCCTTGAGGTCTGCACCAGTATGAGGCCATCTGAGATTACTGAAGATCAGATGAGGTTGAGAGTCTTTTCTTTTTCTCTGAAGGATTCTGCTAAAGACTGGTATCATTCTTTACCACCAGGAAGCATCACTACTTGGGTGAATTTGAAGAAGGTGTTTCTTGACAAGTACTTTCCAGCGATCAAATCTAATCAGCTCAAGAAGAAAATCTGCAACATAGAGCAACTTTCTAATGAGTCTCTCTACGACTATTATGAACGCTTCAAGAAACTAGTGAAGAGTTGCCCCTACCATGGCTATGCTAATCATGATCTAATTCTTTATCTGCATGGAGGACTCCGTGAAGATGACCGTCGGATGGTCAACTCTTCATGTGGTGGAAATATTCTGAAGATGACTTATGAAGAGGCTCTAGAGATATTTGCTACTCTGGCTGATGACTCTAGACAGTACAGTGGGAGAGGTTCCCGAAGCTTGGTGGTTGCTGGTTCTCAATCAAAAATTGATCAAGCTGATTTTGATGTGCTGTGAGAGGAGGTGAGGCATATGAAACTGAAGGGTACACCTCAGCAGGCTAAGGCCTGTGAGATTTGTCATGACGACTTGTATCCTACTGATTCGTGTCCTACTCTACAAGAGGAAGTGAATCATGTAGGAGGATATCAGCAGAGGCCCAGGCATGATCCTTACTCCAATACCTACAATCCTGGTTGGAGGGATCATCCCAACTTCAGATGGAGAGACCCGGAACCACAGCAACAACATGGTAATCCTCAACAACCAAGGCATCC
This sequence comes from Rheum nobile, assembly GCA_027886185.1. Lineage (NCBI taxonomy): Eukaryota > Viridiplantae > Streptophyta > Magnoliopsida > Caryophyllales > Polygonaceae > Rheum > Rheum nobile. Next base: position 112,870 of record WOAB01000536.1, on the reverse strand, counting down.
ATTTGTGCCACAACCTCAAGGGCAGAGCTTGAACCCGTCCTCGTCTATGGAGAATATGATGAAGATGCTGATGCAGAGCAACGTCGATCTCACTACAAATGTTAATAAGCTGACTCAGAGCTTAGTGCAATTCCAAGCAAATACACAAGCTAGCATTCAGAACTTGGAGAGGCAATTTGGCCAGATCTCTCAGGTGGTGAGCAAGCTTGACGCGAAGATTTCTGGTAAACTTCCATATCAAACGGAAGTGAACCCGAACATTAGGAATGTCAGTGCTATAACTCTGAGGAGCGGGAAGAGACTCGACGAGGATGATTCTGAGGTCGACAAGGAAGCGGATCAGGAGCGGGAACAAAACAACGACGGCGACCGCCGTGAAGACCACGGCGCCCGCCGTGAAAATGACTCAGCTCTCGAATTTTCTGATGAAAATTGCGGCGCCCGCCGCAATAATCACGGCGCCCGCCGTGACGGTGAGCAAAATCCCGAACTTTCTGATGATGTTCACGGCGACCGCCGCACTTCCTACGGCGCCCGCCGCCCCTCTAAAGCCGATGTTGAGGCTGAGAAGGAGTATGTACCCCTAATTTTTCCTGAGTGGAAGCCTGTTGCACCGTTCTCGTCTGCTTTGAAGCGTACCAAGCCACTTGCGCAGGACAAGGACATGTTTGAGATGTTCAGAAACGTTGAGGTCAACATGCCTCTCCTAAATTTGATCAAGTCTGTCCCTCGTTATGCAAAGTTCTTGAAGCAGATGTGCACCACGAAGAGAAACCAGGACAGGAACAACAAGAAGAAGGTCAAGATAAGCGAACATGTCTCTGCTATTTTTCAGAAGCGCTTACCCAAAAAATGTGGCGACCCAGGTATGTTCACCATCCCCGTCACCATTGGAGGTACCAAGTTCAATAAAGCTATGTTAGATTTGGTTGCTTCCATAAATGTTTTACCTTCATCTCTTTGTGAATCCTTAGGATTAGGACCCATGCATGCGACCAAAATTTCCATTCAGCTAGCTGATAGATCTAGTGTGTGTCCTATAGGGATAGTGGAGGATGTTTTGGTTAGGGTTGGTGATCTTACTTTTCCTGCTGACTTCCATGTGCTTGATATGGAACATGATATGCATGTAGCCCCTATTCTGTTAGGGAGACCCTTCTTGAAAACTGCCAACACTAAAATCAACGTGAGTACTGGTTCCTTGACTATGGAATTTGATGGCCAAACCATTAATTATAACATCTATGAAGCCATGAAATTCCCCTCTGATGGTCATTCTTTGTGTGTAATTGATATACTTGAGCCTGTGGTGCAAGATGTTTTTGATGAGGACCACCTAGATGACACACCACCTATTGTTGATTCTAGCTTGGATATTGCTATATCTACTGACTTACAGGAAGGTGTTGATGAGTGGGACGCTTGCTATAAGCTCCCTCCGGAGCTTCCAGGTAAATCACCTTTGCTGCTAACTCCGAGCGAGAGGCTCGTTCCATATTTGGTACAGGTCCTTGAAGTCAAGGCTAAACACCCCCCTGATCGATCTAAGCATGGGGTAGACGCGACCAAGAAGGTCAAGATGGAGAAACCGCTGAAGAAGAAGCATGGTCTAAGGTTTAAACCTTTCCATGATTGGTTCAGGAAGGAGGTATGGATTGAGAAGGTTCCCAAAGAGCCTGATGATATGGATTGAGGCTGTTCGAGTAGTATGTCGAGCCACGACATTAACCAAGATGCTGCTCGGGAGGCAACCCGATGTTAGGTCGTTTATTTCCCTTCCCTTAGTCAATTTCTTTTGTTTTTCTTTTAGTTTTTGTGTTGAACTAACCTGCAGAAAGCGCGAAAAAAGTGAAGAAGGAGTTCACGGCGCCTGCCGCTAACCTTACGGCGCCCGCCGTAAATGCCTCGCCAAGAAAGTTGGCCATGACTTGAGAACGGCGACCGCCGTTTAATCGCGGCGCCCGTCGCAATTACGGCGACCGCTGCCCGCCTTACGGCGACCGCCGCCATTTCTCATGTAAAAAAAAAAAAATCCCTGAAAAAACCTTAAACGGGGCGAAAAAAAAAAGGTTCTACCGGAGGCCAACTGCCCAGCGTTTCCTATGGAGAGATGGTGCACATCATGTTGTCAAGGAGGAGACATTAGCCCCACTTTGTATTTGACAACGATGATGGCCCTATAATTGGCAGTTGAGGAGGAGGACCACTAGAGGCCCACACCACGATCACATCTGGGCCCATTTTTGAAGGCTATGCAACCCCGTTCCCTTGGCTGACCACTACTTCACCAGAGTGGTCCCTTTTGGTTGCATGGTAGGAGTTGATAGCGTTGAAGGCCGTGCAGCCCCGAATCCTTTGATTACCACTACTCGCCAAGTGGTCCCCTTCGGTTGCACGGTAGAAGAAGATTATGGAGTGATGACGACGCATGCTCAACACCCAGATATGAGCTTTTATGACTACACCGCCAGCAACAAGGAAGTGTCCAAGCCAACTCGGCAACGTTGTGAGTTATTTTTTTTTTACTTTTCCCTGTGCTTTATTCTTTTGTCTTTCATTACATTGAGGACAATGCAATGCATGGGGTGGAGTTTTACACTTGCTACGCTGCTGAGGAGAAAAATGAAAAAAATGAAAAGAGCAAAAAATTTGAAAAAAAGGCTATCATTGAAATCTTGGGATAGGTCGAAAACCCGAAAGGGCGGCCTAGGTAAAAAGCAGGTGACTTGGACCAGCATTAGGCTGGGGTAATATGAGGTCAAGAGTGAAGTGAGTTTATGTGAGCACATCTATTGGAAAATGAAATGAGTGGCTTAGTGAAAACCCGAAAGGGCGCCTTGGCAAAACGAGCGAAAAAGAAGAAGAGCGATTCTAGGATTTCTCACTATTCTTGGCGAGGCGTCATAAGAAGAGGAGTCAAAGAAGGATTGTCGGGTAGGTCACTCTGGGAGACATAAGGAGCAATATATGGAGGCTAGGATTAGAGGTTACTTACGCTATTGGATGTCCGGGTTTAGCTTGGGGGAAGTACTCTGCTTGCCCCTTAAGCTTGTTGAGTTGTGGATGTGTTATGAATGAGATTGGTGCTAGGAGCTTGGCATGGGTTAGGTGACTCTTAGTTGGAGGATATGCTTCCTGAGACCTTGGATGCTACATTGGAGGAGTAGACTCTTTATTAGTTTACTCGAGGACGAGCAAAGATCTAAGCATGGGGTGGTTTGATAAGCACTACTTTGTAGGGCTTAAGTAAGAGTCATTAGAGGTTTTATTGGTGCCATTCGGGTAGATTTAGACACATTCATGTGTATGGCGTTTGGGGGTGAAGTTGGTGTATATGGCGGTGTTTGAGCGGTTTTGGATATCATATGAGACACTGAGGAAGAAACCACATGAGAAGACGAGGAAGAGGAATGCAATGAAGAGTAGAAGAACCATAGGCTGAATTCAATTGGTTCGTTCTCTCTACTCCGATGTCCAAATAGAGTGATTCCAATTCGAGGAGTTAGATTTTGAAGTCTACTGCAAGTCCTCAAAATATGAGCGCGATCCGAGTTGGGAATCAAAAGTTATGGCATTTTTATGGAAGTGTCGCATGAGCTGAACCGAAGAACGGCGACCGCCGTACAAAGACGGCGACCGCCGTAATTACGGCGCCCGCCGTGAACCTTACGGCGCCCGCCGCAATTGGCTTTCCACCAACCTTGGCTACGAAGTGACCACGGCGCCTGCCGTTTAATTACGGCGCCCGCCGTTTAATTGCAGTGCCCTCCATGGAGGTTGCGGCGCCCGCCGCCGCTGTCAGAAGCCCACCGAGTCCGTTTTCCTTATTTGTTTTATTTCGGATTATTTTATTACTTTTTATTATTTCGTTTTAGGTTAACTTAGCTTTATTTCCTTTAGTATTTAAGGGTTGAGAAAATGCTTGTTTGCCAATGATCATCAACGCTCTGAACCCTAATTTCACTTTTCTATTCTACGTACTTGCTATGAAGAACTAAGCCTCCCTTGCTTAGTCAGACACTGAAGCTTTCGTTGTGATTTAGTTGTGAGACTCTTACTCTTAATCTATTGCATGGAATTTATCTTCTCTCTCACTTGATTGTTTATGATTGATATTGATATTCTTTAGTCTGATCAACTAGGGTTTGTTGTTATTGGTCTATTGCTAGATCTAGATTGTTACTGGTTGAGCATATCTATTTCAGAGTAGCAACTGCATCGTACTAGTATCTGGTTGTGCTAGTCTTATGCAGGAGAGATTTGATTTACATTCTAGGATAAAAGCTGGTTGTTTTATGCTAGAATTGTAGCCAACTATATTCCTATCCGTAACGCTGCTATTAAACTGAATCTTGATAGTTTTAGGGTTGTTTGATTAGTTAGTGCTAATAGTATCTGGTTGTGCTATTAGTTATATCTGAAAAGGAATTGGGATTTCCATTGCATGTGATTTTGAATGAGTATCTATGATCAACTTGTCATACGAATAGTGGATGTTGTTTGACTAAGTATTTTTTCCCCATTACTAAATTCATCATCTTTAGTTTATCTTGCCTTTGCTGCTTAGATTACTTAAACAAACAAAACCCCCCTTTTGGTTACTTCTGATTAACATACGAATTGCATATTAAGATAGAATTCGCCTCCCTGTGGATTCGACCTTTACTTACCTAGGACTACGGTTTAGGGTTTGTTTGGATATTTTGCATAACAGTTTTTAGAACGATAAAAACCTGTTATCAATAAAAGAGGGCAACACCACTAATGAACCTCCTAGGTTTAAAGCTAGACTAGTGGCTAAAGGTTTCACTCAAAGGGAAGGGGTGGACTATACTGATATATTTGCCCCTGTAGTGAAATACAAAACTATGAGATTATTGCTTTCTATGTGCACTGTTTTTTATTGGGACTTGGAACAAATGGATGTAAAAACTGCTTTCTTGCATGGAGACATAAATGAAACTATCTATATGAGACAACCTAAGGGTTTCATTGACAAGAATAAACCTGACTATGCATGCTTACTTAAGAAATCAATTTATGGGTTAAAACAGTCTCCTAGACAGTGGAACCTAAAGTTTGATTCTTGCATGAAAAAGTTAGGCTTCCTAAGAAGCAGTTATGATACATGTTTGTACTTTAAAAATGTTAAGTCCACATCCCCACTGTATGTGTTACTATATGTGGATGATATCTTATTGATGTGTAATTCTAAAGTTGTGCTTTCTGGAGTGAAAAGGGACCTTAAATTACATTTTGACATGAAAGACTTGGGTGCTGCTAAGAGAATCCTAAGGGTAAAAATCATTAGAGATAGAAAGAAAAAATTGATGTGGCTTTCTCAAAATGATTATGTACAGAAAGTACTTGATAGGTTTAATATGGATAATTCTAAACCTACTTCTATACCCTTAGGAGGGTACTTAGAGCTCTCCAGAGAACATTGTCCCAAAACTAGTGTTGGCATAGAAAAGATGTCTAAAATACCTTATGATGTGGCTGTGGGCTCTGTCATGTATGTTATGATGTGCACTAGGCCTGACCTGGCTTTTGCTATTAGTGTGCTAAGTCGATTTATGTCTAATCCTGGTGAACTTCATTGGACTGCTATGAAATATGTTCTGAGATACATGTGTGGTACTAAAAATATGTGCCTGGTATTCTCTGAACACACTTCTAGAAATGAGTTACATGGGTTTGTAGATTCTGACTATGCCAGTAATAGGGATACTAGAAAGTCCACTACTGCTTACTTCTATACTTGGGCAGGTAACTGTGTGTCTTGGAAGTCTCAACGGCAATCTGTCGTGGCTTTGTCATCCACAGAAGCTGAGTATATAGCAGCTATAAAAGCTGCAAAAGAAGGAGCTTGGTTGACTGGCATACTAAATGAAATTCATTGCACTTCATACTTACCTGAGTTGTTTATGGATAGCCAAAGTGCTTTATACTTGTGTAAGGACCCTGTGTATCATGAGAGGTCCAAACACATTGATGTAAGGCGCCATTTTATCCGTGATCTGGTTGAAAAGAAACAGATTATGATTAAAAGATTAAGGGTGATCTAAACCCTGCAGATTTTGGTACTAAAATTGTGACTGTTGATAAGTTTGCATTTTGCAAGAATCAGCTGCACATCTGGGATGTACCTTAAGGCAAATTCAGATGATAGGCCGACGATGGTTAAGATGTCCAAACTTTGCTCCTAGTCCCGTTGGAAATTAGTCGTGTTCTACAGTTAGGACTAGGCACTGTATGTCTTAGAAAATCAAGAGGGCAAATTGTAATGGTGATTTCCTAAGTTGGAAATTATCTATGTATTTCGGACTTCATGTGTAACAGATCATTAGAATAGGAATTTGGGCCTGTCTTGTTTTAAGCCCATTCTGTAGAAGCTAGGCCCATGATCCAAAGGAGGAGCCGAGTACCCTAGACTCGACCCGCTTGAGGAAACTGAAGCTCCACGTGACTCAGTTGATGCCTTGAGTATTTAAGGGCTTCTCTGAAACCCTATTCCCAACTTCACTTCTTCCTCGCCGCTTTGCCTGATTCACAGAGAGAGAGAGAGATCTCGAGAGGTTGCTTCTCTTGTGTGTTCTTGCGAAAGCTTGTTCGATCTTCTCCTGCAAATCCATTGCATGTGAGAAGTAGAAGGCGAAGACGGTGGTCTTGCTCCAGAAGAAGGGATCCAGAGAGGTTGCGCGGTGTATAGCTTTGAGGTGCTCGGTGGCAGTGTCTCGCTGGTGGACGGTGATCTCGTTTTGGTTCAGGGAGTTGTTTCTACTTGTTGTTACCTTTTCTTTGTGATCTGTGTGTGAAGTCTGAACTTTTGCTCTCTTATAACCCTTTGACATACTTAGTAGATTTTGCTCTCGTACTTGAGGCCACGAGGAGTAGGCTTTGTCCGAACCTCGTTAAAAACCATTGTGTTGATCTTGTTTGTTGTTTTTGTTTGAATCTTGTCGAGTCATCTTCACAAAGGTGATAGTCCGGACTCCTGAATCCTGATGTAGTGGTTTATCATCAATGGCAACAACATTCTTGCATGCCAATGAATGATGGTGAAAGTAGCCATTGGATTTCCTTCCGACATTCTTCATAATCAATTTTTTGTTGAATATAGATCATAATACAGGTTCAGTAGTAATAGAACATAATAAATAATTTCATAAATTTACAATCAAGTTCTATACTCTCTACATTGATATTCTAGGTTGTATAATAGTTTACAATATATACATCAATAGTTCATATTTCTAACACTACTAGTTCATTTTTCAATACCAATAGTTCATTTTCAAAACATTCGTATAATAAGAGGTTAAAGAAAAATTCAGTGTAAGTGGGTGAGGGAGTGATTGTGTGTGAGTAAGCGTAAGATAAGCTTAGATACTAAATCTCATCCTAACCATAAATCAATAACACGATGATTGTTCTTGACAAAAAATTAATAAATGTTGGAATGAGGGGTAAGATAGCCAAAACATATTAAAGATTAAGAGTGCGGTTCCGGTGCGGAGCACTCTTCCCGTGCGGACGTACGGACAAGCACTATAGGGCCTTATTTGTGCACTTTTGGGCCTTATTTGTGCACTTTTGCAAAAAATTTGAAAAATGTTTGGAAAAAAATTTGAAAAAGAATTTTTTTTTTTTTGAAAAAGTGCACAAATAAGACGTTAAAGTGTACAAATAAGACCCAAAAGTGCATGCTCCGCACGTCCGCACGGGAAGAGTGCTCCGCATATGATCCAAACTCTAAAGATTAATGGTCGATTACTTGATTGGAAAGGTAAAATGTTAGTCTTTAAACGATATGGATCTTGTCAAAGCTAGGAAAAACCGACGCTTTGTACCCATAAAGATTTGGATTCTCGTACAACAGCTTTTCACTGTGTGAAATGCGAAGCGATCTCGGCCGTTGATTTTTTATTTTTTTTTGGTCAACATTTTTTTTTCGTCCCCTGATCATTCTGAAATAACCTATATAGAAGGTTCACCAATAAGTTATTACTGTTCATTTATTTGTGCACTGAAGTTCACAAATAAGCTCTAAAGTCTAAATGTGCAAAGACATGTGTTTGAATATGAATATGTTATATGTGAACTTGACGGCATAGAATAATGAACATTTAGTACTTATATGTGAGAGTGCGGTTCCGGTGCGGAGCACTCTTCCCGTGCGGACGTACGGACATGCACTATAGGGCCTTATTTGTGCACTTTTGCAAAAATTTTGAAAAATGCTTGGAAAACAATTTGTAAAAGATTTTTTTTTTTTGAAAAAGTGCACAAATAAGACATTAAAGTGCACAAATAAGGCCCTAAAGTGCATGCTCCGCACGTCCGCACGGGAAGAGTGCTCCGCATATGATCCAAACTCTATATGTGAACGTCAATAATTGTCTATTCCAGGACGATCAGAGGCGGAAAAAAAATATTAACGTTCCCTAATCATTCTGGAATAACCTATATAGAAGGTTCACAAATAAGCTCTTAACGCTCACTTATTTATGCACTAAAGTTCACAAATAAACACTAAATATGCAAAGACATGTGTTTGAACATGAACATGTTATATATGAACCTTACGATATAGAAAAATAAACATATAGTACTTATATGTGAACGTCAGTAGTTGTCTATTCCAAAACGATCAGAGACGAAAAATATATAAAAAAAAGTTGTTGGTCGAAAAATAAAAAAAAAGTTTGTCGTATTTACGGTTATGCCACCGTGTCACTATTCACTCTTTTTCACCCATTTTAATCTCAGCCTCCCATCTCCTTGATCCAATGGTCCATAATATTTCGCATGTTGTATAATAAAGACCAAATATATGTGAAACTCACCCCTTTTAATTCTCAATATTAATTGGAATTCACTTTGGTAGATATTTTTTTGAATAAGAACACACTTGAGTAATACTAGACTCTCGTTTGATATCGATATTAAAAATATGATATATCGATTATGAGTATCAAGATATAAGTTTGAGTGATTTGAAAGGTATTAAGTATGTGTATAAATATGAGTGATATTTTCTATATACTCATTCTGTGAGATATCAAAATAACCATTTGATATTACTTTCATATCACTCAATACTCATATTGTGATATTCAACTCATACCAAAAAGCATATATTATTTAAATATTGATATCAAGATTACACCAAACGCATATTCTAATATCAATAGTAAACGGACCCTAAGATAATTTTAGAGAATAGCTTAGAAAAAGAAGCAGTGGTTGTATTAATAGCTTAAATACTAGATATCTTCTTACAATGATTTTATTGTTGATAAAAATAATCTTTTCCCTCTTCATGATATTAAGATGTGTAAGACGTAGAATACAAAATCACTCCAAGATTTTACTAATAAGAAAATAATGTATAACGCTAATTATATCAACCGAAATTCTGCGAGGTAACCCTTAGGTTTTGCAAATTTCGCAAGATATCCACAGGTTTCGACTATTTCGTACGGTAACCTTAGTTTTTTAAAAAGTCCGTCAAATGGCCCTTCGTTATCTCAACCATTAAAATTCAGTTAAATCAATTTTTTTAAATAATATAAAAAATGTTGTCATTTAATTTTTAAATATCTATAAATATGTCAAGAATGGAACATCTATAGGGTCATCCACTTCAATCTCCACATAGTCAAGATAAATATATTGTATTCTCAACAATATTTTTTCTCCCATTCTCCATAATATAAATCAAAACAAGAAACATAAGTTTAATAATCAGTTTGGTTACAGTTTTTCTGATTAACCACACCCAAAATCATGATCCGTAATCGACTAATGTAATTGGAAAAAAAAATTGGTTTAGTAAACCATACAAAAATTTTGATTGATGACCAAAAATTTCATCAATTTTTCAGTTTGGCTTCTAACACATATGATGTGATCACGGATTCCATCAAGAACCTCACGAAAGACGAGATCGTCCAAAGATCGGTGGAGCCTCATGCAAGGACGTGAAGATTTACTAGGAAGTGATATTCTATGTGTTTTTGCTAGTGTTTCCCTTTTCATTAATTAATTAGGTAATTAGCTAGTTAATATGTGTTTACGTATTTTCTTTAGTTACCTAGTTAATTAGTTAGTTGTTTTTGTTGTTTACGTATTTTTCTTATTTTAGCTAGTTAGTTAGTGCTCTAAGTAGTGGTGTTAGTGCCCTACGTTAGTCCTAGGTTAGTGGAGTCAATTTATGTATTTTCCTATTTTTTTGTATTGGTACCTATTTATAGGTAGCCAAGTGCATTGTAATTGTTAGACTTGAATTGGAGATTATTAAAAAAACGTGAGAGTTTTGTTCATTTCAAGCCTCTTGGACGATGACTTCAAGGTGTGTGATATCCTTGAGTGTCTTAGTCTTGTTTTGGTAAGTTACATCCAAAACACCCTTTGGTGTGTCGCATCCAAAGGTGATTGTTTGGTCATGGTGCGTTACATCCATGATCGATCAATCTCGTCTTGTGTTTCTTGGTGAGTTGTATCCAAGACTCATAAGATGCTTATCCCAAACTCTTCTCGAATCCTTCGTGAAGAGTTATATCCATTTCCCTTTTTAGTCAAATCTCCATCAAGACAAAACCCAAAAACAACCCAAAACACATTAGAGTGTCGTCTTTGAGAGTCTAGCCAAGAGTTTCCTAAACAACGAGTTCTTGGCGCCCTTCGTCTTGTACTGTACGAGTCCTGGCATGTGCTTACACACATTATCTGGTATCAGAGCCATTCAAGGCGAAAGGGCTGCTCGTTGCTCGTCAAAGAAGCTGAGTTGGCACCGAGGAGATGCTTGGTTCGCCGCCATCGCCGCAGCCACATCGTCTCGGCCTCGGAAGCTTACTTATGTGGATGCTCTAATCATGAGGAGACCCAAGGGAGTAAGGGCTAGTCAAGGAGAGGAGGAGCCAAACCATGGCTAAGGAAAGGGCAGCTAGCTTACGGTTAAACCCAAAACACCCACCTTAGCCTCCATCCCCACGTCTAAACACATCACCACCCACCATCTCCCACACTAGCCCACGTCCAAGGCCTTATTCCTACTTAATTAATTAGTATTAATTGGTTAAGTATGGAATACAAAAAAAAAAAAAAGAGAAGAGAGCAAATAGGCTTGCGGTTTAGGGTTTGCGGTTGGGTGAGTCATATCCTAACCACCCACAACCAATCTCCCTATTTTCTCTCCTTTCAAATTCGGCCTCCTTCCCTCCCACACACCCCACTACCAGCCCTCACTTCCCCACCCCAACCGAACCCCTTGATTTGTGGAAGCCAGTTGACCGATCCCTACAAAGCCTCCCCACCTCCAACCAATCAACCTCACCACGTACCCATCCTTTCCCCTGAGCTGCTGCCTTGTGCTAATTAATTAGCCATCTCCCAGCTCACACTAAGCTACTGCACGACCACAAAAATCCTATCCAACGACGCCAAGCGCAGCCCCTGACGTGCCCTCCGACGAACGTCCGTCTCTCTCGTCGTCTCCACCGCAGCAAATGAAGAGCGTCAACATGATCGAAATGGTGAGGATAATCAACAAAGATTCGAGGTCGAATCTTCCTCAAGGAGAGGAGGATGATGTGATCACGGATCCCATCAAGAACCTCACGAAAGACGAGATCGTCTAAAGATCGATGGAGCCTCATGCAAGGACGTGAAGATTGACTAGGAAGTGATATTCTATGTGTTTTTGCTAGTATTTCCCTTTTCATTAATTAATTAGGTAATTAGCTAGTTAATATGTGTTTACGTATTTTCTTTAGTTACCTAGTTAATTAGTTAGTTGTTTTTGTTGTTTACGTATTTTTCTTATTTTAGCTAGTTAGTTAGTGCTCTAAGTAGTGGTGTTAGTGCCCTACGTTAGTGCTAGGTTAGTGGAGTCAATTTATGTATTTTCCTATTTTTTTGTATTGGTACCTATTTATAGGTAGCCAAGTGCATTGTAATTGTTAGACTTGAATTGGAGATTATTAAAAAAACATGAGCGTTTTGTTCATTTCAAGCCTCTTGGACGATGGCTTCAAGGTGTGTGATATCCTTGAGTGTCTTAGTCTTGTTTTGGTGAGTTACATCCAAAACACCCTTTGGTGTGTCGCATCCAAAGGTGATTGTTTGGTCATGGTGCGTTACATCCATGATCGATCAATCTCGTCTTGTATTTCTTGGTGAGTTGTATCCAAGACTCATAAGATGCCTATCCCAAACTCTTCTCGAATCCTTCGTGAAGAGTTATATCCATTTCCCTTTTTAGTCAAATCTCCATCAAGACAAAACCCAAAAACAACCCAAAACACATTAGAGTGTCGTCTTTGAGAGTCTAGCCAAGAGTTTCCTAAACAACGAGTTCTTGGCGCCCTTCGTCTTGTACTGTACGGGTCCTGGCATGTGCTTACGCACATTAACATACCTCTGTCAACAACAATAGTTCTCAAAGAAAATGCCAATTGAAAACTCCGAATTAGAACATCAGTACTTGAGTTTTGCATATTTCCCTCTCTACAAACTCTTTTGCTGATTATTCAGTAAATTTATCATTGGCACATGTTAGTGGCTTGTTAGTTTACAATAGTTCCCCCGCTATCCTAATGAACAATCTTGTTGTTGATTTGGCGAACACCCCCATCAAACCCCTAAATTACATGAACCCTAAAAATCTCAAAAAATCACAAAAATCATGAAATTTGTACCTGGCCTTGGAGTAGATCCGAAGAACAACCCTTCTCGTAAACGGAGCAGCCCTCCACCACCCTCGTCGCAAGGAGCAACCGTTGTCACAAGCAGCAACCGTCGTCGCAAGCAACCGCAGTCGCACGCCTGGCGTCGTCACGCTCCTGGCGGCATCTCTCTCCCGACATCACCCCTCTCCGCGCCGTCCCTCTCTGCCTCTTTCCAATCCCGGCGCTCGCTGAAGTCGGTGAGGTCTCCTCGCTCAGGTCGGACTCGCTCAAGTCGTGTGAAGCATTGTTCGTTGTTCGAAGACTCCAGCCAGCAAAGAATGAAAGAGGTAGACTTTTTTGTTTTATTTTTTTATTTTTTTAATTACTAATTAGTGGCTGATGTCATGTATTTTTTCCCTTTTCTATTAAAAATTAAATGACAACAGTTTTTATATTATTTTAAAAAAATAATTTGATTTAACGGAATTTTAACGGTGGAGATAACGGAGGGTCATTTGACGGACGCTTTAAAAAACTCAAGGTTACCGCGCGGAATAGTCGAAACCTGTGAACACCTCGCAGAACTTACACTCTTTGATAACCATTAATCTCACTCACACACTCCCTCTTGATCGACTCACTTAATGATGCCAAAATACATCCTAATTCTCTTTCTAATGACCTACACCATCTTCAAGAAGGATATTTTCCTAGAGAATTCTAGTTGCTCACATTCTAATTCTCTTTCTAAAATTATCTTAACTAGCTTAGTTTGTGCCTTGCATGAATTTATTTATCACAAAATTTGTTTAACAAGTTATTAGTTAAATAATAAATTTATTTATTAATTATATTGTTAATTAATAATAATAAAATATATGTTATGAGTAACAATATAAATTGGAAATTGATTAATGAAAGAGACGAAGAAAAAGAAAGGTTGAATCTAAAAGAAGAATATATTTATTGATAAATTTGGAAACAAATCTACTCGAAAACGAAGTTAGAAAGAAAGAGAATATAATTTTTAGGGCAATTCTATTTGGTACCCTTGTGGTTAATGTTATTCCTGTTGGTGTCCTATATTTAAAAAGTTTATAGTTAATATCCTTGTGCTTTGTAAATTGTTGGGATTGTGCCCAATTGTTAAATTTTGTTAGCTTTCGTTAGTTTGCTTATTAAAAAAAGGCAAAAAATACAAATTGCAAAAAAGATAATTAAAATGGTAGAACAAACTCTAACTAAAAATCAACCCCTAATTAACTACAAAACCATCCCATAACTCAAACCTTAAAATTAACCCTAACTCAGATTTCATCCCAAAATTGAGCCTAAGAAGAGCAAATGATAGTGTAAATTAGATGAATCATACCCTAAGTCACCCTAATTGCACCCAGATTCGCAAAAGAAACGTACTTGTTCGCACCCAAATTCGGAGGAAACACATATGAAATCGTGCAGGCCGAGCGGTTTGCCTACGTCACCGGCTGAGTGGCTCGCCTCCGTCGTCGGCCAAATGGTTCGCTAGCTTTGTCCACGTCATCACATCGTCTCCGTTTATGCCCACTGGTAGAATAAAGATGTGTTGGGAGTTGTGGAGTCGTGGTTTAGGAAAACCAATTTTGTGATTGGTTTTTATCCTTTTGAAATCTATGTTAGAAAAATAATTTAAAAATGATTCACTCTATTTTAAGAAGCCATGATCTTGTTTTTTATAAGATCATCAACCAATTTGTATAGTATATTATAAAAAGATAAACTATTTGGTATATATTTTGAGGTTTAAAAATGTGACATTATATGCTCAAAGTATTATGGAAGAAAGTTGATTATAAAAATAATTGTGTGATTGATTTGATATCTTCAAACAATATAAAATTCGATTCACTCCATTTTAAGAAGCCACGATCTTGATCTTCATAAGATCACCAACCAATGTTTTTTCCACTAGTTATTCTTCTTATTCGAAAATTTCCTAATCAAGGTACAATATCTAGTATAAATTAGGAATTGTGTGATTTATTTCTATCTTAATTAGAAATTATTTGATTGAGTATTAATTGTATCTTAATTAAGAATTATTTGACTTTTAGAAATTGTGGAATCAAATCTTTGTAAATAATTTTGGGATCAAATCTTTTTAATTAGGAATTGTTTGACTTTTATAAATTGTGCGATCAAATTTTTGTTTATAACTTGAGGTTTAAAAAAGGTAAAATGTTTAGAAAATGACATATGGCAAGAAGAAGAGTGGGAAGACATGTGACAAATAAAATGTGAAGGTGACATGTAATAAACTGAGATGTTATTTTAGTGTATATATAGTAGATTAAATATCCCACTTAAGTGCCTTGATAAGTTGATTTTCGTCCGACTTTCAGATGTTTTTTGTTGGCTTCATGCATGCATGCATACGTTTGGGACTATACTGAAGCATTAGATAGAATATTACTTTTGGGCTTTTATTTAGTCATAAGAGGTTAATGAGGATCGTCTAGTCCAACGATATAGTCCACATACTGTTCCTTTTTTTTATTGGCCGATGTGTCTTTTACTTATCAGAAAATATATTTAAATATTAAGTACGTTTTAACCCAATTGTCTTCCACTACTGGTTTCCCCCTCGTTTATTCTCCTTCTCTCTTAGTCCAAATTTTGTCTTCGAAATCTCGTTCCTGTTCTCGCAGAGTTCCACTTCATTGGCTAATTCTCGATAATGTCGCTTCTCTCTCAATTAAATTTCGTCGGCGGATCATTGTCAGATTTGGGATCCTCCCACGAACTGCTCACGACGTTGTCACGGATCCTCCATTGAAATTGCAAGTTTCAAGATCAAACTCGAACTCAAAATCGAAATTCAAAAAACAGAAAAGTAACTTTTGTAAGATTCGTGTAGACTATCAACTCATTTATGTGAGAGTTTTTTAATTTGTTTGCCCTACTTTTGCAAGATTGTAATCCTCTGCAAAATACATGTGATTTAGAAGTTTTATCTTACTCTTTTGGTCAATTTTCAATACTTTTTTTGTATCTTGAGATGGTGGTGGGTATTTTTGGTTGATTGAATAAAAAATTGAGGTATCGGGTGCATGTTTTTGTAAATTTGAGTCCAATGTTGCAAATGGAGATTGAAATGTGCAATACGTTATTAAATTTGTCCTTAATTTCTTCAAATGGAGTTTGTGCATTGAACCTATGAGAGCTACTGTTGATCGTTATTGTGACTGCAATTTCGCACAAAGTTAAGGTTGGACGGTAACAAAAGGAAAAAGGGTAATCATCTCTCAATTTATTTATTTTTTTGTTTTAATTTTGTATAATTAACCCAAATGTGCCGATTGGACTAATAAGATTTAGTGGACCACTACTCGTTCGGTAAGTAGTGAGTAAAACCGAGTAAGTGGAAGTTGAAGAGGAAGTACGAGTTGAAGTTAGAAAATTGCGTGTTCGGTAAGTAGTAATTTAGACGAGTTGAAGTTAGTTATTTTTGGTGAGTAATTACCAAACAGGGCATTATAATGTTTGGAATTTACATTCCACGTGCATAAACTTCTAGCAGTACGTGATGATTCTCCTTCGTCTTTGAGCTTAGCTTCCTCCCGATTATCCCCAATTCAGTTTTTAGGGTTTAGCACTGCTTTGCGATTGAAGTCCCGATTTCGAAGCCAACTCCCAGGTAATCATTTGTAGTCTTCCTCCTTTCCAATCTCTGAAGTTTCTAATCTCTTCATCTCGTCTTCTCTGGTTTGTAAATCTGGACCAAATTGAACGTGTTCTTCGTGATGATTGAATTGTGGAGAGAAAGATGTTGAATCAATTGCTTCAATTCAAGCTTCAAACATGTTGTTGATTCTATTATTTGACCTCCCTATCTTGCTTCGAAGATGTGGAGAGAAAGTTGTTGAATCAATACCGCTTTTCGATGAACATGTTGGATTTGAGGGTATTTCAAAGCTTTGAAAATGGAATGTTTGGTCGAAGTTTGGTGTTTGTTTGTGTGGAGAGACAAATTATTGCTTGAATTTTTGATGAAGGGCTGTTTAGATGAAGTTGTAGGGTAGAAAAATGGAAAGTTTGGTTTATGTGTTTGATTTCTTCATTTCTGTGTTTGGTTTTTGTCTTTGCTTGGTATCTGTGTTTGATCTATTAGAGATTGTGCTTGAGATAAAGGGAGGTGGTAGTGTTGCCTATTAGAGATTGTGCTTGAGCTATCATTGGTTGTTGCCTTGTACATTTGAAATACTATGTGTTGGGTATGGTTTATCATGTAGATATATATACTGAATAGTCATACCTTAGGTTCTGATGCGCTCCGGGCTCCCAAAACGCGAGTCAGAGCAGATCTAGGTAGGAGGTTGGCGGATCTCTCTTGCTCGATGAAGGCTGCGAAGGGATGTGATCGCCGTGGTGGTGACCGCGATCGTGGGACAGGTCGTGGGTCTCGCGGCAGTGGCCGCAGGTGAGGTTCATGAGTTGCAGGGTGGATCGGATGGTGGGGATCTCAGCTAGGGCCGAGGGCCGAAGTGGGTAAATTGGGATCGTAAGCAGGGCGTGAGGGGTTCGTTGACTTGCGAGAGTGGTTTGGTTGACCGGCGATGGCGACTCGATGGGGGCTCGGTTGAAGGAGCTAGGCCTAGGGGCGGGAGTTTGGCTCAACGACAACACTAGGCTTTAAATCTCAATTCAACGTACTTTATTAATTAGGTAAAGAATGACTTATATAGGAGCCAAAACAAGGTTCTTGCCCGATGGGCCTAAAAACATAAGTGGATCGGCCCTCTTGGCACAAGAGAGGCTCGACATCCCGAAATAGAAACTTGCCAAATACAGCAACATCCAAATATAGTAACTACTAAAAACAGTAACTTTCCAAACTTAGAAACATTCTAAGAATAGAAACTTCTAAGAAGGAAAACTGCTAAATACGAAAAATACTAAAAATAGAAAGTGTCTCAGAATGTCTCGAAATTGGCATGTGAACCTCACAATACCAAAACAACTCAAATGGCACGAGAAGTGCCGAGGAAATATCCAAGCGCCTTGTTGGACGCTATCAATGTCGTGACCGGGGTCGCATCACTCTCCCCCTCTTTGCTGTGAAACGTCCCCGTTTCGCCAATCTCGTCGTCCGGGGGTACGGTCGGATGCATGTTTCCGGGCTCGAAAATGAAGCGATGTCGGTGCATGTCTGTCTGCTGCGCGTTCGTCCTCGTGTGGCTTTCCAGCGGTGCAGTGCTCTTCTCAAGTCCAACACGGTCTGCCTTGCACCGTAGCCTCGACGAATCCGGGGGCAGGTCCAGCGCTTGCGCAATGCTGGGAGCCGTAGGGAGCTCATTAGGAGGGACATCATCAAACACATGCAAGAGAGATGGACAATACGGGGTAGCTCATAGGGATCCTCTAATAAAGAAAGACACACAGAAGGAGTAATAGGAGAACGTCCCTGAAAAGATGGAGTAAACGCCCGTGAGTGAGTCAGCAAAGTGCGATGCTCTACTCGGCCCTGCTATGGCGGCACCAGGGTGTCGGCATCGGGATCAAGGGGCTGCGGGCGCGCTTGTGGTGGTGTCGCAGATGCGGAGGCCGACTTTGGACGGGCCGCGGTCGCGGTTGTGGCAGGAACGATATGCCGCACTTCTGCGGCCTTCGCGCGGGTCCTCTCCACATGGTCATGTAAGATCTTCTGAGGCATCATAGAGAGAAGAGTGACTCGCCTACCGCCATGCATAAAGACATAAGTGTTGAGGAACCCGTCATGGACTGTCTTCCTGTCATACTGCCAAGGTCTACCAAGTAAAAGATGAGTAGCATCCATAGATACCACATCACATAAAACAGTATCATGGTATTGACCAATTTGAAATGGGATGTGGCATTGCCTGTGTACCGCATCACCCTTACCTTCAGAAAGCCACTGAAGACCATATGGCTAAGGGTGTGGCTGCGTCGGTAACTGAAGGTGTTGGATAACCTTCTCACTCACAATGTTGCAGCACGAACCACCATCTATTATAACGCTGAGGGAGGCAGTCTAGACCAGACATCGGGTATGGAAGAGGGTCTCTCTCTGGTCCATCAGGGGCACCTCCGTCACAGTAAGGGCACGCTGTGCGAAGAGGCTCAGGGGGTGATGTGACCCTGCCTCCCATGACGGCCCAAGACGAGGAAGAAGCCATGAGCCTACGCTCAGAGGGCCCAGTGACAAGGTCTAGGTCCAAAGCCATCTCTGCCGCCGTCGCGTCACTTGTCGCACGCATCGTCGCTGGCCAAGGAAGCCCAGCCGAAAACCCAAGACTCGTCGTCCTCTCCACTATAGGCATTGAAACAACGCGTTCTTCACAGCCAGCATCGCGTGCACCCACTCGCGAGGCCATCGACCCTTAGTCGCTGTTCCTCGCGGTGTTTGTACCCATTCAACGCGTCGTTTTCATAGTTTTGAGACATTTTCTATATTTGGTATTTCCCGCTTTGTTTTAGATAGTTTCCTTTTATTGTCTTTCTATCTTTTAGGGTTTGTGCCTTTTGCATGCTTGCATGGGCTAGCCCTTAGGCTCATTTCGGCCCAAGCCCATTAGGTCTTGGCCGAGATACATTGGCTATTTAAAGCCTCTCTTGTTATTGTTATTTCTTACGTTCAATTTTAATCATGGTTTCAAGTAGAGTGTTTATCCTCCTTTCCTTGATCAGACGTCACCCTCTATCTTCGCATCCCCATTCCCTCCGTCGCCGACGCTACGGCAATCGCTTGATTCTTCAAGCCAAGTCTTCCTTCGCATCTCCCTTCCTCCGCAGTCAACGCTACGACACCCAAAGACTTGTCTCTTCAAGTCATGTATCCCTCATCAAATCGCTTTCGCCACTGCTATCTATTCACCCCATTCATCGCTTCCACCATTTCCATCACAACAACCATCGCGATCTCCCGCTCGCGAACCATCACCAACACCGCGTTCCACGGCAGATTTACCAGTGCCGAGTGACTTCCCAACCAAGACTAGATCCAAAGGTGTCATCTTGACAATTCGACTTGTCATCGGAGGCAAGAACACATCAACTGGTATCAGAGCCCAACAGTCTTGTAAGTCACGAACTCAAGTTTGCATTTTGTTCACAACTTTTTTTCTTGACCCCCATCGTTTGCTTTCGTAAGATATCGCGAGAAAAGAAGAGAAACACCAAAAAAAAATCCATCTTTGCAACACCTTCGGTTTCTATAAGATCCTATCTTGGCTGATTTTTTTTTCTTATTCCCTAAGTTTTGGTGTGTTAGGTAATTTTGTTATCTTGCATGCTAAGATATTTTGTTTCCTTATTTCATGCGTGGATAGAGTTTCCTTGTTTGCTAGATATTACTTTTTAGGTTGTTTAGCCGCAATTTCCTTATATAATATATCATCAAATCTTATCTTCTCTCTCTTATCTCTAAGATCACACTTGTGATATTCTTGTTACTTAGACCTTTTTATTTTTGTTTCCTTTTGCAAATCCGAAAAGATCAAAAGATAAGATCTCGGATATTATATATAAAAAAAAGAGATATCGAAAAGATATTCAAAAAAAAAAGTTTCCAAAGTTAGGTAAAGCCAAAATAAGGCAACCCTAACCCACAATCGGTCTAAGCTCATCTTCTATCTCTCTCCGCCGTCTAGGTCAAGCTTCCTAGAAGGTACTATCTTGCTACTTAGGTTGCTTTGTTTACGTTTGTTTTAGGGTTTCAATTTGTTCTTGTTTGTTTCATTGCAACTTGCTTGATACACCATCTCTTGTGCAAGCCAAGGCCGCCCTCGACGATCCGAGCCAGCCGACGCGACGCCAAGGAGACCCAGTCGCCGACCAAGTGGGCATACGCGACGCGATGAGACCAACTTGAGGACACCAACTACCCATCCACGGAGCCATGATGTATGCGATCACCTTCGACACCAGAGTGTTCGAACGCCGCGTTACGGATCGGATGGCTACGCGTTGATCACACCCAATGTCCAAGATGACTTTGACGAGTATGACAACAAAGAGATCGAGGACTCAGGTATGGTCAACCCTAATTTTTTTCACCCCCCTCTTGGAGATCCACTAGAATTGCAGGATCGCCCTTCGGATTGGATACCTCCACCGCGTCTCCAGCCCCAAGGAGAATGCGTTCGTGACATTGGCGGCGAGCGCCGCGATGTTATACCAAGATACATTCGACGTAACAACTACGATGCCCAACCGCGAAGACGCCTACGCGCCATGGGATGAGTACGTCCGCGAAGATCGCCAGAAACGCGATAGACGCTAGGTTGGACGCGATAGACCACATGGAATGCGCGCCTTTGAGAACCCTCTCTACGACGCCGTGCCCAACAACGCGTTCAACCAAGCACCTGCCCAACCTCGATTCCAACGACACCAAGTAAAGGTAAAAATTGAGCATTTTTATGGTGAATACAACCCCTCTGTTTTTCTTGAATGGGTGCAGGCTACGGAGTACACACTTCGATATTGTCGAGTGCCCCCTGAGGAGCATGTCGACTCCGCGACACTTAATTTCCGAGGAGCCGCGAGAGTGTGGTGGCATCGCTTCGAGGATGACTGTGTCCGAAGCCAAAGGACACGGGTCACGGAGTGGCACCAACTCGTGTACATGATGACAAAGAAATATGTTCCTCCAGACTATCGGAATCAAATGCGAATGGAGATAGCCATGGCTCGCCAAGGGTCGATGTCTCCACTCGATTTCTTTTCCAAGCTTGAAGACATGTATTACAAGGCCAACATCTCCGTTGCACCATCGACTTTGAGGACGAAATTCTTGAGTGGCTTGAACACTAACATCCGTGATCAACTCGAGATTTTGCTAATCAAAGACTTGAACACCCTCACTCACACGACGATGCAAATTCATGCACAACTCACTCGCCGAAAGTCCTACACTTGGCAAAGTGGCCAAACAAGGTATGCTTCTACCCCTAGTGGCTTATCTTCTACTAACCCTCGCCCTAGTGCCTCTCCCACAGCCGCGTCTAGCCAAGCAACCAAGGCGAAGCCTTCGACGCCGAGCACCGTGCCGTGCCAGACCGCGCCCAGACAACCCCCAGTGGGCACAGATCGTGCGCGCGACCTCGAATGCTACAAGTGTGGTGGACGAGGCCACTACAAGAAAGATTGCCCCAATGCTCGCAAGGTGTTGTTCTTCGCCGCCGTCGTCGGCTACGAGTCCTGTGATGACGAGAAGGCCACACTTGACGCGACCGATGAAGGAAATGCAGAAGAGGACAAAGACGATTATGACTGCGAACCCGCTTCTCTACACGCAGGCACACCATTGAGTTTGGTGACGCGTCGTCTTCTCACAGTCAAGGAAGCAAGCCTACGCGACCAAAGGGAGAATTTGTTCCACACAAGATCT
Source organism: Rheum nobile (assembly GCA_027886185.1). Classification (NCBI taxonomy): domain Eukaryota; kingdom Viridiplantae; phylum Streptophyta; class Magnoliopsida; order Caryophyllales; family Polygonaceae; genus Rheum; species Rheum nobile. The sequence continues at coordinate 90,805 of WOAB01000536.1, read as the reverse complement.
CTCGTCCAGACGGCTTCCTTGAGTGTCATAGTTGATGGAGGATCATGTGCTAACATTGTCAATGAGAAGGTCGTGACACACTTCAAGTTGCCCACGACGCCTCATCCCCAACCTTATTCCCTCCAATGGATATCATCTAGTCCAGGTAACACAGTATCTCGCCAATGCTTAATTTCATTTTCCATAGGCCAATACTGTGATTCAGTTTTATGTGATGTCATTGCAATGGACGCCACCCATATTTTGCTTGGGCGCCCATGGCAATTCGACAGGTGCGTGCTCCATGATGACTATTTGAACACTTATGTGTTCAATTACCACGGGAAGCGCGTCACTTTGCATCCAATGTCTCCCCATGAGATCTTGCAGGACCAGGTTGAACGCGATCGCCAGAAAGCCATAGAGACCGCGTCTACTAGGTCCAAAGAGTGTCCAGAGGCACTCTAGAGGCCAAACTCCTCCAAAGCTGGCAAAATGTCATCGCCACCAGGCACTGATAAGAAGACGCACAATGCCACAGCTGGGACACCAAGTGCCCCATAGAATTCGAGAAGCACCTCGCCATCGACAAAGTTTGCCGCGCCGTTGCCGAAAACGACTCCTTTGCAAGGAAAGTGTGAGCAACGCGTGCTTTTGGCCAGGCCCAGTGACCTCACTGCGTGTTTGACTGGCAAAGCACCATGTTTTCTGCTGGTGCCAACTCCATGTATTCATGCTTCGTTGAATGCCGCGTCCTTGCCGCCAGAGATCGCGACCTTGCTCGCCGCGTTCGACGACGTCTTCCCACAAGAGTTGCCACAAGGTTTACCTCCACTGAGAGGCATTGAGCACCAGATTGAACTTGTACCAAGTGCTTCCTTGCCCAATCGCGCTGCATATAGAGCTGGCCCAGAAGAGACCAAAGAGCTACAGCGCCAAGTGCAAGAGTTGTTGGATCGCGGATACGTAAGGGAATCTCTCTCCCTTTGTGCTATGCCTGTGATCCTTGTACCCAAGAAAGATGGCACATGGAGAATGTGTGTTAATTTACGCGCGATAAACCAGATCACCGTCAAGTATAGGCATCCTATTCCCCGCCTCGATGATATGCTTGATGAACTTCATGGCGCCACACTTTTCTCCAAGATAGATTTGAAGAGTGGTTATCACCAGATCAAGATGAAAGAAGGTGATGAGTGGAAGACCGCGTTCAAGACAAAGTACAGGCTCTACGAGTGGCTTGTCATGCCATTTGGGCTCACAAACGCGCCCAACACCTTCATGCGCGTGATGAACCACGTCTTGAGAACATTCCTTGGCAAGTTTGTCGTCGTTTATTTCGATGACATCCTTGTGTATTCACGGAGTCTGGAAGAGCATGTCGAGGTCCAAAGCCATCTCTGCCACCGTCGCGTCACTTGTCGCACGTGTCGTCGCTGGCCAAGGAAGCCCAGACGAAAACCCAAGACTCGCCGTCCTCTCCACCATCGACATTGAAACAACGCGTTCTTCACAACCAACATCGCGTGCACCCACTCGCGAGGCCATCGACCCTTAGTCGCTGTTCCTCGCGGTGTTTATACCCATTCAACGCGTCGTTTTCATAGTTTTGAGACATTTTCTATATTTGGTATTTCCCGCTTTGTTTTAGATAGTTTCCTTTTTATTGTCTTTCTATCTTTTAGGGTTTGTGCCTTTTGCATGCTTGCATGGGCTAGCCCTTAGGCTCATTTCGGCCCAAGCCCATTAGGTCTTGGCCGAGGTACATTGGCTATTTAAAGCCTCTCTTGTTATTGTTATTTCTTACGTTCAATTTTAATCAAGGTTTCAAGTAGAGTGTTTATCCTCCTTCCCTTGATCGGACGTCACCCTCTATCTTCGCATCCCCATTCCTTCCGCCGCCGACGCTACGACAATCGCTTGATTCTTCAAGCCAAGTCTTCCTTCGCATCTCCCTTCCTCCGCAGTCGATGCTACAACACCCAAAGACTTGTCTCTTCAAGTCATCTATCCTTCATCAAATCGCTTTCGCCACTGCTATCTATTCACCCCATTCATCGCTTCCACCATTTCCATCACAACAACCATCGCGATCTCCCGCTCGCAAACCATCACCAACACCGCGTTCCACGGCAGATTTACCAGTGCCGAGTGACTTCCCAACCAAGACTAGATCCAAAGGTGTCACGTTCACAATTCGACTTGTCATCGGAGGCAAGAACACATCAGGGGGGTACCCACAGATAACTCATGGGGCGCACAGGTGTACCCAGCGTCATGAGGATCGTAGTCCTGCTGCTCGAGAGCTATCTCATCGTTTGGCTCATCATCAAAGGACTCATATCGAGGCAGGCGGCGTGGTAGGGCGCGATGCCTCATGGCCATGGCTCGGGGGCTGAGTTTGTCTGGTCTGCACTGGAGAGGACACATCAGTAGAAACAGAAGGAGTAGGGTTAGTGTCATACATGCGAGTTGAATTCTGGGGCCAGAGGGTCTGTCTCCGATGTTGATGCTGCTGGTGGATCATCATCGCCGTATGAGTCCGCTGGTTCAGGTCCCGTATTGGTAGTATCTTCAGCTGGTCTCGGATATTGGGATTCAACCCACTCAAAAACCTGGTCCGCATAGTAGTAGGGGTGATGCTCATGTCCACCTTGTAATACAGATCCTCGAGTTTGGCGAAAAACTCGAGTGGTGTCTGGCTGCCCTGGCGAGCGAGTGCAATCTCCATCCGCATGTGGTTCTGGAAGTCGTCCAGGACATATTTGCAGCGCATGATGAACTTCAGCTGGTGCCACTGGTCAATAGGCTCAAGGCCTCTCCATTCCCTGTCAGTACAGAAATGATGCCACCAACATCAGGCTGCGCCACGAAACTACAGAGTGGCTACATCAACCTTCTTGTACTCCTCATACTGACAGTGTCGCAGTGCGTGTTCTGTAGCCTGCAACCAATCTAAAAACACAACAGGATCATAATCACCATGAAAATGCTCGATAGTTACCAATCTAAAAACACAACAGGATCATACTAACAGTGTCGCAGTACGTGATCTCGCGACGACTGGCATAGGGGTTGGGCCCGTGTCGGCGATCAAGGAAACGTCGAGATGCATGATCCGGGTCAGGGTAAGGTTCGTCCAGATCGTCGTCATAATCATCAAAGTCATCCTAGACGGGGCGAGGGCGACGCTGGCGACGATGGTCATTATCCTCAGCGCGGCCGCGCGGGGCTGCTGGCGGGCTGTAAGCTGGCGCACGGGTCGTCGCGGTGGCGTCGGAATCCTCGGCGGAAATAGCTGGCTCTCAATTGGGTCGCCCAATAGTGGATGAAAGTTTCCCGGATTCGGGACACCTGCAACCTCAAAACCCTCCTCATCATATTCAGTAAAAGCAATGGGAGTCACATACCTGGGTCGTGGTGCGGAACGCGGAACAGTGCCGGGATCGCGGCTGGTCGAAGGGCGCGTCAGCACCGTCTATGGTGCCCGGCCGCTGGTGTGGCCGCGAGCTGCGTCTCGGCGGCGCTCAATGGCATCCTGGTGTGCTTCGTCCCGCTGCATGGACTCATAACGCCGACGTCGGTCAGTGGCGTCGACGTAAGGGTATAGCCCTAATTCTGTGGCGGGGGACTCGTGCTCGGTGGAGTCGTAGGCGAAGTCGTCCGCGGGCGAGCGTTGGGGTTGGTATTTGTTGAAGCCATGGTCCTCCTGTTGGGACTCGATGATGGAGTCCAGGCGACGTAGACCCAGCTGGAGCTGTAAACTCAAGGGCATCAAACCCTTTCCTTTGTCCAAGCGCCGCGTGGTGTCGGTAGTGGTCGCGGGCGCCAACAGAAGATCAACAACAACTGTATCGGCTGGAACAGATGGATCCGCGGTTGCGGTTGTCTTGGCCGCGGTCGCGGTGTGGGCCGCGGTTGCGGGAGCTGTGGCCGCGGTTGCGGCTGCGACATTGATGGTCGCGGCTTGGGAGGCAATAATCCTCTGGGCCTCCTCGAGCTGGGCACGTACTGCTATCTCCCGGACATAAACTTCGTCAGCGGCCTGGCAAGCTGCGAGAACTTCGTCTGATTCTGTCCCTAAAGACACCATGGAAAACACGCAAAAAGAGCAAAAACAAACACAAAAGGTAACAAAAACAAAGGACAAAATAGATCAAATCAAACCCACAATGTCTCACATAGGTCACTAATCTGGGTAAAGCCGTGAGGGCGGAGTGGCTAGGCTGACTCAGCGTGGACTAAACCAACACAAAAACCACACTAACCTCACAATTCAGATGCCAAAAATTAGTGACTACGTAAGAAGTAATCTAGCATGTAATCCCTAGAATCCACAGAGAAAGAATACGGGGAGGTGGGCTTAATGGACCTGTGTCAATAGTGAATCGGCTTCGCCGAGATTGCCTGAGGCTTTTATTTTTCTAATTCGGTGGCTGATTTTTTTTTTGTAAACCCGAAAGCCTTTTTTTGACACAAGTTGTAATTGTAGACGAAGAGAAAGAGTGCACGACCAACAATTTTTTTTTATTGAGGCCGTGAGCATGCAAGAGTGTATAGACTATAAAGAAGCAATTTGTATGAAAACTAGGAGAGAACAACATAGAAAAATTCCAACAATAATCACGAACTCTAGCAAACCAAATATGCAAAATTAAGATGATTTAGGGCAAGCAAAGTCCATGACTAGGGTTAGGGTTTCTCACGGTTAGCACTCCTTTTTTTTCCTAATTTTCTTAGGGTTCTCTCGCTCTTGAACAAGGGCTTAGGAAAGCCACAAATTCAACCTAGGGAAGGGGATTGTTGGCGGCAACCAACAACAACACAAACTGAAACAAAACGGAGCAACAATAATGGAGGCAAGCCACACAAACAAAAGGCGGAAGCAAGGAAAAAGACTGAAGTTGTAACGTGAGAACAAAACGAGTAAGAAAGGACCAACCTTGTACCCTTGGCTCTGGTACCATTTGATGCGTTCCGAGCTCCCAAAACGGGAGTTAGAGCGGATCTAGGTAGGAGGTTGGCGGATATCTCTTGCTCAATGAAGGCTGCGAAGGGTTGTGAGCGCCGCGGTGGTGACCGCGATTGCGGGACAGGTCGCGGGTCTCGCGGAAGTGGTCGTGGGTAAGGTTCGTGGGTTGCGGGGTGGATCGGATGGTGGGGATCTTGGCTAGGGCCGAGGGCTGAAGTGGGTGAAGGGGGATCGTAAGCAGGGCGTGAGGGGTTCAGTGGCTTGCGAGAGTGGTTTGGTTGGCCGGCGATGGCGGCTCGATGGGGGCTCGGTTGAAGGAGCTAGGCCTAGGGGCGGGGCACAACAACCCCCATGGGACTTGTTGCCCTATCTCGTGATGGTTTTGAGTTCTATAAGGAGGTACGAGGCACAACAACCCCCATGGGACTTGTTCTTTAAGGGGACCGAAGTGGTCGTTACGCATCATTGTTTCATATTCGACATGGTAGAATCCAACCAATGGTAAGACTAAGGATATCTTGGCGGTGTGATATGAACCGAGCAAGCCGTGTTTTGCTCCAATGATATGATTTCAACTCGTTTCTCTAAATGAAAATGTCTTGCCATTTTGGAAATCTAAAAACATTACACAATAGTAAGACTTATTGTAAGTAATGTAGGGCAATAAAAGTATATATTAAAGTGGAATAAAAACATACAAAAGTGCATAAGACAATGTTATATATACTGACAAAACATATCAGAACTCTTACCAGATTTTTTGCTAGATTTGTGAATCTTGTCTGCTCCTTTGGCCCTTTGCTTAGCAATTCCAAATTTAGTGGGTGCAATTGTGTGTGAGTTGTAATTAAATGGAAATGTCCACAACAATATATATTCTCGGCCAAAGCAATTACTCCCTTGTGTAACTTGTCCTATGCACGGGTAAAGATTCTTATCTTAACTTGTCCTATGCATAGGTTCCATAGTGCAACACAAAAGTAGAAGAATAGGAAGTGAAGACTTGACATTCACTTATGCACGTGAAGCCCAAAAGAAGAAGCAAGATATGGAAGTGAAGAGACATGACATCAGTTCTCGTGAAGCACAAAAGAAGCATCTTCTTGGAACATATCACGTGAGTCTGCATCAAAAAATAGGACTTGGTGAGTTGTGTTATCAAGTCATTGTTTGTATCAAGTCATTGTTTGTATTTTAGCTAGCAATTGAAAGCATGCAACACTTAGGTTCACGTGAATGGAGAGGCATGCCCAACAAAAGCATGCAAAACTTATATTCCCTTTCTTGTTTAGGTTATATTAGAAGAATATAATCCAAAACTCAATTTGTTATTAAGTTTTTGGTTAATAAGTTTGAAACACATAAGTTTTATACACTATTACCTTATGCACAACTAATAATCCATTGGTTATTTAAACACTTATTAATTCTTAACATGTGAATGATGCAACTTTGTTGATCTACCATGTGAATGACGGGCTTTGTTGGCTTATAAATTGGTGGTTGTCTACAACGGAATAAGGTGCACGTCAAATGAGACCAACACAATTAAGGTGCACGGACCGTGCATTTGAGTGCACAGTCCGTGACATCAACAGAGACCAACTCAGCTAAGGTCCATGGACCGCGGTGCACGGTCCGTGCACCTTAACTAAGCACTCTCAAGGATGCATGTTCTCGATGTTAACGAACCAAGTCTCATGAATACGATCAATTGCCAACTTTTTAGTTATACAATATGAAGGAATCATGGACGTTATTATAAAATACGAAGAAAACATAGATGTTTCACAATACAATTATACATACGAAGGAAACATAGACGTTTCACAATACGGTTATACATACGGCTAGTCCCATAACAAATTCTCTTCCATCCCAATCAAAAGTTACACAACATACTTATAGATACACATACAATCAACATAATTTAAGCTAAACAACATAATTTAAGATATGGAACATAATTTGGATGACATATATAATAATAAAAGAGTCGAGCAAACAACTCCTTATGCGTAGAAGAGCCGAGCACAAAACTCCTTCATGGTGGGATACTTCATGGCTTATGCATAGAAGAGTCGGGCACACAACTCCTTCATGGTGGGATTCATCGGCTTAACACAAAACGTGCGGAATCTTGCGTCCACCTAAAAGAAATGCATTCACAACTACGAAAAATTACCAAATGCATTTGTTAAGATCACAACAATAATCTCCGATCCAGATTGAAATTACTCACCCTCAACTTATTGTCCCACCAATCGTCATCTCGCATTATAGCACCAATTATTCCTTCATACTCAACATCGCCAGACCATTCAAGGGTCTTCCATACATTCCATTTTTTTCTTCAAAGCTTTGAACTTGTTCTTCAACATTCTAACGGTAGCATCTCGGCCTGTATCATGATTAAACTCATCCTTAATTATAATCCATGAGTAACACCCGTAGGCCCCATATCGATCTACATATCGTATGCACACCTCGACCAAAGCTTGATTGCCATCATCAGTCCAAGTCCAAAAAGTCCTCGTTGCTCCTATGCGCAAACAACAACGTTTTTTAAAACTTAAAAAAATGCACTTTAGTACATGTACAAGACATACAAAATATTCACTTCGTATCATGGATAAACACGTGATATTTTACTAAAAACTAGAGGTAGAAATTTTACCTGACATTCTTCTACTAGTATGCTTGTATGTTGTAAAGTAGAGATGTCTTGCTGCCTTACTTGTGGGGTTGATGGATTACAAATGGATGAAAAACCTTATATAGAGAGGTGAGGCCGAGAGCTTGTGACATTTTCTACATAGGCTTGTTCTTTTTTTTTTTGGTGATTATCTCTTGTCATGTCAAATTCGGAATAAAGTATAAGCTATATGTAAAGCTGCTTACAATATATATCAATATGATAAAACAATCTTATATCACAACAAACTATACATAAACATAAACACAACATACAAGAACCATCAAAGTCATTGCAACCAACATACTTAAGGTCGCGGCCATTAGTATAATAGTCATCAAATATACATGAACATTGCAATACATAATACAGTCGAATAACCGAAGCTTATCATACAAACTACCATACAATACATGCTCCTACAAAACCTTTAAGGAAAATGACTTGAGGTGTATAGTGTAGCAAAATGATCACCCAAATTGTTAACAAAGGTGATTCCCCGAACATTTCCCCTAAACCTAGATCAATTACATAATGGCATAACGGATGATAACATATATAACAACGACGGTGAGGCGAATAGCAACCACCCAAGCATAATATAACCTCATCTTTGAAGCATCAGAGAGCTCCATGTTTGCAGTGAGGAGGGTGTCACGTTGTAACGCTAGCTGAACGTTTAAAGTTGCTAGTATAGATACTTGCTCAACTAGTTCTTGATTCTCATCATCCAGATGTGCCACATGCAGTGTTTTAAAAATCAGGCTAGGCGGCCCGACACCGTCCCGATTTTGGCCAAATCAGAATGGCTAGGCGGGGTCTAGGCGGGCAAGTCGGGTTCTAATCGGGCTAGGCGGGTTTAGGCGGGTCTAGGCGGGTTTAGGCGGGACTAGGCGGGTCTAGGCGGATTATGTTTATTCCTATTTTGTGTTTTTTGTTTTCAATTTCTTCAAAATTTTCCAATTCTTCCCACTTTTTGTTTCAAAGCATTCAATTCTTCCAATTTTTCCGATACATTTCTAATCCGTCTAGGCCCCGCCTAGGCCCCCGCCTAGGCGCTAGGCCCCCCTCACCGCCAAGCTCCCGCCTAGCGTCTTTTAGAACATTGGCCACATGCCCATGCTCTTCATGTAGTTGATTGCTAAGTTGTTCATGTATGATCCTATCATTGTCAACATCCAATTGAAACTCCGCCACATGGGATCTGAGTGCTCTAGCAGCTTGTTGCATCAAGCGTGCACTTTATTGAAGAGGTCATCAAACCTTGATACATCATATTCCTACAAATATGGTTTTGATACACTTTATTGAAGAGAGATAACTTAATGCATAAGTTCAGGAAAAGAGACAACAAAACTAACCTTTTACTACTACACATATACCTAATGTTACTATCTAAATGTAAAATGTTACTATCTGAATGTCAAATGTATTAGAAATATAAAGGTGGATGGTTGACACACAGTTGCATCAAGTTTGCATTAACATAGTGTATAACTTTTTTTCCTATAAATATAACAACAACCTCCCTCAAAGCATATAAGAACATAGTGTCTCAAAGCATTTAAGAACAGAGTATAAATAACACATGATAGGTGCTTGGAAGCCTATTAATCTGAAATTTGTATGATCAATCACAACACATGGATATAAAGGGTTTACCTGCCACCATTGAAGCTCCTCGGGTATGTTGTAATTGGAGCTATTGGGGTTGTAATTAGTCAATGTTTCTAGCACCTCTCTTTGGAGCCCACCATCATACTCCTCTTCATATGCCCCATTCTCCACTCCACTGTTAGAAGTAGCCATTGCTGCAAAGAGAAGAAGCTGGATGGGTAAGAATTCAAGTGCCCAAAATTTTATATATTACCATTCATTTAATTTTTGCATAAATTTCTCCCAATGGATACTTGAATCTTGTTGCTCCTAAATTCTAGCACACTCTCCAACTGAATTAGCACATTTTTTCATGTTTGTTTTGGTAAAGCTGCATTAGCTAACAATTCTAGCATCACTGAATTTTTTGGTCAATCTTGTTGCTCCTCAAATCAACACCCACAAAACACAAGATTTCAACAACCAACCATTACCATGTATTCCCTAATCATACATGCAAAAGACCAAAAAAAATCTACTTGACAAAATACAAAAATAAAATTCACACATAAGTAGTTAGTATATATATTCTTTTGTATTTCACACAGAACATACAACTTTGAGAGGTTGTATGCTACCTCAATGCCTTTTATGGTGAAGTCTGCATGAACATACATATACAGAACATATTTTTGTTGCAAAACTTAACTTTTCATGATTATAAAATGACAACATATTACTTTATAATTATCACCGATAAAATACAAACATGGAAATCCATCAACAAGCATAACCATCCACAGTTCTCACTTTAAAACAAGACAAAAGAAACAAAGGCATTTCATCAAACACCTAAAGTGCACAAACACTCATAAGCAATAATACTCGGAAACTTCAATAGTCTACACATCCACTGAAATTAGGGTTTTAAAATTTCATACCAATAACACTGCAATATAATAATACTCGGATTAATAGATGCCAAAATTGGGCATTTTTCAAGACTTTAAATTAGGGTTTCAAGTGGGTGAAAATGGGGAGGGGGGGGGGGGTTCAAGTGCAATTTCATACTAACACTAAAATCAGGATTAGCAGATTCTAATGTTCCGTTCAATTTCATACTCAGATTTAACAATTGCGCAAATTGGGGGTTTAAAAGTATTGAAATTAGGGTTTGTGTATGCGTCAAAATTGGGGGGTTTTAGTACTAATTCCAACAAAAGTGAGTAAATTTGAGACAATTAGGCACATGCCTTACTTGTTGCCCAATGAATTCAACTTGCACTTCAAATCTGGAAGAGCAATTCCTCCAACAATTAGCTTCGAAAAATTGAGATTGGGAGTATCGACGAGAGGCTTCAAAAATAAAAATGGAAGAGAGACTTACCTGGGCTTTGCAAAAGGCGGAAAATTCAGCTGTAGAGAGTGAGATCTTCAGAGGCAAAAGGAAGATTTCTTCCACTTCAACTCTCGACAATAGCTCACCATGTGTGTGTATGGGGGGGGGGGGGGTAGGGTAAGCAAATGGCGGTGAGGGAGATGAAGGAGACATAATCCTCCACTCCATTCAACTTCCTCCCACTTCCTGCAAACAAACAGCCGAACGAGCCATTGTGGTTGTAAGGGAGATGAAGTTCTAAGTTTCACTCCCTTACTGCCTCAAAAACATTCAGCCGAACGTGCCCTAACTATTCCACTAGACCAGAGGATCCTCACCGATAAGAGGCACCCATGATTATTACTTTCAATTGAGGAGGAAACGTCCTAACATACACATATATTTAAAGATTCAAGATCATGTGCATATATGTGCTAGCGTGAAAAATTTTAATCGTCTAATTGGCCTCTATCCACCACTTAGATTCCAAGCGTGCTTTTTATGATATATTAATTTGGGGGTATTATTGTCTTTTTTGCTTTTAGGTCTTTTTCCTCCAAATCTCAGCCATCATTCTATGGTTTTGTCATCATTCTCCATGGTGCGCTCACACGATTTGCTCTTCGTCTGTGTTGATTCCTCTATGGTTGCAATCGAAAATCATAGTAGAAATCAATTATTCAATAAACCTTGTTTATTTGTCATACACGCCTCAAAGTGCCCCTGTTTTTGTTTCTTTCTTCGTTCAAAAATGTCATGGTTGTCGATATTGAATTGCTTTCAAGCACATCGAATTTGAATATGATTTTGGGTTGTGATTGATTTTTGGTTGCTTACATGTTACAATGACATGTTTTTGTACTATACTCTCAAAATTTATTGATGTTTTCCATAAAAAATCATTTTTTATGTGTTGAATTGTAACATGAGTTTATGCAAATCATTATTCATATCATATACATGGTTACCATAGACTTTTGCCCGCTGAATGTTTGTAAGTTGCATAATCTAAATGAATGCTTCATACCTCAGTTGGCTTTCAAATATGCACAGTTAGGAACCTCATGCGATTAATTATGAACATTTTGATATTATTTATGAACATGACATGCTTTTGGGATGAAATTGTGATTGATTGAATTGTTGTCTTGGTTGTGCTAATTCTTCTCATTGATCAATTTAGATTTGACATCTTTGTGTTGATCCGATGTATTGATTTGATTTTTTTTTTTGTTTTTTATTCTTATAGTTTTTTTTTTCTTTTGTGTTTTAAGAGAAGACCAGAAGGTGTTTGATGAAATTTGCGAGAAAGATGTTGTGAGTTTAACATAGATGAATTCCCTCTAGGGTGTTTAAATCAATTTGTTTTTATATTTAATAGACACGTGGCATGAAAAACATGATAAAGGCAAAAAAAGATAAAATGAAACACATTGGCTTCATATAGACATTGACGTTATAAAATATATACGACTATATATGAACTGTGAAACATAAAAGACGAAACTCTAATTTATTTATATGGTGCACGAAGTATGGAAAAGAAGATGAAGTTTTCAGAAGAATAATTATGGACCTTAAATACTATATATGAACATTGACATGTTAAGTATGAACCAGGGACAAATCCATGTGTGCCCTAGTGGGGCTACATATTATTAAAAAAAATCAACCATTTTTCTACATTTTTATTTAAAAAAATCTCTGCAAAAATGTTCAAAATAATTTATGTATTTTCAATTTATTTTTAAAATTAATTTCTATATAGAATTTGTTATGTATAATCCTAAAAAATACTAAAAAACACAATTTTATCTAAATTTGTGCACAAATGTTTCAATACAAAATGCAATATTTTCTTATATCTATCTTTATTTGTGTTAAAATTTTAAAAATTTAAGGTTTATGAATTTGCAAATTTTGAAATCATTTTTTTGTACAAATCTGTTGAAATTACGTAGTAAAAGTAGTATTTAATGATGATATTTGTTTAAATTACGTCATTTTTTAAATCAATTTTGAGTAAAATCCATTTGGGTTTGAATATAGAGTTTCTTGTTTGAAATTAAGATTGTTTGTATAAGACGGTAGAATTCAAAATTAGGATTTTGTGTAAGATAGACGACGGAATTTCGCTCTCCAGGATTTTAGCTCCCACTGGACTAAAATCCTGCGTCCACCCCTGATATGATCCGTCATATTTTTAAAGTATGAAAATAAATATGAACCTTAAGAGAATATGTATGAACTTGAACATGATACACATGAATCCAACTTGAACTGAGACTTTTCACAATCACAATATGTAGCCTATGAGGGATTTGAACCCACATCCTTGTATACCAACACATTGCTCTATCATTTGAGCTAGGCTATGACAAAATGAATTAATTGAATATTTCTCAAATGACAATATGAACATTAGAGGATTACATATGAACATTCAAACGTAAAATATGAACCCGATCATCCACACAATCTATTAACCTTCATATGAATCCTAAAATATTTTGAATCTAGAAAATTCAAAAGTTTGTACAACAAATTAATTTCAATGTATCTATGAACCATAAAAACACTAAATTAAATGCATTTTTCACAATTTATGTTACCACAAGAGTTTATTACAAGTTTTTGATTTTTCAACATGATTATGAACTCCAAAATATCACTATTCACACAAATTCAAATTGTTTCAAGCAAATTGCAAAATTGAAACCATTAAAAGTAATAACGAAGTTGTAGAAGACGATTTTTTTACCTTTTTTGTGTGTTGAGCGATCTTCAATTGTCTCTATATTGAAGCTTTGGGTGTTGTTTTAATGGAGATATCGAGAGAGGAAGAGGGGTGCAATAATGAGGGTTTGAGAGAGAGAGAGCAAAAATCGAGGTCTAAAAAATAAAAGTTAAACGATTGTGTTTTTGGGACAAGACTCCACTTTTGCCAATATTTACAAAAATGTCATTTTAAATGATAGGAATGCGCGCGTGTCTTTATTTTATTTTATATTATATTTTAATCTCGTCCATCCATGTTTCACATCTAATGAGTGTAGATATTGCGTACTTTTCACTTTAACACCAATTTGTACCATAAACCACCTCTATACATAAATTACTGATGCACTTTCTTAACTCAATGTTCACAATATCTATTTATCAAGTGCTAAGGCGAGATTTGCGAAATGTCTTCAATGTTCCTTTCAAAGCATGAAGTCGTGCCTCACAAGATGTCGTTTGTTGGACGTTTGGAGCACTGAACCATTCTCTTGACAAGTTGGGTTCTCTTTCTTTGTTTATGGGGTTGTTTGCCACTTGAGCTTTTTACCTTTCTTCCTCGGCCCAACCAATATCGAGATGTTGTTGGTTCCTCTTTTTGGCCCATCTGTTCAACTATTTGAGGGCCCAATCCTTAGCACACAAATTCTTCTTACCACAATAACATTACACATAGGAACCCGACCGATCGACCCCCGACCTTAGACCCCAAATTATACTTCATCCGTTAATTTTTATTTGTCCTTCTAATGGAGTATTATACTTTGTTAAATATTATTTGTCTTTTTTGTCTAGTTTGGACAAATTTTACCAAATTTCTCCTTGTAAATTGTAATAATTAATTCTAAAATTATACTATTTAATTTCCTTACTCCAATTTTTCATGTACTCTTATTTAAAAGCCTCACCTAGTTATCGATGTTAGAAACGATTACATAAGAATGTTTTAGACAAAAAGTTTTTCCTTCATATATGTGAAAGATTTTTATTTATTTTTGGTAGAAGAGAGGCGGCACTCTCGGAACATATATAAAAATGAAAAGACTACTTAGCCACCAGGTGGGGTGTAGTGAGACCCCTCACATTGTTCAGAATACAAATAGACACCCGATTAGGCGAAAATTCAAGCATAAAGAAACCAACCGGAAAATCAAAAGCAAAAGTCGCAAGCCGGTCCGCGACCGAGTTTTCCTCCCTGTAAATATGACAGAATTGGATTACCCAATCCCTACAAATGAAGCCTTGCACCATATAGACGAGGCTAGATAACGGGTGATAACGATCCATAGGTTTGCTTAGTAACAGAATCGCCAACTGCGAATCTGTTTCGAGGCAAACCCTCATGTAACCCTTTTCCCAAGTGAACTTGAGCCCTGAAACAACTCCCCAAAGTTCCGCCATCGGGACTGAGCATGATCCGATGTTGTGCACGAACCCACCAAGCCACTTACCACTCTCGTCTCTGCACACCCATGCCGATGTAGCATGCCCCTTGATCACAGCCCCATCCGTATTCAACTTAATCCAACCGACTGGTGGGGTAGTCCATTTAATCAAGATATTCTGCTTCTCACTAACCTGTTGCATCATACCTTTTCGCTTCGCCTCTCTGTATTCCTTAGTTGTCTCGGTAATGATCGCTGCTTTGTCCCCATGGTGGGCTTCTTTATTAAAGACCCAAGCATTGCGCCACTTGCACAAGTTCCACAAGGCGATAGCAAAGGTGCTAGCCCAATCCTCCTCATCTGTGCTCTGCCTGGTATGATCCAAATTATGGTGGATCCACTGTGCATAATTGAACCCAAAGAAGTCCTTCCAGGCAAACAGTGGTTGTATTTTAGCCCATATGCCCTTCGCCTGTTTGCAGTCTCGGAAAATATGTAGGGGGTTTCCGACTCATCCGGGCAGAACGTGCACTTGTCTTCATCACTTAGGTGTCTCCTCTTTCTCTCTGCGTTCATGAGCACCCCTCCTCTAACAGCTTCCCATGCGAACACTCGAACCCTCTCCTGGGCATTGAGCTTCCAGATTTTCTTGTAAATCCCTGTATCAATCTCCATCATCCTGTTCTGGTTTTTGATTAATTTGTAAGCCGAAACAACCGTAAAACCCCCATCTCTAGTCTCTCCCCAACTCACCACATCCGGTATATCGTTGTCCTCCACTAAAGCAACAACCGCTAGTTCCACGAGAGTACTTGCGGGTAGTATCGATGACATGCCTTCCAAAATCCAACCATTTGCTTCTTCCCAGTAATGGAACACTTTTGCATCCAGCTGTTCTTGAGTCACTCTGCCCCTTGCATATATCTCCAACGTATGCTCTCCTATCCATTGATCCTTCTAAAACCTTATAACCCTTCCGTTCCCAAGTTTCCATTTCATACCCTGAGCAATAACTGCATTGGACGCATTGTGTATGCTCCTCCAAATTGGAGAGGGTGCTCTATGGACCTTTCGAGACTGTCTGACATATTTGTGGCTGATAACACTGCCCCAGAGGCTATCTTGGTTGTTGAGGAACCTCCATGCCAACTTGCCATTAATCGCCAAGTTCAGCTCCACCATGCTTTTCAGTCCAAATCCACCAAGTTCCTTGGGTTTACAAATTTCTTTTCAGTGCATCATATGCATTTTTTTTCTATCGTTCCAGCTGCCCCATATAAAAGATCTAGTGACTTGATCAATCTTCTTGCAAATTGACTTCGGAATTGCTATGGTCGCCATTGTGTATACCGGGAGAGAGTGCATGACTGATTTGGCCAGGGTAATTCTACCCGCTAAACTAAGGTGTCGGCATCTCCAGCCCGACAATCACGCGTTGATCTTCTAGAGCAGGGGTTCGAACGTGTGCTTGTCAACCTTCTTGTGCAGCAGCGGCATGCCCAAATACACCCCCAGATCATTCGTCACCTGGAGCCCGCTTTGTTGTTGAATGAGTTGAACCATCTCTTCCTTAACATTGGGCGACACGAAGAGCTTTGACTTGGACAAATTAACCTTTTTGGCCTGAAGATCTACAAAATAACTCCAGGCACTATTGTATGATCATGATCTGGGGCACCGAGGCCTCCGCCATCAGCAGGATATCGTCTATAAACAAAATATGTGACAAAGGCGGACCTCCTCTAGAGATCCGAATCGGTTTCCAAGCCCCGTCCTCCACTGATTTTATCACCATTTGACTGAGGTGCTCAATACAAAGGACAAACATGTAGGACGAAATGGAGTCCCCCTGTCTAATGCCCCTCGTTGGGTTGATCGTGTCAGTCTTCTCCCTGTTCCATAGTACTTGCATCGAGGTCGACGAGATACACTGTGCGATCCATGCAACCCATTGTTCTGGGAAACCAACATCATATAAGGTATCAACTATGAAGTCCCAACGCAGCCGATCGTATGCCTTCTCCAGGTCACTTTTGAGGATCATGCAACCCTTCTTTCCTTCCTTATACCGCATGGAGTGCACCACTTCTTGAGCAAGAACAATGTTGTCTGTGATTAACCTTCTCGGAATGAAGCTCCCCTGCATTGGGCTAATCAATCCTGGAAGCAACATTTGCATTCTGTTCACCATAGCTTTCGTAATGATTTTATACAGCACATTGCATAGGCTAATTGGGCGAAATTGGTCCACTCTATCCGGGTTGCTGACCTTGGGCAACAAAGTAATGAAGGTCTCGTTCAGTCCTACAGGGAGGGATTTCTTGGAACAAAAACCGTGAACAAATTTAACGACCGACTCACCGACAATGGGCCATCACTTCTGGTAGAAAATAGGCTGGAACCCATCCGGTCTTGGGGCTTTAAAGCCACCCATTTCTGTAACAGCTTTGAAGATCTCTTTTGTTGAAAACGCATCATTGAGTTTTTCCCAATCATCCTGTCGTAGCCTTGGGAATAAACCATGGTGGGTTACTATAGGGTAGAGGTCATTTACTGGCATTGTATATAACTCCCTGTAGAATGTGACAACCATGTCCTCTAGGGCTTGTTTTTCCTCTATCCAGGCTCCTTCTTCATTCATCAAGGCTTGCACCCTGTTCCGCTTCCTTCTAACCATTGTCGAAGCATGGAAAAACGAAGTGTTCCTATCCCCGGATGTTAGCCACATTTCTTTAGATTTTTGGAACCAAAGCAGTTCCTCTTGTTCCAGAACTGTGTTGAGTTCCTTCTTAACCTCCATTTCTTTCTCCTACAACGCAGTGCATGGATTGTTCTCCATCTCAATCTGCGTCTTTTCCAGGATCTTCATCAAGTTGTCTTTCTTCTCTTGGATATTCCCAAACGTTTTTTTATTCCACACTTGAAGTCTAACTTTGAGATGAGCGAGGGCCTCATTGGCAGGTCAATCCCGTCGCTAGGTTCTCTTGATGAAATTGATGAAATCCGGGTGAGTCAACCATGTTGCTTCAAACCTGAATGGACGACGATTTCTGCTGACTCTCACACTAGGTTCGAGTGTGAAAAGGAGGGGCGAGTGGTCTGATCCAAAATTTGGAAGGTGGTGTACTGCTGCGTTCGGCCATGTCAGGAAACTCTCCATGTTTGCCAGGATCCTGTCAAGACGCTTAGAAATAATTGCGTTAGGCTTAGCGCCTCTGGACCAAGTGAACTCTTGCCCTGTAAAACCCAGGTCTATCAAACCATTGTCGTTGATCAGCTTGTGAAATTCCTGCATATCTGGATGCAAACAACCAGATCCCCCTTGTCTCTATTCGCTACCCAGAATGCAATTGAAGTTGCCTCCCACGTACGTAGGTCTTGAGTGCTGCTGCAGTTCCGAGATAAGTTCATTCCAGAATCTATGACGGCGGTGAACCATCAGCGGAGCATATACAAAGATGAACTGAAACCTCTTCTCTTTCATAACAATGTCTGCACTAATAAAGCAGGATTGTGTATTAGTGACGTTAACTTGCAGTTTGTCTGGATCCCAAAGAAGCCAAATACCACCCGTAAAGCCCTGCGCTTCGACTCTAACAGAGGCTCCCAGCTTGATGCTATCACATACTTGCTGTGCCTTAATTCCAGAGATGTGTGTTTCCACCAACGCCACAATCTTTGCCCGATGGCATCTAATCATATAGTTTATAGTTCTGTAAAAGTCAGCCTTCCCAGCCCCCCTGCAATTCCAAATAATAATCTTCATTTAACACGCTTAGGGGCAATCGAACTGACTTCGATTAAATTGCATGTCTAAGATCATCCCCTTCAGGGCCAATTTCCTCCTCGCCACTCTTATTAGTTGAGTGCCCTTCAAATGCGTCGTCTGAGTCTGTCTCTTCATCTAGCTCTTCTTTAAGCTGGCCTCGTTCTATTCTACTTTCGAACTGTTTTTTCCTTGAATTTTCCACCCTCCATATCTTGGGCAGATTGGCTTCGCTTCTTTCTCACCATCTCAGTATCCGCTTCCTGACTTGGCTGGGCAGCTAATGACATGAATTGTTGATCCCTTCTTAAGATTCTGCCTTGGGTTTGGGCCTCCCCCATCTTGGGCCATGAATAACTTGGGCCGGCTCCCTGTGAACCTTGGGGTCTCTTTTCCTTTGCTCCCTCTTTACTACTGGGTTGCTTTATCCATACTTTCTTTGACTTGCCTTTTCTCCTCATGAAGTTTTTGGCATTTTCCCCATAAAGCTGACCCTGTATGCTCCTACCCGGCCTTAGAAGTTCACCCGCAGCAACAGATTCTCCTTTGTCTCCCACCTCAGACTGTGTTTTTTCCATTCCTTCTTTTAGCTTACTATAGTTTGGCTCTATGTGGCTTTCTCCAGTTTGACCTTTCTCCTTTGAGGAGAGTTCCTTCTGTATCCTACGGACCTCCTCTTCGTCGTCCAGCGTCTCTAGGGCTCCAAACCTCCCAGATCTCGAGGTATGGTTGAGTGGATCAGATTGCCTTCTCCACAATGGTATAAGGTTCCTCCTCTCTTGCTGCTTCCAAGGCCGCCGCCGGGGTTTTGGAAGCATCCAACCTCCAAATATTTCTTCCCCCACCGGAATCCTGTCGTTAGCTTGGTTGTTCCGATTTTCTGTTCGCACATTCTCCTTCGTCTTTTCAATGTTCTATGGCATTGAAGGGCAACTTGGCTGGAAATGCTCATAATGTCCACAATGGAAACATATAGCATGGAGGCCTTCGTATTCAACTAGGTATCTCACCCCGTTGATGAACACAGAACCCTTTAGTGGCTTCGTGAGATCAATCTCCACGCATAATCTAGCGAATCTTCCCCGGTTTACATGCAGTGTTCTTTGGTCTATCTTAATCGGATTCCTGATGTCATTGGCTACGTGCAAGAGCACTTTCTCATCATATAGCATGATTGGTAGATTCGAAATACGAATCCAGGCCGGCATTGTTGCAATCATATCCGTCAGGGGGTTAAAGTTGGGGGACCATGGCTTGATGCTTAAGTAGTTGATGTGTTATTGCCTCCGATGACAAGTCGAATTGTCAAGGTGACACCTTTGGATCTAGTCTTGGTTGGGAAGTCACTCGGTACTGGTAAATCTGTCGTGGAATGCGGTGTTGGTGATGGTTCGCGAGCGGGAGATTGCGATGATTGTTGTAGTGGAAACGGTGGAAGTGATGAATGGGATGAATAGATAGCGGTGGCGGATGCGATTTGATGAGGGATAGATGACTTAAAGAGACAAGTCTTTCGGTGTCATAGCATCGACTACGGAGGAAGGGAGATACGAAGGAAGACTTGGCTTGAAGAATCAAGCGGTTGTCGTAGCGTCGGCGGCGGAGAGAATGTGGATGCGAAGATAGAGGGTGACGTCCGATCAAGGGAAGTAGGATAAACACTCTACTTGAAACCTTGATTAAACTTGAACGTAAGAAATAACAATAACAACGGGGGCTTTAAATAGCCAAAGAACTCGGCCAAGACCTAATGGGCTTGGGCCGAAACGAGCCTAAGGGCTAGCCCATGCAAGCATGCAAAAGGCACAAACCCTAAAAGATAGAAATACAATAAAAGGAAACTATCTAAAACAAAGCGGGAAATGCTAAATATAGAAAGTGTCTCAAAAGAACGCGTTAAAGGCATTGAATGTGAGAATCTTCAGATAGAACGCGATCAACATTGAAGGAGGTTGAGTCGTTTGAAAGAGGTCGCGTTCAACATTGAGTCGCTTGAAGGAAGACGCGTTGATGCACGCGATCTTTGGTCTTGGATAGAGATGCTTGAATGAGATCACAGACTCTGTTCCAGATGCGAGGAGTATGACGAAGAACGCGGTCTTCATACTTGGCTCTTCTGAGCTCACGGTCATGGCTTCTTCCTCGTCTTGGGCCATCATGGGAGGCAGGGTCACATCATCCTCCCCCACTTGGCTATGAAGCATCCCTGCTTCTCCATCGTTGAACTTGGGCTCGACATACTCGTGCAAGTGCTCCCAATGGAGGTCTCCGATGTCGAACACAAATCGACTGCGGCCGCGATGTGGCAGATAGGCACCAGTCACCCAGTGGATTGTCTGTGGAAGGCTACACAATGGTGGTGGTGTGTTGGAAGGCGTCTCTGGCAAATCCGCGGTGAACTCCGCTTGCAACTCGACGAAAGCTGGTGGCAAATGCGCGTCGATGTGTGCGCATTGCGGGCTTGGGGTTGTCACTAACAGGCAATAAGGCACCTTGCTGTTCAAACCGGCAGTGAAGGCCTGTGGGCGGGCGAGAAGCACCTTGTGGTTACAACTTCCCTGCAACGTAGTGCTCTATTGTGTTGTACTCTCAATGTCTCGGCAACGCGTGCCATCCTTGGGCGTGTTGTTGTTGTGATCGACGTCTTGCCATGTGTAAGAGCGCATTGTCCTGCTACTTGACTTTGGTGTAGCATCACCAGGGTCATAGTGGGGTCGCGTTGAAGTTGATGTGAACTTGTGTGATTCTGTAGTCTTTTCTCGATCACGCTCGACCTGAGCCTGAAAGATCTCATGGAGAGACATATATGAGAAAGTCACGCGCTTCTCGTGGTAGGTAAACACATAGGTGTTTAGATACGCATCTAGAAGGACGCGACGATCGGACTGCCATGGACGCCCAAGCAAGAGGTGGGTGGCGTCCAGTGCAATCACATCACAGGAAATGGTGTCTTTGTATGGACCAATTGAAAAGGGGAGAAGACACTGCCGTGAGACAGTGTTACCTGAGTGTGAAGATATCCCTTATAGGTCACATGGTTGTGGGTAAAGTGTGGTTGGCCGGCAGAGAGGGTTGACCACCTTCTCATTGTTGATCGGGAAGCAGCTGCCACCATCGACGATGACAGTTATCGACGCGGTATCAACCAAGCAACGCGGCTGGCCAAGAGGCTCTTGTTGGTCATCAAGGTTGCCTTGCTTGATGGTCAGGATGCGCCGCGTGTCGAGGCGCACTGGTGTGCCTGCATGGAGCGCGACAGCTTTACACTTGTCGGCGTCGAGGGTGTCACCTTGGAGTCCTACAATTGTCTCAAGCGGGGTCTCCTCCTCGGAAGACTCATCGTCCGCGACAACATTGGGGAAGAGGACCTGCTTTTGTTTTTGACAATCCCTTTGGTAGTGATCGCGTTCTCCATCCTTGAAGCATTCACTGTCATGGGCGCGATCATTGCCCTGGGATGGGGCCGGTGGCGCGGTCGCACGAGACGCCGTTGAAGTAGGCATCGTGATCTGGGCGTCACGGCCTTGGTTGTACGAGTTGGATCCTGAGACTGGGACACGCACATCAGTATTAATGGAGGGACTAGTGTTAGGATCATACCTGCTTTGGCATTCATGTTGCGAAGATGTTGGCTTGTGGTGGTTGAGCCGGTGGTGATCCTTCACTTCATGGTGGTGGTATCGAGGCTGTACAGGGGCTATGTTGGGCGCGTAGTGTGGGGCGGCGTCGTAGGGAGGGTTCTCGTAGGCGTGTACACCATGGGTTCTATTGCGTCCAAGCTGGCGCCTTTCATGGGCTGGATAATCTTCGTCGCGAGCAAACCCGTCCCTGGGCACATCGGCATCGTCGCGTCGACGTCTTCGCGGCTGGGCATTGTAGTCTGCTCGGCGAACATATCTGGGCAGCACATTGCGGCGCTCGTCGTCAATGTCACGAGCACGATCTCCTCGGGGCGGGAGACGCGGTGGAAGAATCCAATCCGATGGGTGGTCCTGTGATTCAATTGGATCTCCAATAGTGGGGTAAAAATAGCCAGAATATATCATACCTGAGTCTTCAATTTCCTCGTCGTCGAACTCCTCAAAGGCATGATGGAACGTTGGCGTCGTGTAGCCATAGCCATCTGAGCCATAGCGCGGTGTGCGCGTACTCTGGTGGCCAAGGTGGTCACGGACGGCGAACGGGTTGGGTCTTGTGGCAGGTGGGCTCACGCGATGTTCGTCGCGCTGTGGGCGTTGAAGTGTTCGGCGTGGTGTAGTACCTTCGCACGCGTAGTGTCGCGATCTGCTGTCTCGCGGCGCGGAGGGTGGTCCATCGCATTGAAGAACCTGGAGTTGAGTAACTTGGCGCTAATTGCGCGATCTGTTCGCATGACCTAAGACAAAATAACCAGACATCGCGAGGAAAAACGAACAAAAGACAACACAGAACAACAACCAAGCAAATCACTAGTCAAGTCACAAAGTTCACGTAGGTAGGGCTTGTTTGGCTTGCCGTGAGGGCGGCTTGGCTTGCACAAGAGATGGTGTATCAAGAAAGTTGCAATCAAACAAACAAGAACAAATTGAAACCCTAAAACAAACGTAAACAAAAAAACCTAATAAGTAAGAAAGTACCTTCTAGGAAGCTTGACCTAGACGATGGAGAGGTTGAGAAGATGAGCTTAGACCAAGAATGGGTTAGGGTTGCCTTATTTTGGCTTTACCTAACTTAGGAAACTTTTTTTTTTTTGAATATCTTTTTGATATCTTTTTTTTTATATAATATCCGAGATCTTATCTTTTGATCTTTTCGTATTTGCAAAAGGAAACAAAATAAAAAAAGGTCTAAGTAACAAGAATATCACAAGTGTGATCTTAGAGATAAGATAGAGAAGATAAGATTTGATGATATCTTATATAAGGAAATTGCGGCTAAACAACCTAAAAAGTAATATCTAGCAAATAAGGAAACTCTATCCACGCATGAAATAAGGAAACAAAGTATCTTAGCATGCAAGATAACAAAATTACCTAACACACCAAAACTTGGGGAACAAGGAAAACAAAAATCGGCCAAGGTATTACCTTGTAGAAACCGAATAGGTGAGCAAAGATGGAAAATTTATGGTTTTTTGCGATATCTCAGTAAAGCAAACGATGGGGGTCAAGAAAAATTGTGAACAAAATGCAAACTTGAGTTCGTGACTTACAAGACTGCTGGGCTCTGATGCCAGTTGATGTGTTCCTGCTTGTGAATGTCGGATCGATGATCTTGGTGGGAAGTCGCGCGGGTGAATCTGGGGGTGAACGAGTGGAACGCGGAGTTGGTGGCCTCACGTGAGTAGATGAACGCGATGATAGAAGGTGGTGTCGTGATTTGTGAACAAAATGCAAACTTGAGTTCATGACTTACAAGACTGTTGGGCTCTGATACCAGTTGATGTGTTCTTGCCTCCGATGACAAGTCGAATTGTCAAGGTGACACCTTTGGATCTAGTCTTGGTTGGGAAGTCACTCGGTACTGGTAAATCTGCCGTGGAACGCAGTGTTGGTGATGGTTCGCGAGCGGGAGATCGCGATGATTGTTGTGGTGGAAACGGTGGAAGTGATGAATGGGATGAATAGATAGCGGTGGCGGAAGCGATTTGATGAGGGATAGATGACTTGAAGAGACAACTATTTGGGTGTCGTAGCGTCGACTGCGGAGGAAGGGAGATGCGAAAAGAGACTTGGCTTGAAGAATCAAGCAGTTGTCGTAGTGTCAGCGGTGGAGAGAATAGGGATGCAAAGATAGAGGGTGACGTCCGATCAAGGGAAGGAGGATAAACACTCTACTTGAAACCTTGATTAAACTTGAACGTAAGAAATAACAATAACAACGGGGGCTTTAAATAGCCAAAGAACTCGGCCAAGACCTAATGGGCTTGGGCCGAAACGAGCCTAAGGGCTAGCCCATGCAAGCATGCAAAATGCACAAATCCTAAAAGATAGAAAGACAATAAAAGGAAACTATCTAAAACAAAGCGGGAAATGCTAAATATAGAAAGTGTCTCAAAAGAACGCGTTAAAGGCATTGAATGCGAGAATCTTCAGATAGAACGCGATCATCATTGAAGGAGGTTGAGTCGTTTGAAAGAGGTCGCGTTCAACATTGAGTCACTTGAAGGAAGACGCGTTGAGGCACGCGATCTTTGGTCTTGGATAGAGATGCTTGAATGAGATCGCGGACTCTGTTCCAGATGCGAGGAGTATGACGAAGAACGCGGTCTTCGTACTTGGTTCTTCTGAGCTCACGGTCATGACTTCTTCCTCCTCTTGGGCCGTCATGGGAGACAGGGTCACATCAGTAGTGATCAAACATCTTCCATGGACCATCCGTGAGCACTTTCATGTAGTCTTCCTCCTCTTTGAATTTGACCAAATAGAACCCCTTCGGCAAATCTATCAGTCTGGTCTTTCCTGTTGGCCTCCAGATTTCCTTTACTTTCCTGCTCATCACCTCGTAGGGAATCAGTATGCCTAGTGTCCTCACAATGATAGACCAATTCCATTCCGTAGCAAGTGCATCCAACACCTCTTTCTCTATCGTAATAACCGGGTCACTTCCTTCCCCATCCGGGAAGCTGATGCCAATCTTTCCTTGTAGGAAGCTATCTGAGAGGGAGCTCTTCTCCTCGTGTTCCTCATCTACCCGCCCTACCACGTCTTTCCATAGCTTCTACGGGGCTTGATCTTCACCTTTTTCCTTTCCCTGAATATCTGTAACTTTCAATCTTTCCGCATTCTTGTCTTGCCTCTCCTTATCACAACTGCATTGCTCATCCTCCTTATTCATGTTGGTGCTATTGTCAGGTGTAGCATGCATAGCCGTGCTTTTACTCCTTGTTCCATCTTGCCAATCATGTGTCTCTTCGACAAACTCAGGCGAGGTTGGCTCCAAGAACTCGCCATTTTTTCCTACTTGATTCTAGGGCTCATTTACTTTGGATCTTCCCATGACCTCCTCCACCGGCAACTAACTACCGAATGGAGCTTGGCCGAATCTCACTTCCACATCGAACAGTTCAGCTTCTGCCACTTCTGCTGCCTTCATATTCACAACAACAATTTCAGTACTTGCAAGAACCTCGCCATTCTGGTTTCTCCTGATGAGGCTCAGGGTTTGTGGTTTAGTATGAGTCATTCTCGCGGTTGGAGCCTGGGGGTGTAAAGGTGGTTTGGCGCCACTCTGAGACAGAAGGGAGTTCTGGCCACTTGCGAGAGGATTAGAGGGTTATGGAGAAGGGGATGGGGAGGAGGGCAAGCTTACTCTTCGTCGCCCCATTTCTCTGGTTTCGGCGTGAGGCTAGTAATCGGGGCCCGTGAGGGGCGAGGCGGCGAGGATCCGCTGGATTACTGTTGGGATTCCAGGGCACGGACGGGAGCGTTTAATAATTGTAGCAAAAAAAACGAAAGTTGACTATTAAACTAAAGTAAATTCAACATATATGTGAAAGATTGTATAAAAACAAATAAATATTAACGGAAGGCGTACGTATACATTTTGCTTATTTTCCATATTTATATTGGCCGTTGACTTTCACTAATTTGAAGTGGACGTGTCCAGCTTGCTTTATTAAATGGTGCCCTTTTCTAGCTGCTTATAGTTTTTATTTGTTTTTTAATACAAGGTAAATATTAAGACCTTTCTAATTAGAAAGACGGCCCTAAACCATCGTATTGAATTATCTTTATAAATTGTTTACAGAAATTATCATAACAAGAATTCAATCTTACGAACTCATAACTAACACTGGAGAAATCTTGTCGAGGTGCAAAACATGTAGGAGAAAAAAGTCGCTGAATTTTCACAAAAGCAAATGGCGGAATGTTCTGAGTAGCAAGGTAGTCGGCTGCAGAGTTGGCTTCACGGAAGCAATGATGAACATGTACAACATCAAAGGAAGCAAGTACCGTGATGATGTCAATAATAATGGAACATATTTCTCATGGAGTTTTCCACGTGCTTCGTATAGAATTAATAACGACTAAATTATCACCTTCTATAATAATATCTAATGTTCTAAAAGTCGCTAGGTGAAAGCTGGGTCGTGGGTGGGGGGAGGGGGTGGGCTAGCGCCTAGGCGGCTAGGCGGGGGCCTAGGCAGATTAAAAATCAATGTGTGATCCATGTAATTATTTGACTATGTTCTCCCAAATCCATTAATGTTTATAAAACAATGTTGGGATGATGTATAATAATGGGCCTTATTTTACAAAGCCTCATCCAAAACTATGTTCTATGCATCTGTCATCTCCTAAGATATTGCTGTTGCCACAACATCTGAGACTTCTTCTGGCCTAGGCAAGGTCCTAGGCAGTCATCGACTGCCTAGCGCCCAGGTGGGGCCTAGGCAGGGATTTTTAGAATACTGAATATTTCTAATATGTAAATTAACAGCATGGCGAATGCCAAAAAGTGCTGCATAGGCTTCAGTACGCAAAGTGCTTGTGTTCGGGATGCATTGTTGATGAATAGAGAAGGTATTATGTTATTATTACAAAGTAAATAGCCGATGTGTGAAGTGTCATCCAATTTCTTAGATCCATCGAAGTTTAGTTTGACCCAATTATCTGGTGGTTTTTTCCAAGTCATGTTGGTAATATTCTTTCTATTGCATTTTATAGGTGGAAGACGAGAACTAGGACGAGAGTTAATTGCGGTGCTTCGGTTATGATAATGGAAATAAACCTGATCTAAAGGTGAAGTTTTTGAATTATTATCATTTCTTCTGAAAATTAAAGTATTGCGGTAATTCCATATTGTCCACCATAGGAAAAAATAAAGGCATAGGCGAGCATTTCCATATTTTCTAGATTAAAGAAGAAATCAGTCATAAATTGTAAAGAAAAAGAAAGGTTTAATTTAATTTCAAAATTAGCGATCGTGTACAGAGTAAAGGGACAAGTAAAGAGTAAATGTCTTAGGTCATCATTATTCGTGTTGCATAGCCTGCAGACAAATGGGACTCTGGAAAAGTGTTGATCTAACCTTTCAGTAGTAGGTAGAGCTTCAAACACCACTTTCCGAAGGAAATTTTGGATTTTCGAAGGTATTCTAAGTTTCCAAATCCATGAATAGGATTCTGTATGAGAAGTTACCTGATTTGCTTGAGTATCAGATCATGAAAATTTGACCGAGAAGTTTCCAAATAATTTAGTCTTTTGTAGAAGATGTGGGAATATGAATATGCAAAATCTTTGTTAAAACAAAGGGTGGTAAGAGGTGTTGAAAATGATTTAAATCCTATTGGTGAGTGGGGTTAATGAAGTGAGAAATGGAATACATGTACCGTTTCTAGTAAGTTGGATTTCAACCTTGCGGTTCGGTTGTTCTAATTCAAGCGTTAGGGTTCACGACAAATATTCCACAACAATGATAAAGATGAAAGGTGCAATAGGGTCGCCTTGTCGTAGGCCACAAGAAGGCCGGAAAATTGGTCTAGGTTCATTGTTGACAAGAACTGAGAATGAAGTAGAGGTGATACAAGTCATAAGCAATTGTACCCAATCAATTGAAAACCCAAATTTAAGTAGGATATGTTTGATGAATTCCAATTTAATTTGTCATATGCATTTTCCATATCTAATTTGACGGCCATCCATCTCTTTTTACCTTTCTTTTTTGCATGAAATGAGTGAAAATTTTCATGTGCTAATAATATGTTGTCTTCAATTAAGCGTCATTAAACAAAAACCCTCTCATATGGACTAATCAGACGGGGAAGCAAGGCTTTGAGTCTATTGGCCATTCTTTTTGTGATAATCTTATATGTTGTATTACATAAACTGATAGGACGAAAGTGAATAATAGTTATGAGATTGTCAATTTTCGGAACGAGGGTAATGAAGGAGTGGGCACATTCTTTGGGCATTTGTCCAGAGTGAAAAAAGGCTTGAATAGCATAGGTTAAGGATTTACCAAAACAAGGCCAGTAGGTTTGATAAAATTCAGCAGGGTAACCATCAAGACTTGAGGTTTTGTTTAACGATAATTCAAATACAATCGTTTTTATTTCAAGCGGGGAGGGTGGAGACATTAGAATTAGGTTGTCATGATGAGTAACAATTTGCAGAATAATATTAAGAGGCCATTGAAGTGGAATTGGCTAGGTTAGGTGTAAAATGAGATTTAAGTTCTCATGACATCCTGAATATGATTATGGTCATGAAAAATACAGCCATTGTGGGTTTGAAATGAAGAGATATTTTGGTTATATGTATTCATTTAGCCGTTGTTTGAAAATAAAAATTGTGTTTTTGTCGGAGTTTGTCAAATAAGTGGTTTTTGCTCGTTGCTTTCAGAAGAGATGTTGAAATTCCAAGAGTTTATAATATCGAAGGTGGCGTGCATATTTGAGAGAGATAATAATTGAAATTGGAATGCAATAATGATCCTTGTAATTCCAGATGTTTAGACTGAATAGATTTAAGTTGTTTGAAATTATTATGGATTTTTTATTGTGCCTAGGATTTGGAATATGATTTCAATAATTTCTAATTGCTTAAAGTTATATGAGGATATATAGGACATAAGTGTGAATGCAAATAATGCATATGTAATATAGGAGTGATGATCATACGAGGAGAATATTTAGAGTGTAAAGTGAGGATTAATCTTAGCCACTAATTTGTAGAAATGGAGAGTTAAGATTAAAATATATGGAGTGACAAACTTGTAAATATAACAAACTTTTTAATTAATTTTTTCAAAGAATTTTTTAATAAAAAATATTTTTTTTCAAAATTAAATATTATTTTTTCCCCGAATA
This sequence comes from Rheum nobile, assembly GCA_027886185.1. Taxonomy (NCBI): domain Eukaryota; kingdom Viridiplantae; phylum Streptophyta; class Magnoliopsida; order Caryophyllales; family Polygonaceae; genus Rheum; species Rheum nobile. The sequence continues at coordinate 61,464 of WOAB01000536.1, read as the reverse complement.
TTATTATTTTTTCGCGTGTTTTTTTCAAAAGTTTTTCCACACAAATATTTTAATTTTTTTTCATGAATATTTTCCCAAGAAAATTGGTACAATGCACTTTTGCATTTTAATCATGCGCTATTTTTTGGTTGGAACTTGTAATCACGCACTTTAATATATTTACATATGCACTTAAGTTTAGATTACTAAACATGCACTTTTGTAGAAATGAAGAGTAGGATTAAAATACATGGAGTGACAAACTTGTAAATATAACAAACGTTTTAATTAATTTTTTCAAAGACAATGTTTTAATAAAAAATATTTTTTTTCAAAATTAAATATTATTTTTTTCCCGAATATTATTATTTTTTCGCGTTTTTTTCCAAAAGTTTTTCCCCACAAATATTTTTAATTTTTTTTCATGAATATTTTCCCAAGAAAATTGGTACAATGTACTTTTGCATTTTAATCATGCGCTATTTTTTGGTCGGAACTTTTAATCACGCACTTTAATATATTTATATATGCACTTAATTTTAGATTACTAAACATGCACTTTAACATATGTACACATGCACTTAAATTGGAATATTGAACACGCACTTTAACATAATTACAATTTTTATCATATTAAGTATGCACTTTAACATGATAAATATGCACTTCAACATACTAACATATGTATTTTTAACATAATTAACACACACTAGGTAAAATGTGCACTTTTGATATACATGTTAAACAAGCACATTTACATATTACAACATGCACTTTATCATATTAAAGATGTACTATATGTGAGTATTAGAAAATGTGCTTATATATGCACTTTGAATTCATTATTGATGCACTTTTGGTGCTTATTTATGCACAATACAATTAAATAAAATACTTTTGAAAAAAAGCGAAACAAAAATTTCTCAAAAGAAAATATTTTTTGGAAAAAAATAATTGTTGAAAAACAAAAAAAAACAAAAAAAACAAAAAAACAAAAAAAAATATTTCTGAAAAAATTAACAATTTTAAAAAATATGCATTTTTTTAATAAAAAATATTATAAAAACTATGATATTTACAATTTTGTCACTTCAATCATTACTCATCATTTTATTCCCTAATACCATTATACATATGAGCCCTAATATATATTTAGATAAGAAATTATGTATTTTAAAACTTTATGTGTAAAAAAATTATTTATTTTTAAAAGTGTGTTGCATATATTATATAGTATATATGTACTGTTTGTATTTTGTACCGGAACAACCGTTCCTATAAGACTAGTCGTATTTTTGACTGATTAATTCATCATGCAAACCTGTCAATATTAATTTTATTGCAAATTGTTTCTTCAATAGAACATTCCTGATTACTTCTAACCTTCTTATAAATTTCCTTGCCTTGGAATCAAGGTTTGAAGACGCTCATCTGCTAATTAATTAGCTCGCTCTTTGTCTATCTTCTCCTCGATGTGCACGTACATATAAAGTCATCAAAATAAAATGAGGCAAGGATCAATAATAGCGATGAAGGGAGCCCCTTTCACAAGGAAGGGAAGACAGAGTATGCGACCCTCTCTTAAACACTAGCACGCCTCGATCTGCAGCCACAAGATGTGGCTTTCCAGATCATCTGCTCCCGATCTCACCTGGACCAGCTCATCGAGCTACCCCGGAAGTGGTACCAGGCCAAGAATCATGGGATGAAATCCAGGCTGCGATCCGAGATGATTATGACGAAAGGTGGTCTTGGATCCTCTCTTGGACCACCTTATTGAAACTAACTTTTCCTATATGTGGGGGCTATCAGATGCTAATAAAGAAGCTTATAGATATGCTTAGCATGTTTGAAGGAATATGTACTTTAATCTTAAGATGGTTATTCTAATAATAGAATATGATTATAATGAATGTTAATAATCACGATATTTTAGATAGTCTTGGTGTTTTGCTAGAAAACAACTATGACTTATCAGATAAATTAGATTTGACTTATTGTTATTATATCCGGATCATATATGATCACACACAATAAAGTAATTGGGCTAGATCAAAGCTATCCGAAGCCCATAGTGGGACTAGAAAATTTTGGCCATGTGTGTTAATTGGAAGAGTGGATTTTATCAAGTAATAATAAAAGTGTTATCTATTACTTGATGATAAAAAAAAAAATATCTTGTGAAATATATGGTATGAGATAATATAATATATTAGATATATTTACAAGCCTTCTCCTAATAAAATATATATAGCTAATATAGTATTAGCTAAACTTCACGTCATCGAGTAATTCTCGGGAGATTGGAATTGAAACAAAGCCACAAATTCCACACATGTAGGCCGTGATAGCACCCTGGTGTGAGGCTCGGAGTTTGACATTTTCCCGCGTCCTAGCAGACGTAATCCAGACGATCTAGATCCATGCTCGTGTGGACTACGTAGAAGAGTCACAATTAAGGCTCTATTCTTTAGTGAGATCCCGAAAACAAGTTTTGCATCAAAATGTATGTTATTATTTCATATGTGGTTAATATCAAATTTATGCATGAGATCCTAAGTTAGATGTTAAAAAATTATTTTCTGAAATTCCGCTTAAAACATCTAAATCCCTATAGTGGTATCAGAGCCTCTTGCATAAACTGATATGATCATGATTAAAGTTGTTAATTTTGATACACGTTCTTGATTATTTTGGTTCAATTTAGTGGTAAAATTGATATATGGATTAACCTATATGATTAAAATTGTGATTTTAATTGATTGGATGCATAACGTTGCTTATTTTTTACCCCAAAATCGATTTGTATATTTAATTTATACCAGAGATATGATTTCTAGTATAAATCATAATCACACATTAAAAATGCTAGAATTTTCATGTTGGTGAAAATTGATTCAAACCCTAGAAATTTAGAATTTCATGCCTTGAATGCCCAAAGTTGATTAATTTTGTGTGAAATTGGTTCATACATTTATTTTTCAAAAATATTTATTTTTTGAAAATTACATCATATTTCCTTAAAACTATCAAAAATTTGTAGTTGTTACAAAATTTGAGTGGGAGAAGGAATTAAACCGTGGCTGGGTGACCCTATGGGTTCACGACGGTTCAGGATGGTCCAGCGGGGCGGGGGCTGGGCGGCTCAGTGGCTGGCTGGGCTGGTGCGATCGATGGGGTGGTGGCTGGGCTGCATGGTGCGGCTATGTGCGTTAGGTGGCTAGGGTTAGGGTTTGTTAGCCTAAGATTCTAATTGTCTAAATTAGATATGGTAACAAGATATCTTATCTCTAGAGTATATTTTATCCAATTATACATGGTAATGATTAATATTGATATTAATTTCATATATGATTTTATTGAATTAAAATAGTAAGATGATTGGATTAATTATTTTATTGGATACTTTAATTAATTTAATATTAAAAGTCTATTAATATGATTAATAGTCTATTATCGTCTCTTAATATTTGATATTATAGCATGTATATATGATTTAATATTATGATATTAGTCTTGCATGCGGTGACTGGTATGACCCAAAATAGGATAGAAAATACGATATGCGTATCGTTATTGTTTTCTTATACACGATCTGCGTATCGTTTTGTGTTTTTGTAATTTAATTTTCAAGTAATTAGATTAGATTTACATTATGTAATACACTGAAGATCCTATGAAGATTCCAAGTTGGAGATCCAAAGGAGAATCAAGGATGGAGATCCAAGAGACAAGAAAAATCTATGAAGATTAGATCTTATGTGTTTTTAGGGGCCATACTAGGATCACATTTATTTATTACATTTATTTTGCTTTAAATATCTCTAAGTTTATGATTGCTTGTTTATTTATGCTATTTAGTTTACTAGTAAATAGACTTGCATGATAAACTTAGTTCCCTTAAAAGAAAATTGAGATTTTGCCTTTCCAAAACCTATGAGGCCCTTGGAATTTGATGGATAGGTTTTGCCAAAGTAAGGTGTCCTTCTTTGACCTTTGGATTTTGAGGCATGAGATAGATTTGACATAAGATATAATCTATCAACCAAGAGTTATAAATGTTATAACTAGCAAAAGTTACTTACCTTGATCACATATGATTTAGGGAAGTGCCAAAGTACGCCTAAAGTCTTATCTGAAATAGGATATTGGAATCATTTTATTCAAAGGGAAAATATAAATGAATAAAATGTGCATTAGCTTATTTATGTTTAAAGCATGATTAAATTTTTTAAGCTCTTGCATGACAAGCATGATTTATATTTTGCAAGTTATTTCTGTTGTAGATATCATGTCTAGAAATGATAACCCAACAATCATCAACCTACGTTCGATTCTTGAGAAGAATAAGCTGAACGGAAACAATCTCCTCGATTGGGAAAGAAATATGAGAATTGTTCTCTCGTCTAATGGAAGAAAGAATGTCCTTGACACCCCTATCCCAAAACTGACTGCTATGTCTACTCCAGAGGAGATAAAAGAGGAAAAGCAGATCAGAGATAAGTCAATGATTGTCACTTGTCTTATGTTGGCCTCCATGGAATTGAACCTTCAAAAGAGGCTTGAGAGGATGGATGTCTATACTATCATTCGCAACCTGAAAGATATGTTTCTGGAGCAAGCAAGGATGGAGAGATATGAGACTCATAAGGCAATCCTTGATTGGAAGCTTGAGAGAGGCAAGTCAGTTAGTGCTCATGTGTTCAATATGATTGGACATTTTGAGAACATGGAAAGACTTGGCTTCCCCTATAGTCAAGAGTTAGCTACAAACATCATACTCCATTTTATGCATGATGGATTTGCTCAATTCAAGCTGAACTTCAATATGAATGGAGTTGGAAAAACATTTGAAGAGCTACATGGGATGCTCAAAACAGCTGAGCAAAATCTCTCTGTTGACACCAAGAAATAGATTCTAATGGTCAACAAGGGAAAAAGGGTTCAAGAAAGGGACATCTGGACAGCAAAAGAAGAACGTGCAAGGGAAGGGCAAGCAAGTTGCAAAACCCAAGCAGACTTTTGAAAAAGCTAAAGTAGCTGCTGACCATGATTATTTCTATTGCCATGCCAAGGGGCATTGGAAGAGGAACTGCTCGAAATACCTAGAAGATAAGAAAAATGGAACTGTGAGTTCCAATTTAGATACGAATGTTATAGAAGTCCTAACTGCTAAAGCGTCAACTTGGGTATTAGACTCAGGCTGTGGTTCTCACATTATTTTGAATGTGCAGGGAGTAAGAAGAAGTAGAAGCTTAGCTAAGGGAGAGGTAGACCTACGCATTAGAAGTGGAGCAAGGGTTGCTGCACTTGCCATTGGAGATTATAGTCTACCTTTACCTTCTGGTTTAGTATTAGAACTTAATAATTGTTCTTTTGTCCCTTCTATTACTAGAAACCTTATTACGACTTGTGTTTTGGATATTGAAGGCTATGATTTTAGACTAAAAAATCAGCGTTTTTCTATTTACAAAGATAACATCTTTTATGCCGATGAACTACTGAGTAATGGACTCTATGTGCTGGAACAAGGATCCAGAATCTATAACATAAACACCAAAAAGCAAAAATCAAATGATTTTGACACCACCTATCTATAGGTCACATTAGCTTAAATCGCATGAAGAATCTCCAAAAGGATGGACTTCTAACCTCATTTTATTGTGAATTATTTGAAATATGTGAATCTTGCCTAATGGGAAAGATGACAAGATCACCTTTTACTGTGGTAAGTGAAAAGGAAACTGTGCTTTTGGCCCTAATACATACAGATGTATGTAGACCAATGAGCACATAAGCTAGAGGTGGTTACAGATACTTCATAACCTTTACTGATGATTTAAGTAGATATGGATACATATACTTAAGGAAGCATAAGTCTGAATCTTTTAAAAAGTTCAAAGAGTTTCAGAATGAAGTTGAAAATCAACTTGGCAAGAAAATTAAAGCACTGTGATTTGGTCGTGGTGGTGAATGTTTGAGTCATGAATTTGATCATCATTTAAGAAGTTGCGAGATCCTCTCACAACTAACTCCACCAGGAACGCCACAAATGAATGGTGTGTCTGAAAGGAGGAACATGACCTTTTTGGACATGATTCGGTCTATGATGAGTTTTGTTGATCTTCCAATATCTTTCTAGGGGATATGCTCTCACAAATGCAGTGTTCACACTAAACAGGACTTCGTCCAAAGCTGTAGATAAGACACCATATGAGTTATGGACTGGAAGAGTTCCAAGTTTGTCTTTTATAAAGACCTGGGGATGTGAAGCTTTATGTAAAACATTTACTAGCAGATAAGCTTGCACCCAATCAGATAAGTGCTTCTTTGTAAGGTATCCTAAGGAAACTAAATGATACTACTTCTACAATCCCAGTGAGCACAAAGTGTTTGTTGCTAGGGATAGTGTCTTTATGGAAAAAGAATTTATTTCCAAAAGGTCAAGTGGGAGAAATGTTGATCTCGAAGAAGTTCGAGAAGAGCAACAAACTAAGCAACAAGATGACATGGATTACACCATGTCAGAGACGACGGTAGTTGGGGACCTAATTCCGCAAGGGGAGGCAACCCATACACCGGAGGTAGTGGAGTCGCAAGACCCCATTCCTATCATTCCTCCAGAATCTGATTCTAATAAGGTTCCACAAAATGTTGTGGAAAATCCTCCTGTTGTTCAACCTACACATAGATCAAATAGGCCCAGAACGCAGCCAAAGAGATATGTTGATTTCATATTGACTGCAAGTTTGGATATCATGCTTTTAGAAAGCGAGGAGCCTACTACATACAAGCAAGCTGTGGCGAGTCCAGACTCCAAAAAATGGCGCATAGCCATGAAGTCTGAAATGGATTCCATGTCTGAGAATCAAGTATTAGACTTGATAGATTTTCCAGATGGGTTAGTACCCATAGGGTGCAAATGGGTTTACAAACTCAAAATAGACAAGGATGGAAACGTAACAGTTTTCAAAGCGAGACTGGTTGCAAAATGTTTTAAATAGATTCATGGTATTGACTATGATGAAACCTTCTCACTAGTTGTCATAATCAAATCCATTCGGATAATCCTAGCAATTACAACTCATTATGATTATGAGATCTGGCAAATGGATGTCGAGACCGCTTTTCTAAATGGGTATTTAGAAGAGGATGTGTACATGACACAGCCTGAGGGTTTTGAGGATCCACATAATCCTAGGAAAGTATGCAAGCTTAAGAAGTTCACTTATGGACTTAAGCAGACATCAAAGAGTTGGAACCTTCGATTTGATGAAGTGGTCAAACAGTTTGATTTCATCAGATGTGAAGAAGAACCTTGTGTATACAAGAAGTTTAGTGGGATCAAAGTGTTCTTCCTAGTCTTGTATGTGGATGACATACTACTCATTGGAAATGACATTCTTATGTTAGAGTCCGTTAAGGACTGGCTTAAGAAGTATTTCTCAATGAAAGACTTAGGAGAGGCAGAGTACATATTAGGCATCAAAATCCATAGAGATAGATCTAAGAGACTTATTGGACTAAGTCAAGAAACTTATGTGGAAAAGGTTCTTGATAGGTTCAATATGAAGAATTCCAAGAAGGGATTTTTGCCTATGCAGCATGGCTTACATCTCAGCAAGAAGCAGTGCCCAGTGACACCTGCTGAGCTACAAAGAATGAGTAGGATTCCTTATGCATCAGTAGTAGGATCCATCATGTATGTCATGGTCTGTACTCGCCCAGATGTCGCATTTGGTTTGAGTATGTGCATCAGATACCAATCGAATCTAAGTGAAGCACACTGGAATACAACAAAGAACATCCTAAAGTACTTAAGAAGCATTAAAGATTATCTCTTGGTGTATGGAGGAGATTATGAGTTAGTCGTTAAGGAGATGTGAAGTTTTGCAAAATACATACGGATGACAACATTGCAGATCCGTTGACTAAACCTTTATCTAAGCCCAAGCATGATAGTCACACTAGGGCTAAAGGACTCAAGCACATAGGAGAATGCTTTGAGATTGTATTGTTTTGAGATTATGGATGTTGATTTCATGATTGTTAAAATATTGCATCATGAATGTTTTCTGAAATAAAGTTTCATTATTATTTAATTGTGGTTTAGAATTAAATAAAATGTGATAATAATTTAAAATCATCAAATTGTATCATCATAAAAGTTACGGTGGATTAAACCCTATTAAGTGAACTGATATTATGAATTATGAGTTGTCCGTAGTCTAAATCATTAAATTGGACATAAATGACTCAATACAGGCTATTATGTAAGTTGATTGATAGCGCCAAGTTTCACGGGCTATAGGGACGTGGAGATGTCTAATCAATTACATGGACATGTATAGTGGATAAGTGTTGGGCATACCTACCTTAAGATTCTTCAAATGAGTTGTAGAATTTTAAGTTGAACTATGATTAGTAGATTCCTCATACATGAGTGCGATATACCTCTTGCTTGGTGATTGATAGTCTTTGACATTGTCAAACACCGTTGCGTAAAAGGCAACTATAATGGCAGTGATAGGAATTGCTGAAAATTGAGTGGGAGCTATAGTCATACAAAATTGGAGAAGTCCTCCTATTTATATATCTGTATATATATGGATAGGAACAGTGTCTTGGCCACTTGAAGATTAATAACTGAAAATGCATGGTCGTGCTCAAATGGATTAACAGTAATCATTTGTTTTGACAGTTCAAGCTCGGAGTTCAAGAAACAATTTGAATATTGATATGGATTACATGAGATGTTATCATATCATCAAATTAGACACTAAGTGACAAAGGAATTGATATTGCACACTTGTTTAAGGACAAGTGGGAGATTGAAGGAATATGACCATTAATCAAGATGGCAACTACTAATAATAGAATTGGATTATAATGTAGATTAATAATTCGGATATTTTAGGTAGTCTTAGTGCTTTGCTAGAAGCCAACTATGACTGATGAGAAAAATTAGATTTGACCCATTGCTATTATATCCGGGTCCTATAAGGTCACACATAATAGAGTAATTGGGCAAGATCAAAGCAACCCGAGGCCCATAGTGGGACTAGGGAATTTTGGCCATGTGTGTTAATTGGAAGAGTGGATTTTATCAAGTAATAATAAAGTGTTATCTATTACTTGGGGATAAAAGGAAATATATCTTGTGAGATATATGGTATGGAATACTATAATATATTAGATATATTTACAAGCCTTCTCCTAATGAAATATATATAGCTAATATTGTATTAGCTAAACTTCACGTGATCAAGTAATTCACGAGAGATTGGAATTGAAAAAAGGCACAAATTCCACACATGTAGGTTGTGACATCACCCTAGTGTGAAGATCGGAGTTTGACCCGTTCCCGCGTCCTAGCAAACGTAATCCAGACGATCTTGATTCATGCTCGTGTGGACTAAGTAGAGGAGTCACAATTGAGGCTCTATTCTCCAGGGAGATCCCGGAAACAAGTTTTGCATCAAAAGGTATGTTACTCTTTCATATGTGGTTCGTATCAAGTTTATGCATGAGATCCTAAGTTAGATGTTAGAAAACTGTTTTCTGAAACTCCACTTAAAGCATCTAAATCCCTACAAAGTTATCGTGTCCGACGGCTGAGGATTACATCTGCGACGAGTGCCAAGAGAAACAAGATCCACAACTCTGGTTTTACTCTTGCCAAGATTGTGAATATGTGGTTCATTTAGATTGTGTTGGTAATATTAGTGTCATCAGCCATTTGGTGTAGTCGGGATTCGCTCAAGACTTAAGGAGTTCGTTCGGCGCATAACGAGTTTCGGGGGTGTGGAGTGGCTGCACACTCGTGTGCGTGGATTCAGACTCGAGGTTACGGAATGTGTCAGGATTCGAGAGGCGGACACCGAGAAGTCATATTCGAGCTTCGTGCAGTGTGAATTTCAGCTTGTTGGTTATGGTTGAGTAGTTTGGCGGTTTTTTAACCGTTTTTAAATCGCCAAGCAACCGCCCAACCACCATGCAACCGCCCAACCACCATGCAACCGCCCAACCACCATGCAACCGCCAAACCGCCATGCAACCGCCCAACCGCCATGCAACCTCCCAACTACCATGTAGCCGCCTAACTTCATATGCCCTATATAAGGGTGAGGTTGGGGCAAGTCTTGGGATATCCAAAAGAGAACTATCTCTTGTATCGAGCAAATATCGAAAACACCAAGTGCTCTCTATTTGATATTGCCTTGTTCAATAGAGGTTTGATTGTCTTATCCCGAATCAGATTTCGTGTAACCCTAAGGCTACAAGAGTAGGGTCAAAATATTAATTTTGGAAAATGCATTAGCACGATTCGATCAATATCCAAGATGAACCGAAGTTTGATCAACGTTACATCCGACCTATACAACATTCAAAACCAATACTTTCGTGGTTGATCATGACGGCTGCATCAGTGCGTGATATGACTTCCAAGTTTGGGAAGTTGGAGAAGTTCGAGGGCATGGACTTCCGGAGATGGCAAAAGAAGATGCAGTTCCTCTTCACGACGCTCAATGTGGTGTACGTCCTGAGTATGCCAATACCCCCCGTGTCGGAGGACGTGTAGAATGAACCTGTGGAGAAGGCAATGATGCGCAACGAATGGGAGAACGGCGATTACATATGTCATGGTCACATTCTAAATGGTATGTTGGATTCGCTCTTTGATGTCTACCAGAATGTCGAGTCCTCAAAGGAGTTGTGGGATGCGCTGAAATCCAAATACATGGTGAAGGATGCTTCTAGTAAGAAGTTCCACGTAAGTAATTTCAACAATTATAAGATGTGTGATTCTAGTCCGGTTATGGATAAATTCAATGAAGTGCTTCGGATCCTAGGGTAATTCACCCAACACAACATGAATATGCATGAATCCATCTTGGTGTTGAGCATTATCGATAAATTGCCACCTTCATGGAAAGATTTTAAACACATGTTGAAGCACAAGAAGGAAGAGTTGTCTCTTGTACAACTTGGAAGCCATTTGCGCATAGAGGAATCTCTAAGGGCGCAAGAGGGTGGTAAACTGAAGTAGACTCTCGGACCTTCCTATGTGAATATGATGGAGGAGGGTGGGAATTATAAGAAGAAGAAGAACAAGACGAAGAAGCAATCTTCTAAGGACACCAACGGTGAGTCTAACAAGAAGCCTAAGGGTGCTTGTTTGATATGTGGCAAATCGGGTCACTTCAAGCGTGATTGTCGGTCTGCAAAGGATAGGAATAGAGCGGGACAAAACCGTTCGGGGAAAGGTTCTAAGGACCAAGGCCTTAGGCGTTGATGACTAAGGCCTTGGTCTTGTAAGGCGTTGATGACTGACTTTTGAGCCATCTTCTACGGGTTTCAAATTGTGTTGTCCTGTGGATTCTCACACCTGATCCTACATACAAACTGATTTTAAAGCTGCTTGTAAGCTATTGAATGCCCCCCAAATGAATATTTTTGTTGATTTCTACTTGTTGGATTCTTACTGCCATCTAATGGCCACTGTTGTTAAAGTTGTTCGTGTCATGCATATTCGTTGCACCGCTAATAAGGTTCTTGATGCCATAGCTACTTATGCCTTAGATCTAAATTCCTCCTTTTTTGAACTTGTTACCCCTCCCCCATGCATTCTCGATATTTTATCGTCTGATGTTACTTCCCCTAGGGGACTTCTACTATTTCTATCTCATACACAATCACAGAGAGTTAGCCTCGTTTCTTGATTAAAAAAATCTAGATTTAAATCTGATCCTAAGAATTAAAACGAAATTATGCAAGTGATGAAAATTTTGCATGCTACTCAAAGCTTTTCAAAATGCCCTGTACTAATATAAGGTTTTACAAATTTAGCCCAATACCTACAAAACATTACAAAAAAAAGTCAAGTCTCCTCATTGCAACCTCTTTGAGCTGCCCTCTCTTGTCCGTGGAGGATGTCCTCGACGTTCAAATATCTCCTCCTTCTCTAAACACTAGCACGCCTCTGCATCCACAAGATCTGGCTTTCCAGATCATCTGCCAGATGGCGAAATCCCATCTGGAGAAAAGAATTGTTGACAACGTTGTGATCGACTCCCCTCTCTCCTCCCGATCTCAACTGGACCAGCTCATCGAGCTAGCCTCCTCCATCCTTGTTATCGTGGAGTGTAAGCCCAAGAACCTCTACTCGTGGCAGATGGAGTTCGAGGAGGAGCATATTTGTGATTGTTATCTAACCGGGACAAATTAAATTGGCGTATTGTCACAGTTCTCATGAAATTTATTTTTGAAAATTAAATTGGTTGTTGTAAATGGGACAGTGGAAATTTTGTAATAAAAGAAATTTTTGAAAAAAATAAGTAACACACATATATGATAATTCAAATGCACATATAGTTCAAAATAAAATAAATGCAAATTGCACATTTAAGTATATCCAAATGCACATCTATTCAAATCCAAATGCATATCTTGTTACAAAATGATGCACATTCTCCTTGATTATCCATATTGTACCTTTTAATTTCATAAGATGTGAATTTGGATTGAATAGATGTCCATTTATGAACTATGTGTGCATTATGTTTGAATTTATTATGTATGTGCATTTGAGTTATACCTAGATATGATGTACGTTTGGATTTTATTTTGTATGTGCATTTGAGTTATACCTAAATGTGAATATGAATTTATTCAGTATATATGTGCATTTGATATATTCTGTATGTGTATTTGAATTTATTCTGTATGAGCATTTGAGCTATACCATGATGTGCATTTATGAACTCTACATGCATTTGAGTTACACTAGATATGTATTTTTAACTATAAGTGCATTTGAGTTATACCTAGATGTGCGTTTATGATCTCAACATGCATTTGGTTTATACTAGATGTGCATTTTTAACTATATGTGCATTTGGACTTATTATATATGTGCATTTGGGATTTACTACTTGCGAATTAACTATATATGCATTTGCGTCAGTTCAATATGAAAAGTAAGGGATAGTAAAACTATCAAATTCTAGACAGACAACTGGAGTAAGATAGAAAATCTTTGCAACAAAGCTATTAATCCTGATTTGATTTATTATGACATTATAATGGAATAGTTCATTAACCGTGAAAAAGAATAGATGAGGAGTACTTGATATACCCATCCCAAGAAATGAAACTCAAGACAAGCTTTATTGGTGTTGTAGCCCTAATGGCTTTCATTCATAACTAAACAAAAGAATTATAATGCAAATGATATTTCTTCGATTTGGAAATTAGATACCAACCCAAAAGTCTAACACTTTATTTGGAAAATAGGTCATGATGGATTACCAAAACATGTATCTATTACAAACTATTGTTATTGTCCTCATCAATATGAAGATCTAAACCATCTTATGCTTCATTGATCTTAAAGGACTTCTAACATTGAAAAGATCAACCCAAAAATAAAAACGGGCCACAAAATGCCTATCTTATGTTGGTCGACACGAACTTATTCGCAATGTGCTTTATGGAATCCAAACCTCTTGGTGTGCACTATGTTGCTTTTTCTAGTTGAGGTCTTGTAGAATGTTGAAAGGATTGTGATCTCCTTTCTTTGGTCTGTAAAGGATGACTCCAAAAGATCTCTTATCGCTTGGAATCAAGTTTGCAAACCAAAGATTGAAGGTGGTCTCGACTATAAAGAACTCATTTCTTGGCATAAAGCATGTATGGTCAAATCAGTTATGGAACTTATCAACATGTCTCTGCATAATATCTGGACTAATTGGGCAAGAACTAACCTCCTCCACCAATCTAGCATTTAGGATATTATGAGCAAAGCCACCGATAGTTGGTGCTGAAAGTCCCTTATTAACATTTGTGACATTGTCATCAAGGCACTTTCAACTGGGAATATGTGTTTGCACTTCAATACTCCCACATATATATATAGAGGGGCGCTCAGGTAAAACGAGTCTTGTGGTGAAACAAGTGCATAAATGAGGATCGTTGGATTAAAGGAAATGGAGAGATGGATTGAGGGGTTGTAGGGATTTTATGATAGGTGGGTTTCCATAATACAAGGCCCATAAGAATCAGTTACCATAAAAAATGGATGACAAAAAAAAGAAAATCTAAAATAGGAGAGAGAAGATGTTATCTTTCTCATTGAACGACGGTGGTAGCTACGTCTTCTACGTCTGCTTCCTGCTCTACTCCATTGCCGGTCTTCTTCACCATAACCAAAGGCAAAAATTCTCATTCTCAAATGCCGGAATTGAACATGGAAGAAGGTTTGTTCGTATTAGTTCGTGCTTCTATGATATTCAAACCGTTCTTTATGAATTTTATGAATGATTTGAATTTGTTGTGAATTTTAGGGTTTACCGTTGAGTTCTTGATAGTTCATTGTTTACTGATTTTGACAAGCATGTATGATTCAACGGAATTCGGGTCTTCCTTTAGATGACTTTGATTTATCATTGATATGCATTCAATCAGTTAAGATTTTCTGATGCCACTGTTATTAGATAGCATGCATATTCTGTGTACGTTTATGCATATCAGTAAATGAAAAGAATTGAAAGTTAATATTCTGGATGTGGATACAAAAAAATGAATACTGCTATATATAATCTGCATATCTATTAAATCTGTGAATATTAGAGTACATAATCGGAATATCTTTCAAGTGTTTTTAAATAACTGATATCCGTGATCATGGTCATTCGTATATATACTGATATTCATAAACACTGACTCGATATGCAGTATATGTTAAATGATATTCCAATTTAAAAATCATAAACTCTGAAAAGTTAACCGCCTGCATATCGAGGCGTCAACTTTGAATATTGTACCATGTCATTTGCATACCTGGTAAGCTTTATGGATTTAGGGTTTCCATCGCCGCCTACATCGTATATATACTGATATGCATAAAGACTGAATAGATATGCAGTGTGTGGTAATTGATATTCAAATTTAAAAATCATATTCACAATTTTAGAGTTAACACTATTCATATTGACACGTAAAATGTGAATATGTTAATATATAATTGGCATAACACCATCTTGTTGGATTTAGGGTTTCCATCGCCGCCTTCATCGTATATATACTGATATTCTTAAAGACTGACTAGTTATGCAATTATGTTGTGTAGATATGCGGTCCTCTTCATCGGGCAATGATGTTGATATATCTGATGATGGATTTCCAGACGAAGAAGAGGCTGACTTCGTGTGAGGCACAGAGTGTGTTATTGACCCAGACGATAGAAACACAAAGCATTGGGTTCCGCTATGTCCCCTTTCCATGAAACCGTTGCTTGGAAAAAGCTTCAATTCCCTGGATGCAGGAGAGGCATTCTATCGTGAATATGCATCCACAGTTGGTTTTGATGTTAGATCAAGCACCTCGCACAAGTTCAGCCACTCAGATGTTGTTAAGATCAAATACATTGTGTGCAATAGGGCTGGATTCTAGAATGTAGCTAATAGTACGGGCAAACGTAAGACGACATCTAACAGGATAGGGTATGGTGCAAAAATCTCTCTGAAGTGTAATGATGGCATCGCCTACATTGTTTACAACTTTACAGAGAGACAAAACCATGATATGATACCGAATACAACAAGGCATTTCCTCAAAAGTAGTAGGAAGATGGACATTGGACATCAAAAATTTATGATGAGCTATACAAAGGCGAACTTGGGGCCAATAAGGTCTTTTAATATCTTAAAAGAGATGGTTGGTGGATATGGGAACATGATCGAGGGCAATGTCAAGGGACTTCCGGAATTTCAAACGAGATCTAATGTCACACATCACAATTGCTGATGCGCAAATGGTGATTAATAGGTTTATAAAGAAGAAGGAGCAATGCGATGCCTTTTACTTTGAGTATGATGTGAACAATGAACAACAGTTAACGAGGTTATTCTGGGCAGATCCGATCTCACGTAGAAATTACGTTGCTTTTAGAGATGTGGTTTCCTTTGACTCGACCTACAGAACAAACAGGTACTTTAGTGTAGAGAGTTTGAGATTTAAAAATTTCTTGTATTTCGATATGCAAAATATTTTAATGTATATGCATACATGTACTATATGGTATTCGCACCATTCATTGGGGTTGATAATCACAAGAAAAGTCTTACGTTCGGTACAGGATTGGTCATGAAGGAGTACGTGGAATCATACGAATGGATTTTCGTACACTTTCAGAAAGCAATGGGCCATGCACCAAAGATCCTTGTGACAGATCAGGATCCTACGATGAAGATTGTTATTGAGAATGTATTGCCCCAAACCAGACATCGTTTATGTATGTGGCACATCATGGAGAAGGTGTCGAAAAAGGTTGGTGCAAAAAAATTAATTCAAAGGATTTCAGAAAGAAGTTGGGCAAGTTGGTTTGGGATGATACACATACAATCTCAGAGTTTGAGGAGGGATGGAAAGAATTTGTGGTCGAGTATGAGCTCGATAAGAAACCTTGGTTCAGTGATATGTTTGAACTACGATGCTATTGGATCCCAGTGTATTTTAAGGATATTGTGCTTGGTGGTCTGGTTCGCACAACATCGATATCGGAGTCTCAGAATAGCTTTTTTGGTAATTATTCAAACAGGAACTTTAGCCTTGTTGAGCTGTTGATGCACTTTGATAGTGCAATGGAAACCCAACGTTATAACCAGATGAGGAATGATATCGAATCAGACACACGGACGCATGTATTGAAAACGCCATTGTTGATTGAGAAGCATGCTTCTGAGGTGCATACCCTGAAAATCTTTTTTCAGGTTCAAGAAGAGATTACCGTAGCGTGTTTCGATTGTTCTGTCACTAATGAGACACCAGGTACAATATTTACAATGTTGTCTGATATTCAAATAGTGCGTTAACGTATTCACTATAATATGCTTTTTATGAGAATTGTTAAAAGTGCATATTGTGCATACCAATGCTTAGAGTTGTGAATATCGATCATGGAGTTTTGCATAACTGTATTTTTGACTTGAAAATCATGCTATTCATTTTTTGTTTTATGATTGTTGCATTGATATACACTAGTACATGCACCAATATTCATATTTGGTTAAGCGATATGCAGTTAGCTATGGTTGATATTCATTGTTTTACCAAATGGTATTCATGCGTAGGTGAGGACCAATTGACATATACAGTAAAGGAGGGGAGTGGAGATTTATTTCAAGTAGATCATTGATAGTTGTTATTTCATACACCTTTACTAGCAATTATTAGCATGATTTGGAGGAGTTTTGGATGAGTTTTGGGGCTAAGTCTGTGATCTGGAAGTTGTGGAGAGAAGTGAAGATATCCCAGGATTTACAGCTTAGATGGAGATGGAGCTGCTGGAGCATACTTGGAGAAGACTACCAAACACTTGGTAGGATTGAAGAGCAGCAGAAGAGAAGAAGAAAAGCTGAAGGAGTGAGCTCACCGCCCCACGCTAGATTCACCGCGGCTCGGCGGTGACTCCCAGAGAAGGTTGAAGCCCCGCGCCAGAGGAAGCCACCGCCCAGCGGTGGAAAGCCTGACGCCCCGCGGTGGATCTCACCGCCCCGCGGTGGCCGTGTTTAATGCCTCGCGCCAGAAGACTGTTACTTTCCTTTTATTTCGTTTAGACTTTATTTTATTATTATTCTGTTTCCTTTATTGTTTGCATTAGTTTAACCTAGTTTCCTAAGACTATTTAAGTCATCTTTCTAGGTTAAGAGGCAGAGAGACTTTTTTTACCTATACACGATTTTTCAGACGTTATTTCACATTAGAGTTTTTCATCCCCTTTGATGGAGAACTAACTTCCCTCTGTTCTACTAGACGATTGAAGCAATACAGTTGATTTATTTGTGAGATTTCTATTCCTTGTTCATATCCTTATAAGTGTTGGTTTGATTCTCTTGGTTATATTGAATATTGATTTCTTGTTATTCTTCTTAGCCTGATCAACTAGGTTGAATGCTTTTTATCAATTGCTAGGATTACATATAGGGGTTCCGAGTGCATATCTAGTGGCAAACACAATTGTACGTATAGGGGTTCCGAGCGTACAATCGTGAGTGAGAGTCAGTTGCATGCGAGTATTAATACGTCTTTCTATTTGCATGTATCTTATATCCTTGTGTGCATTGCTATTGCTTTGTTGGTGGTAAAGTATACCGACAACTGTGAGAATCGGAGGTACTTTACCAGTGACATAGTGATAAGTCTATCGACAACTGTGAGAATCGATAGTACTTAAGATCAGGGTGGGAACAACTATAAGGATAGTAAAAGAACTTGGATTAAATAGATTTCTGTGATCAAATTATATCTCTGTATTGTGGATCTCGCTCTAGTAGGACTACTTTCCCTCATTATATTTCCTCAACTAAACCAAACTTGTTTGCTTTGCTTGCTTTGTGTTCTCTTGATAACTAAACCCCCCTTGCTTGTTACTTATCATTCACAATTGCATACTGTATCAGATCTTCCATGTGGGTTCGACCCTTGCTTGCTTACTATACTTCTGTTTAGTGGGTCTGTTAGGAGATATTTACTTTGATAAGGCTAATCAACGATACTTGCATTGCGCACTTTTAGCCACCGTCAATCATCCATTGCGTCACAACATCACTACGTGCAGCTGCATGATGTTCAACAAAGTTGGTTTACCGTGTCGTCATATCTTCACCACTTTGAAATCTTATGGTTATGAAAAGGTTCTTGAACGACTAATACTAGATAGATGGAGAAAAGGTGCTGCAACAAGGGCAAAGAGCGGTATTCCTAATGATGTATGGGATCAGAGTGTAAGAATAGAAAAGAAACAAGCTATGATGAACGAATTATGGTCAGTGGTATATTCTTGTGTTGGAATTGTGGAGGAAGACAGTGAGAAGATAAATTATTTGCTGTTAACATTGAAGAACAAGAAGTCAGAATACACAGTAGACGATAACTCTGAAAACAGGGAAGAAGGAGTAAGAGAATCAATGGTAGAGAGCTTTGCGGGAATTAGTGCGCTGGATGAGGTCTACGTTCAACCTCCAGTACAAGCGAAGAACAAAGGCAGTGGGAAGAGGTACAAAGATGGAAAGGAGAAGTCTATAGCCGAATCTGGGGAAAAAAGGTTGTAGACGAAAATGCAAAGAAAGGCATGAGGAAATGCAAAAGGTGCAACAAGTATGCCGGACATGATAGCAGAAATTGCAAAGAATATGTCTAGTCTACTAATATGCGACATTATTATTTTGATATTCACAATATGTATTGCGATATTCATTAGCTATTCATATCCATGTATTTGGGATTTGGGCATTTGTTTTATGAATGTATTGATGTTATTCAATCGTATGTTTTGGCAATAAAGGTGAAGTGATTAAAATATTTTTGCACAAACTATACCGTTATACACTTCATGTATCATGAATACCATAACATAAAAATTGCATACCGACAAAGATTCGTGCATATCAATAACTTGGTAATGCAAATTTGTACATTCATAACTTCTACTTAACTTCCGTAATCGAAATCCCCAAACTATAGCGTTATACAATTCATGAATCGTGCATACCAAAATGACGAAATTGCATACCGACAAAATATTCGTGAATATCAATAACTTGGTAATGTAAACTACATTGCTAGGTAGTGGAATAAAACGTCTAAGTAGTCGTACAAAAAAAAGAACAAATTGTGCTTTAATAAACTATAAGATGATAATCTAAACGCCCCACTACTATGTATTCTCCCTTACCACTTGATTTGCCATCCTGAAATCATGGTTTGTACCCCGCATAACATATGTAGCTTCTTCGATGATGAAGTCTTTAATACTGTTCATCTTAGACGTTATAAGGGCATGGAGATACATATGGCGCAATGGAACCGTACATTTCTTAGAATTAGGCTTAAATCCAGTTTGCCAATTGTTCACTCCCTGTCCAAAATATGTCTCCATATGGCGCATTAAATATACTCCGCAGTCGACCTTGTTTGTGTTATCATGCCACATCATTTTCAGAATGGACATACGACCTCTGGTAAAACCATTGCACCTTGCGCCGAGATTTAAAGAATCCTTATATTCAAAGAACATCTTGGGTTGTGGACAAACATAACAAACAATTCGAAGCCATATAAGTTATAGTAGAAAAACATTTAAATATTCCCTGATTTGAGTGATATCTTATTACCAGTACGATCATTGTGTCACCATATTTTGCTATCGGGTCCTCATCACCACCTGTGGAATTATCAATAATCTCTATCTTCGAACGCATGAAGTTGAAGCATACCAGAAAAAAATGCTCATGTTTCAGATTAGGGAAGAAGACCTGTCATTGCAACAAAATGTTAATTGACGAATATGAATAGCTCATTTGTAAGAGTGCTAGTATCAAATACATATAGTTGGATGAGTTATTACCAAATCTGCATCCACCAGAGATGAATGGTTGAGGCTCGCTACCAATTCATCCATCCCATATTTGAATATGGAGAACTTTGAGGCGTATTCAACTTTGTTCGGGCTGGTGATGGGACCAATCTGCTTATGCAAAAATGAATAAGGAATCAGTGAATATCATTGAATGACATGTGAATATCACAATGTAAAAACTGAATACCTACCATAGTTGATGGATGAAAGAACAACCGCGATGCAGTTGTATGGTTTCGAGCCTCTTCTAAATCATTTAAATATGTGCACCACAATTCGACAATATTAATTGAAACAAAGGTGGATTCTTCAAGTGACCGGAATTCGGCCGCATCGAGTGTTCTACCATTGTAGTCAAATAGGACTTCCCTGATAACGGAGAGACATTAGACGAATCAAAATAGAAGCGTAACCATTGAATGCAAAACACTTAAGTAGTAAACACTAACCCATCCGCAATGTGAGTAACAACATACGAATATAATGCATGTTGTTCTTTAGTGATCGTTTTTCTTGCGTTTATAATCCTATTGAACCATGGGCTCTTTTTTGTAGCCGATAGCTTAATGTTCCTCTTCGCATTTGGTTGGGAATATTTCATCGGTGTTACAAAATCATCGTCGTCCTCATTGTCGTCCATTTGTGCCTGAATTGATAGTAACGTTTTGGTAAACGAATACAACACAAATATGGAATACTATTGCAAGAATATCATACTACCTAAAAGTTGAATATCGTCAAAGCAATCATGAATGCAATTTAATCATACAACGAATACCAGAACATCTAATTTGCATACGGACACAGAACATGTGAATATCAGTTAAGGTCTGCTAAACATTACAAATATTAAGCCGTTACAAAATTCGTACTTTTGTCCACAATACCACCTCATCTAAGACTGCTGAACATTACATATATTAAGGAGTTACAAAATACGTGAAGATGTCCACAATACCACCCCAACTAGATCTATAATCGTTATATTATATATAGATAAAATTTTGGCTTTAGCTAACCAACTATACTGTTTATCCCTTGACACCCAGCTTACTTCACCCAAAATACAACTTCACGAATTTAAGCCTTAAGTGTGGGCATCATCATTTGGTTCTAGCCCTATTACTCCTCCTCAAGCTTACCGGATCAGTTTGTTGAACGGCGGGACGCTTTCCTGGACGACCACATGTTGTCTTCTTAGCCACATCCTTCTTAACACCGGTCGCATCAACTTTAGGTTGAGCTGGGGCGACAACTTCGGCCTGGGGATGCTCAACAACAATGTCATTCACCACCTCCATTACCACATCACTTGGATTCGGTTGCCCCTGTGTAAGCATGCATAACACACCTAATAAAATGCATACCTAAAACATACAATCTGCATAACAATGTGTGAAGTATGTATATCACACCATCAAATATTTTCCATACATTGTTGCATAATACACCCATTAACATGAATACCTAAATATACAATCTGCATAACAACGTGTGAAGCATGTATATCACATGAGAAATAACAAACTCAATATACACATATCCTGCATATGAATGTGTGAAGCATGCATAACACACCCATTAAATGCATACCTAAAACATACAATCTGCATAACAATGTGTTAAGCATGTATATCACACCATAAAATATTTTTCATACATTGTTGCATAACACACCCATTAACATGAATACCTAAATATACAATCTGCGTAACAACGTGTGAATCATGTATATCACACCATAAAAATGAATATTACATGAATGGTTAACAACTACTTGGATCATGAATACCTAATCATACAATCTGCATATCATTGAAGAATCATGAATATCAAACCAGTAAATAAATGTGAACATAGTATGCAAAATGCAAATTTAAATGATTGGATGAATAAAGAACCTCAAACGTATCAGTAGTGACGACATTGTCCGGACCCTCATTTCCTAAGGTTGCTTCAGACACCTGCATATTCGGGATTTAGCATGCAAATCAGGAATTTTGAAGATTGAATGTGACTTCAAATGTTTCATTTGTGCATACCTTGTTCGTTGCATCCTCTCCTATGGTGGCTTCCTGAATCTTTGATTGATCCTCAACAGCTACCGTAATATCACTTTCATGGAGCTGGACTTGTGGGTCAACCTCCTCTACTGTGGTGGCTTCAGCAATCTTGGACTGATCGTCAACAACGGCTGGAATATCAATTTCATGGTGCTGGGATGGTGGGTCAACTTCGCTCGTTCCCATATTGCCCTATGGAAATTTCATAACTAATATTATGCAAACATTCAATAAAATAAACAAATTTGCTTTGCGTGCGAAATAATTATGCATAAACCTGATGCATATGAACATCCACTACAACCGTTGGACTGGACTGATGCACTTCTTCGGCATGGCCCGTATCTGCCTGGAAAAAGGGGAGATCGTCATTAAACCCGTCTTCATCATTCTCGCGCTTGATGATGTCATTCCGCCTAGACAACGCAGCCTCGATCTCTTCAACCACCTTCATCAGCTCCGGACTAGTCCAAAATGGGTCTTCAGATTGCGATAGCACATTCCCTACTTGAGTGCATACATCAAAAGGAGCCTCGTGCAGGGAATCGGATCTGGAACCCAGCAAAGCCCTAGCCGACTCAGTCAGTGCAATTGACACTTCGTCGTCCTTGCACTCAACATGCATGTTTTTGGTCCTGTCGGCTATCCTAACAATAGCATTTGCGACAATCTTCAAATCCTTCACCATACCTTTGTTGAACTTCTGTAAAAATTGCATATCAATATGCATATTTTTCATTTCAATATTGTTATCATTTGCTTCATCAACACTATAAAGTATAAACCATAATATAATCGACTTCAAATCGACAACTGCTTAGATCATGAATACCTGAATATATAGTATGCATATCTATGCAGGAAGTGTGCATATCACAACCACACAAATGAATATCACATAACAACTCGACAACTTTATATATCATGCATACCTGAATATATAGTATGCATTTCTATGCAGTAAGTATGAATATCACAACCACACAAATGAATATCACATAACAAATCGACGACTTCATATATATCATCAAAGTATATCACATGCACGACCAATTAAGTAATCCATTATTACAAATTGCATATCATAAAAGTATTTTTATCATTACTATATCAAGAACATATGTTAACTATTCAGTTTTGTATAATCTATATAAATCTAAAATTAGGCATGAAGATTAACCTTTTTGGGATTTGATTCATGTATCGGGCATGAATCACCTAGCCTCTTTTTGATAGACAGATGGGGCTCCAAATTACCATCCCCGAACACCCTGTGGCTCATCTCAATCTCTTCTCTCTCACCTACAAGCTCTTCAGTCCATCCGACAAATGCGGGGAATTTCCTTGGAATGGTACGTTTTCCATACAAGACCACACGGTCCAAGTATAGAACCTGAAGAAAACAAAAATATTATGCATATCAATGTATGTATTATGAATATTCAACCCAAGTAATTGAATATGAATGCCCACATATCAAAATTCAAAAATTATTCTCGTAAAATGTATATATAAAGACCCACATACCGTCAAGAAATAGAGTAGGCCAGTAAAGTAGCCGTCAGGATTCATATCCCATCTCTTATTGGCCTCGATAAGACAATCCATAACGAAACCACACCAGTTCATTGTACTCACGCCGTTGAGCTGCTCTAAGCCACGGATGAGGGACTGGTTTGCAGCACCGCTTTGCGTCGGCTCGACTATATAAGAGTGGAAAATGACAATAAAATCCCGTATGAAGTCTTCGCCTCCTCCCTTGATCGACAACATATGGTCACCAACATGATTATATCTGATGTTGTGCGGCTTCATAGCAAATTTCTTCCTCCATTCCTCTACCACATTCATCTTAACCAAAAGGTCGAGCTTGATTATTTGAACTGGGCCACGTGGAATGCCCATGCAGATCTCCACATCACTATCTGTGACATCCAACGCAGAACCATCTGGGAGCAAGATCTTTCCCTTCATTGCATTATAACTCTGAACCAACCACCTACACAGAAAACTGAAGAAGACACAATATATATTTTATTACAACGCTTAAAAACACAAGTCAAAATATATGCTCGAATCATGAAAATATATGTATCCATAATCATGATTGAAGCATGCACATCACACCCATGCATCTCTTAACCACACAAATGAAAAACACATGCACAATCGACAACTGCTTAGATTATGAATACCTGAATATATAGTATGCATATCTATGTAGGAATTATGAATATCTAAACCACACAAATGAAAAACACATGCATCTTCGACAACTGCTTAGATCACGAATATCTGAATATATAGTGTGCATATCTATGCAGGAATTATGCATATCACAACCACACAAATGAATATCACATAACAAATCGACAACTTCATATATCATGCATATCTGAATAAATAGTATGCATATCGATGTACGGGAAATGCATTTCTCACTCACAAAAATAACATATCATATGCACGACCAATTAAATAATCCATTATAACAAATTTCATATCATAAAAGTATATCTGAATATCATATATACACATTTTACATATCTAATTAACAAAATGTTAGTATAAAAACCATGTACCTCGGTAACGGGAACGATGTCATCCTTAAAAGTCTACCAAAATCAAACTCCTCCACACTTTTCTTTTGCACTAGCTTGGTTCATTTTCCCAATGGCCCAAACGAAATATTCAAGGCGTCCACGGTGTTTGATACCCTTAAAACCGCTCTTTTCCTTGACTTTCGTGTTCTGACGTGCGACTTCTTCTACTTCTTCCTCAACCATCTTAGCCTTGCCCTTATCAACCCTCTTTTTTTATTTCAAACCTGGAACATGACAAAAATGATGTATTAGTCAGTGTTTATTAATTAAAGATATCATTTACAAGTAAAAAATCCCAACATTCACTTGTAAATATAATGTACCAGCATCATCGTGCGCATATGGTTTAGATGATGCAGCCTTTCCCTTCATCCACTTTAAATTGGCCTTTTGAATGTTGGCCAATGTTTCATCTTCATCGTCAATAGATGCTTCTACAATGAATTAAAAAGTAATTAATACATTGACGAATATAATCTGACTTTATGGTTAATATCAACATTGGAATTAAAAAAGAAAAATATGTATACACTGAACACCTAAGAATCTGATACCTCTTGCTTTTCTCTTAGCCTTGTACTTCTTAGAATTTTTTTGGACATCCTCAGTTGGTTCGTCCTCCCCATCAGATTCATCGGGTGTTTCGTTTCTGGTGGTCTTGCCCTTATCATGACAAACAACGATCTTCAACTGTCTCTTTGCCTATGGACTCGTTCGAATTGGTGAAGAGCCATGGGCTTCTTGTGATCCAGTGTCCACAACTGCTTCGGTAAGTTGTTCGGAAGATGTGACATGAGCATCCTTTGGGGAATCTTCGACCGACTTTATTGAGGGCAATCCTGTACAAATCATATTAATAATCTTAATTGTATATAAAATATAAGAAGGAATGACTCTAGCTTAGACAAACATGCAAATGTCATAGTTAGAAATACATTACATATTTGTCTGGATGTAGTGCATATCAATGAGAATACAATGAATATCAATTTAAAAAAATGAACAACACATTAATCTAAACTGGTTGCTAATCATATCCATACCAAACATTAAACAATGCATATCAATTAATACCTTACTTCGAAGCTATACAAATAAACAGAAAATAAATACATTACCTTTAACAAGCCTTCTCGCTTGCCACCCTTTGTTTTCAGAGACATTGATTCTCTACCCAACAAGCCTCTAACCATGAACAGAAACCTAAATAAGACGATGTGTAACATTAAAAACCAACCACCAAATCCAACAACAATTGAATCAACTTGAATATTAAAATAACATATACAATGCACACGTTTTGCATATCAATGTATGGAAAATGCATATCCCATTCATATAATTGAATATCAAAACACAATCTAAGAATCAAACGTCATTGGTTTTGTGCATTCTAGTAGACTGTTACACCAAACACCGAACAATTAATCTGGCTCCAATCTCAGAACCAAAATCCATATTCGACAGAGTTTATGGATTCTAATAGCCAGTTACATCAAACCCCAAAACAAAATCTAAGCACATCAACACGAACCAAACATACCCAAAAACAAAACCCTAATAAACAACCTCCAAATCCAACACCAATTGAATCAACTTGAATATCAAAATAATATATACATTGCACATGTTCTGCATATTAATGCATGGAAAAATGCATATGCCATTTACATAAATGAATATCAATACCACAGTATAAGTTGTCGATGTCCAAAATGAACTAAAAATGCATATCGAAAAAAATTGAACAAGACAGAGATTCTGATGCCCTAAATCTAATGGAAAACTCGAACACAAATGTTCTAATCAACAATAAATCAAATCAAAGTAGATATATTTACCGATTTATGTCAAAATTCGCGGTTGATGGAGACGAAATTGAATAACACATTTCAGGAATTGATCCGAAATTGAAGACTTAGTAGACTATTGATGGACACGAAGACGAATATTAGTGGGGAAGTGATTTTAGGGTTACCTTTAGCCCAACCGAAGATGGTGACGACGACAGCGCTTCTACAATGGAGACGCCAGAAAACGACTACGAGGGATGCAATTGGAAACCGACGAACGAGCGAACCGCGAGGGAGGAGACGATGACGGCGGCGATGGAGATCAATGGAAATGCGAGAGAGAGAGAGAGAGAGAGAGAGAGAGAGAGAGAGAGAGAGAGAGAGAGAGAGAGAGAGAGAGAGAGAGAGAGAGAGAGAGAGAGAGAGAGAACACATGAGGGAGTTCAAAATGGAAGTTGAAACGACTCGGAAATTTGGAAAGAAAATCCTGGAAAGCTCGTACATGGAGGAGATCGGGTGTGGGTGAGTCTACTCCCTAATTTTGTGCCTCCCTAGATTAAATCCCAACCATCCATCTTAAACTAATTCAATGCTCTATATTTATCCACCCGTTTCACTATAAAACTTGTTTTACTAGAGTATAGATCTATATATATATATGTAATGTATGTCATCATATAATTGTATTGTTTCATGGCTCAACTTTTCATCATTCCTACTTAAGCTCTAACTTTTACTCTTACTATTAGACTGGGTGTGTGCATGGGCACATGAACATTGAAATTGTATTATTAAATATGATTGATTAACAATATCAATAAATCACTAAGATCTTGTGTAAACCAAACACAATTTATCAACAACCAACTTGTTTTTATCTAAAAATCATCCACAAAATAAAAATTGTATAACATGTCATGTATCATGATCAAGCCAAAATCAAAAATATTGTCATTGTATATATAACATATTCGTTTATGGTTATTCATAGTGTAGTGTAGACAATTATCGAGAACCAATAAGAACTTTCAAATCCCAAAAAGACTCGTAATGGCAAGTTTCCAACATCAAATTCCAAAGAAAGCAACACACTGGAATTGTAATCACACCTTCATGGGCGTTTTCATACAATGCCTTTACCTCTTTCTTATGTTGAAAAGTAGTCAAAATCTAAACTTCATAGCAAGCACAAATGAGCACTAAGTTCCACATATACATAACAACAACATCAACGATCCAGTAGAAATCTCACATAAGCGGGGTCCTAAGTAACAGAAGTGACAAATATATATAGCTATATATATATATATATAGAGTCAGGTTCCGGTGAGACGGATGCTTACGGTGAAACGTGAGGAGGAATAAGAGCCAATCATTTGGGGACAATGGAAGGCTATGATGGAACATCCATCATAGCAAACATACACCCTCTCACACTCAATCACACTCTATGGTCAATATCTGACCATTGATCGGTCAACAGTCAACGGTCAACGTTGATCGTGACCGTTGACTGTTGACCGGTCAAATTGATTTATTTTATTTTTTTTAAATACACTTTTTTTCTTGCTTTTATACACATTTTCATCATAAAAGTATTTCTAAAAAAATGAACAATTTTCTATTAAATTTGAACAATTGTATATTAAAATTTAAACAATTTTTTTTTAACAATACATAAAGTTGAACAATTGTATCTGAAAAGTTGAATAATTGTATCTTAAAGTTGAACAATTTCATTTTTAAGGTTAGACGACTATTTCACTAAGAAAACTTTTTTTTTTTTTTTTTTTCGGGCAATTTTTGTTTTTCGGGCAATTTTTTTTTCTCGAGCAATTTTTTTCCTTCTTTTTTTCTTGTTTTCCTACACGTTTTTATCATAAAATTGTAATTAAAAAGGTTGAACAATTCCATATTAAACTTGAACAATTGTATGTTAAAAGTTGAACAATGTTTTTTAAACAATATATAAAGTTGAACAATTATACAAAAACAGTTGAACAATTATATCTTAAAGTTGAACAATTTTATTTTTATATATAGTTAGACATTTGTTTTCACTATGCAACGGTCAATTTTGTTTTTTTTTTTGGCCAATTTTCTTTTCATGATAAAATATATATTTTTATTCTTGTTTTCCTACACGCTTTCCTTATAAAATTGTTTCTAAAAAATTGAACAATTCTCTCTTGAATTTGAACAATTGTATCTTATAAGCTGGACAACCTTTTTAACAATATATAAATTGAACAAATGAACCAAAAAAGTTGAACAATTTAAATTGCATGAAAATTCAAAGTTATAACAAAAGATAGATTGAACAATACTTCATTAAAATTTTAACAATTGTCCAATAAATTAGAAGTTTTGTTTATAATGTACTATAAAAATAATACAACTCAAAATGTTCAAAACATAAACCCTAAATCCTAAATGTGTAGGAAAATAAGAATAGTAAAGACGGAAAAAACGGCCAACCCAAAAAAATTATTAAAAAAATGAAATTGTTCAACATTAAGATACAATTGTTCAAATTTATATACATAGCGAACACAGTTATCTAACTATAAAAATGAAATTGTTCAACTTTAAGATACAATTGTTCAACTTTTTAGATACGATTGTTCAACTTTAATATTGTTAAACTTTTAATATATAATTGTTCAACTTTAAGAACTAATTGTTCAATTTTTTTCATCAATAGTTTAAAATGAAAACATGTAGAAAAAAAAATTAAAGAAATGAAAAAAAATGTAAAAAAAATATGGGTGTTGATTGGTCAACGGTCGGTCAACGCTGATCGTTAACCGGTCAATGGTCGATCAACGTTGACCGTTGACCGGTCAATGCTGACCGTTGACCAAGATTGGGTGTGATAGGGTATATGATAATATTAAAATGAATGGCCTAGAATGTTCCTCACTTTTCACCCTAAGGGTGCTCCTCACATGAAGCTAATCCTATATATATATACATATATATATAGAGAGTGATGCTCCGGTAAAACGGGAATTATGGTAAAACGGAAGTATTAATCTGGAGCGTTGGATTGATAATGATGGATGGTTGGGCCTTACAATAGATATGGTAGAGGTGTAACCACCAAATCTACTCTAATAAGGCAATTATTTAATTAATTAGGAAAAAATAATAAATGAGGTTGTTAGATGAGAGAGAAAACACAATATTTCACTTTCCTAAAACATCCCATTCCGATGATACTTTTTCTTCTTCTTCAACGATTTTTCAGCGTTCATGAATATCGATCACGTTTTTATGAATATCGTTCATGCGTTTATGAATATCGATGGATGTGAATATCTCCACTTAAAACATGAATATCACCACTTGACTTTTTCAGCGTCCTAATGCTTTGCAAATTGATTTGTAAATTTGTTCTTGTTGCTTTTGTCATTGTTTCTTGAATATCGTTCATGTTTGTATGAATATCTTTGTTTAATATGTGGATATCACCAATTAAAGACATGAATAACAAACCTTAAAACATGAATATCACCACTTAATAATATATAAATAACATAATCTATTACACCATGAATATCATTCTATATTGGTATGAATATCACTACGTTTCACCATGAATATCATAACCCAAACTAAAAATAATCACTTCATATTAACACATATAGTTATACACGGAAAAATATACATGAACATCAGTATTGATTACATGAATATTAGGAATGACAAACATGAATATCGCTATTAAAATACAATTGTTCAAATTTATATACATAGCGAACACAGTTGTCTAACTATAAAAATAAAATTGTTCAACTTTTCAGATACGATTGTTCAACTTTAATATTGTTCAAGTTTTAATTGTTCAACTTTTAACATATAATTATTCAACTTTAAGAACTAATTGTTCAATTTTTTTCATCAATAGTTTATAATGGAAACATGTAGAAAAAACAAATGAAGTAAAAAAAGAAAAAAAAGAAACTGGGTGTTGACTGGTCAACGGTCGGTCAACGGTGACCGTAGACCGGTCAATGCTGACCGTTGACCAAGATTGAGTGTAGTAGGGTGTATGATAATATTAAAATGAATGGCCTAGAATGCTCCTCACTTTTCACCCTAAGGGTGCTTCTCACATGAAGTTAATCCTATATATATAGAGAGAGAGGAGCGCTCAAGTAAAATGAGTCTTGTGGTGAAACGAGTGGACAATTTTGGAGCGTTGGATAAGCACTCACAATACTTGAATATCAGATATAGGACAGTGAATATCAGCATGAATACGATGGAACGTGAACAAAATAAACAGATATGCAAAGAACATTTAACGATATTCACAATTTTTGTGTCGATATGCATAATGTTAATTTTCAACTAATTAAATGTATTGATATGTACGAACTTCCACTGAATATGCGTATTAATTAAAATAACGCGGATCTCGGTGGAGGCTTGAGGAATAACGCTGATGGGGACATGTAATATCTTTCTCTCTCCAAATCTACCTTAAACTTCCTATTTTGGAGGTGGTTATTTAATAAAATTCAAAAAAGCTTTTTGTGATATTTATTTCATGATTCACACCCCCACTACACCATATTTTCTCTCTCCTAATCTAGCTATTTATCACCCTCAATCCAACGCTCCAAAATTGTCCAATCGTTTCACCACAAGACTCGTTTTACCTGAGCGCCCCTCTCTCTCTATATATATAGGATTAGCTTCATGTGAGAAGCACCTTTAGGGTGAAAAATGAGGAGCATTCTAGGCCATTCATTTTAATATTATCATACACCCTACTACACTCAATCCTGGTCAACGGTCAGCATTGACCGGTCAACGGTCAGCATTGACCGGTCAACGGTCAGCATTGACCGGTCAACGGTCAGTATTGACCGGTCAACGGTCAGTATTGACCGGTCAACGGTCAACATTGACCGGTCAACGGTCAACATTGACCGACCGTTGACCAGTCAACACCCAGTTTTTTTTTTTACTTCGTTTTTTTTTTCTACATGTTTCCATTATAAACTATTGATGAAAAAAATTGAACAATTAGTTCTTAAAGTTGAAAAATTATATGTTAAAAGGTGAACAATTAAAACTTGAACAATACTAAAGTTGAACAATCGTATCTGAAAAGTTGAACAAATGTATCTTAAAGTTGAACAATTTCATTTTTATAGTTAGACAAATGTGTTCGCTATGTATATAAATTTGAACAATTGTATCTTAATGTTGAACAATTTTATTTTTTTAATAATTTTTTTGGGCTGGCCATTTTTTTCGTCTTTACTATTTTTATTTTCCTACACATTTAGAATTTAGGGTTTATGTTTTGAACATTTTGAGTTGTATTATGTTTATAGTACATTATAAACAAAACTTCTAATTTATTGGACAATTGTTAAAATTTTAATGAAGTATTGTTCAATCTATCTTTTGTTATAAGTTTGAATTTTCATGCAATTTAAATTGTTCAACTTTTTTGGTTCATTTGTTCAACTTTATATATTGTTAAAAAGGTTGTTCAGCTTGTAAGATACAATTGTTCAAATTCAAGAGAGAATTGTTCAATTTTTTAGAAACAATTTTGTAAGGAAAACGTATAGGAAAACAAGAATAAAAATATATATTTTATCCTGAAAAGAAAATTGGCCAAAAAAAAAAATTTGGCCGTTGCATAGTGAAAACAGATGTCTAACTATAAAAATAAAATTGTTCAACTGTAAGATACAATTGTTCAACTTTTTTGATATAATTGTTCAATTTTCGATATTGTTTAAAAAACATTGTTCAACTTTTAACATACAATTGTTCAAGTTTAATAGGGAATTGTTCAACTTTTTTAATTACAATTTTATGATGAAAACGTGTAGGAAAACAAGAAAAAAGGAAGGAAAAAAAATGCCCGAAAAAAAAAATGCCCGGGAAAAAAAAAACTAAGGTTTGCTTAGAGAAATAGTCGTCTAACCTTAAAAATGAAATTGTTCAGCTTTAAGATACAATTGTTCAACTTTTCAGATACAATTGTTCAACTTTATGTATTGTTCAAAAACAATTGTTCAAATTTTAATATACAATTGTTCAAATTTAATAGAAAATTGTTCATTTTTTTAGAAACACTTTTATGATGAAAATGTATATAAAAACAAGAATATTTTTTTTATATAAAAAATAAAATAAAATAAAATAAAAATCTAGACAAAAAGTCAGTTTGACCGATCAACGTTGACCGTTGACCGATCAATGGTCAGATATTGACCATAGGGTGTGATTGAGTGTGAGAGGGTGTATGTTTGCTATGATGGATATTCCATCATAGCCTTCCATTGTATCCAAATGATTGGCTCTTATTTGTTCTCACGTTTTACCGGAGTCTGACTCTATATATATATATATATGGACAACTCTACATAAATAGAGGGAGTATTAACCATGATTTTTTAATGGTTCATAGGGCTCCAAGTAAAATGCCCAAACAAGCATTTGGGCCTGTTTTGATCGGGTAGGAAAACTTTAAGCCGGGTAATCACTTGTCCTCAAAATTTTGCCTCATAGTGGAATCAATATATGATGTTTTGAGTTAAACGCATGCCCTACAACTTGTGCCTTTTTTCCTCAATGAATGGCTGAATTGATGCTTTTAAATAAAAATAAGAATATTTATATAGATTTCATGACATAAAGCTTGCTTTATATACCATGGTCTGTATATTCAGAGGCTGGCAAGTTTTCAATTTTCTACCTGAGTAGGTTGAACGCAAATACCCGCTCTACATGAATGAGATCAAATGAATCATCCATGCAAAAAAGAACCTCCAATTTCCTATCAAGAGATCAAAAGACTTTTTTTCTAAGCATAAACATGAACAACCAGATAATTCAATCTAATTCTTATACTTACAATTTCACATGAAATTCAAGCGTTTTTTAGCAAGCACAATCATCAATCAATCAATATCTAATATAAAACTGTCCTATGTGAAAATCTGAAAAAAAAATTAAAGACATCTTACTGAATTGCCTATAAGCCCATATTAAACTCAACCGTTATACTATGTTAATAACAGCCCAATAGACGTTATACTCTCTGAATAACAGCCCACTATCAAGCAGCGTTACACTGTGCACACTAAATACACATTGCAGCGTTACACTGTGCACACTAAATACAAATTAACACCGTTTCAAGCAGTAATTGCCTACCTGTTTAAATTGGAAAATGCATATGCCACAAACGGCCAAGCCTCCTGCTACCTCACTATAAATCAGAATTTACGTAGCATTGGAGTCACTGTTTGAAACCCCGATAATAGAATCACAGACTTTGCAATGGCTTCCTCTTCTTCCAAGCAAAATGCCAACTCGAGCTCCTCCAAAAACACCACTCAAAAGGGCTTGTTTAAAGCCATCGATCGTTTCCTAGCGGCTTCCTACGTCCCATTCTCTGACCGGGCTGTAGGCATGGACTGCACCGTCAAGGCTATGGTGATCCGCAAGTGGGACGCCATCACCTGCAAAAACATATATAAGCACCGACTACATCTTAGCTGATCATACAGTAATAAAAATTGGGTCGTGGCCCCCCGCCCCCCATTTTCTCATGGCTTTACATCTTACCTTATTTGTCTTGTGTGTCAGGGAGGCGCTATTCACTGCGGCGCTATTCACTGCGTAGCCAGGGCCAACATCAGTCATTGCTTCACCGACAAGCTTTTGATGGGCGAGGTATACGCCATTAGCCGGTTCACAATTGTGCCGCCTAAACCTACTTATCGTCTCTGCAACGGTGACCCGTTTGTGATCCACCTGGAGGGCAATACGATTGTCAGGCATATTGACTGCCCCCCGATGGATTTGACAGATACCCACTCCAACTGGTCCCCGTTCAGGATATCAAACTCAACGGTTCCGAATTCCTCATAGGTAAGTGGCACTTCGATTATATTCCAACAACAACAACAATCGACCCAGTAAAGTCCCACCAGAAGATCAAATTCCCATTAGGACCAAAGATCAAATTCTACATGAGTAGATTTCTGGCACTTGATTATATTCTACTTAAACTTTTTTCAAACACCTACATGAGTAGATTTCTAGGGTATGTTTTCCACCAGAAGATCAAATTCCCATTAGGACCAAAGAGAACAATTTTTCCGCAGACCACCTTAATTGTGCACTTAAACTTATTGCATGATAATTGTTGTAATGCAGAATGCAACAAAACATAATGCATGCTATTATCAAATTCCACAAGGTCTCAAGTACTAATTCCTTGACAAAACAGTGGGTTAAACTTCCAAACCATTAACAAATCATGCTAGATAAACATTCAGCTTTTATTCAACCCAGAATAGCTACGAGACTTCATAGAACACAAGGGATTTGCTCCATTAAGCACAAACACATGTTAAAATGGATATACAAAAAAATTAATCAAAGAATGTACCTTATAAGATGTGAGCAAACCATCAAAACTATGAACACACCAAAATTCGGCCAAAAAAGTACACTGCATAGCAGTTGGCAAAAAACAAATGGCAAAGCTGCCATGACTTACTTTCTCTAGACGGCACTGAAATACCCAAACCCCGTGTCTGAACACCCCACATTCCCCATGAGCCACATACTTGGCAGCATCCACCCTTTTCCCCTCATACCGATCCACATGTTGAAACACAACCAACAACAGAGCATAAACTTTACAATGCAATTGCTCACAAACACTAAATAGCACATCCACTAAGTAGTTCATTTAAAGCATATCAGTTCACAATCCAATATAACTTAAGCAAAATCAAGCAGAACAAACACAACAACAATTTTTTTGAATAAAGGACAGGCAAAGCAATCTTACCATCCTCTTGCAAGCTAGATATCCAACGGGTCCTCCTCCGCTACCATCATCCTTGAAACAAGAAATTTCCCTTTTCAAAACCTCCTCACCAAACACAACAGCTTGATCTTTCTTCTCCAGCTCCTAATACACAGAAATCATCTTCGTAATCATGCTGGAGCTAGGTGTGAGTGCAACACGATCCATGTCCGTCTTGATCGACGACCAGGAGCAGGCTGCCATGGAAATCCGCCTCCTCGCCAAGAAGAACCCTAAGAATCGCCTCAAAATCGCCAGATCCGGCGCTGTCGGCCCATCATTTCGCTCATCTCCTCCCCCGATCTCTAGCTCCAGGAGTGTGGAGTCACCGCGATTCTAAACCTCTCGCTCTGCGACGAGAACAAAGATCTGATCGCCGATTGTGGCGCGAACAGGCCGCTGGGTAGGGCACTTCCGAGGGCGACGACAACGGCGAATAAGAACGCGGCCTGTGCTCTGCTCCGACTCTCGCAGATTGCCGAGAACAAGGTCGCAATCGGACCATGAGGTCCATGGTTTCCTTGTCCACCTTGTTCTCCTTCTTCAACCACTCAAGATCCGCGGAAATAGCCATGGTTGGGCTTTGCGTTAGGGGTTCGACAAGGAATTTGGATTAAGAAGTAAGGAGACAAAATCTATTACTCTGGGATTGAAGGATTTAGGAGGAAATAGGGATAAGGCTCAGTGGTGGCGACTGGAAACTGGGTTGCCCCTTTGCCACCGCGGCAGGAGAGAGGCAGCATGAACCGCAGCGGAAGAGGGAGAGAATTGAAACTGATGAAGCACTTACACTTTTACAGACCTAATATAGTAAACTAAATACGGATTGCTCCAGCAATTTATTATGTTAGAAGAACTATATGGGCTGGAGCAAGAGGCCCATTTAAACAAATACCGATTGCTCGGCCTCTTGCTCCAGCAATTTATTAATAATGGGCCTGACGTCCGGCCTGGTTGAACTATTTTTCGTCTAAAAATACAGCACGGAGTATTTGATCATATAGATTTTAGGGAAGGATATTAATTAATGTTAAGGTGTGCATGTAACCATGAAAATACTTTGTTAGACACTGACACTTAGAGACGAATCCCTTGATCTTTATTGTATGTGTTTAATTTCATAAAGGCATTTTCATATACCTTGACTACATTAGTCACACATAGTTTATCTTCTTTAATTTTTAGATTCATGATTCCAAGTCTTTTGGCATGGATTAACACGATTTAAAAAAAGAGAATCTCTGTAATAATGAGTATTTTGTTTTCGCATTTTTCTGTCATGACACGAATTGATTATGTCTTGTGATTTCACGATATAAAACTATTGGTCGATTCTCCATTTATTTGAAAAATATATCACATGCGCATTGTATGAAATATCTACTCAATTATATTCATGAATCATGATGCAACTATACTATATATATAAACTACATATTTCATAAGTAATTATTTTCCTTTCTGTATGATGCAATTATAACTTGCATATTTTCATTATTTCTCTTATTTCGATCACAACTACATTTACACTTTAACATTAATAGTCTTCCCTAAAATCCATGTGATAAAATATTTCGTGTTGTAAAATAAGCTTCCCTTTAATGAATTAATATATATCATGTTAGAAGAAAATAATTTAAAGAAAAATAATTTGAACAACGTTATTACATACTTGGAGACCTGTCATCTGGGTCGGGTTCGGTTGGGTGAAGTCGGATTTGGGTCAAACGTGTTCAGGCCAATCGGGTATCCTAATATGTTAGAGTCATGTGGGCCGAGTTTGGGTTGACCAGAGGGATTGAGGGTAATCATCTTTAAACGATTAATATTATGATTTCAATGAATAATAAATTAATTATATTAATAAAAAAAGATTGTTTAATTATTTGAAAAAATATTTTACAGCATTAAATATAAGTGAAATTAAAAATATGAAATGACGGGGTCCGTCGAAAATGTACTTTTTCAAGCTCATAAACTGGCTTTTATTTCTTTCGGGATATATAATATATATGTGTCATTTTTTTTTAACATCAAAACTTATTTGATTCCTATAGAGCCTTTATAAATAATTTACCAATTGCTAATATATCGTTTTAACATGTGTCCCTCCTTTGTTCCAGATGTTGTAGGATGCCCAATTAATATTGGGAAAGTGAGAACCACTCCTACAGCTGCTCAACTACTCGAATGGCACCTCATGAACGAGAGGTAAAGCTAACATCCTTCCCCTTTGCATGCCCTACATCACATACGCCAGGCAAATATTTCACTTAGCCTGCGTTTGACCGCTTATAATACGCACAGGGGAAACACGATCAAGGTGTCCATGTGGGGCGGTATAGGCGAAGAATTCCTTTAGCACAGCAAGCGGGCTAAGAGCCCATACATTGTTGCTTTAGCCTCCATGAACGTGCGCCAGTGGAATGGTATTGTCACTCTCTTCCAATTGATTATCATTTTATAAGCCTACATACCAAACAACCTACATCCATCTTATGAACGCGCAGGTGACGTATATATGTCCACCACCTCGGCCACAACGTTGTATGATACGGAGGACATATCTGCTATCAAGTAATTGATGGATGTAATGAGGTACATGCTTGAACTACACGCAGAACAATATGGTACTGTAATTACAACTATATCTCTAATTCCTACCACTACAACATTTCAGTACCGTCGGGCTTCCTACAAAATCACCATCCTTCCCTACAAGTTCGGCTAGGCAAGGAACCCTCTTAGAGCTACTGCGTCTTGGAAGGGAGCAGAAGGACTTTCCGAAAAAGGTATTCGTAAAATGGAATCTACCTAGGCTATGATTTATGCCCCAACAAGCGCAATCAGTGTCAACGTTGTACTGTTTTGTAGGACTCCATCACCTTCAATGTCGGGGTCAAGATTGAAAGGGTTCTTCCAGAGAACAGTTGGAACTATCCTTCATGTGGTGGAAGTAACTGTAGGAAGGGGTTGACCCATATTGGAGGGCAGCTCTACTGTACTTCGTGCTATAAGACGGTTGAGTTCCCTCGGGTACGGTATGTGTTGCGCCTTTCTTTTGTAAATGTACCACTCGAAATCATATTCA
Source organism: Rheum nobile (assembly GCA_027886185.1). Lineage (NCBI taxonomy): Eukaryota > Viridiplantae > Streptophyta > Magnoliopsida > Caryophyllales > Polygonaceae > Rheum > Rheum nobile. Next base: position 22,656 of record WOAB01000536.1, on the reverse strand, counting down.
CAACGCACACTTGAGTGAACAGCTAATTCCGTACAGGTACATACTAAATCTTGAAGTTTCAGATCACACAGCAACCCTTACAGTAACTGTGTTCGATGACCTTGCTGAAACCCTGGTGAAAAAGAAAGCGGCGGCCTTGCTGAAAGAAGTGTCTGTAAGTTTAAAATGGAACCTACCACATTATGCGGGAGAAAGCTTATTTTATGTAGCTACTAAATTTGGCCCTTTGGCTTGTGCAGGACAACCCAGAAGAAAGTGTTCTCCCGCATGAAATCAAGCAGTTAGCTAACACAAACCACGTGTTTGAGATCAAAACTCATACCTACTTCGCCACCTCTAACGACAATGAAAAATTTACCGTGTCGCGAATTGTGAGCAGCGGCTCTGGTCTTAAGGTAGTCATTGAACCCACATTAATTGATGTTATAATCCTACTTCTAATGCAATAATATGTATAATGTTTTATACAGAACCAACGAATTGTGCAGGAAAATGAGTGCGAAAGTGGGCTGCCTAATACGGCCCTAACCTTAGACGCTAAAAAGCCACTTGAAGGAGACCATGTCATTGATGTAGATGCAATAGAGGAGAAAGACAAGTGAGGATTGTTTCAAATGAATCTAGGCATGCCGTTAGTTTTTGAAACTTACATTTATGCCTCTCTCTTTGTATATCAGGGATGGTGGCGAAAAGGAGGTAGTACCCATTGTCAAAACCCCAAAGAAAACTCTCCCAGAAAAAAAGGAAGGTTGTCATTTCATCATCTGACGAGGAATCGGGTCGTGACGATGATTCCGCTTCGACCACGGAACCTATAGGGATCGAATGATTTGCACTTCAGAACTTGTGGTCTGAACTAAGCATGCTTTTACGTTTCAATCTCGACAAAACATTAGCCCTAAAGTGTTGTTCGTTTTACCGTGGGTGGAAACCCGTGACTCTTTTTACTTTCACTATTTGGTTCTATTTACCGAACATATATTACTTCGGCTTGGTTGTATTTTGATGATCAGATAATGTTGTTTTCGGACACACATACACTTTAAGTTTTCGAATCCAAATACTATGTTTCGGGCATTAAAAGATGTCTAATATTTACACTTTAGTGTTGATAAACATGTCATACAACATGAAACAAAACAATAAACGAAAAGCTTTATTATGGTCATCAAACGTAAAGTTGTAAGTGAAATACATATCATATTTAACTATATTAACAAAAAAAAGAATTATGAGTTTTGTTCATCGGAATTTTCCTTTAAAAATTTATATAGAAAAAACAAATTGTAATACATAATACTTTATAGGGAAGTGGAAAGGTTTCTATGTTTACTACTTTCTCGCAATATTGCATTAAGAGTTTAACTTAACTATAAAAAAAGGATATTTACCTTTACCTCAAAATATATGTTTTGAAAAAGATATAATTACACTTGATTTGGTAATATTTGTGCTAAGATGGAATTAATTATAGAGGTAAAGTGAGAAGCGTTCTATACCAGCAATAGGTTAATAATTTTAAATTATAAGAAATGATTTATTTATTTAAGACTTTGGAATAATTTTGTAGTTTTTATAGTATTTAATACAAAAAATATTTAAAACATGACATTTCTTAACCTACTCCCTTTGTCAGACATACATGGAGGCGATGGGTACACCGAGGCCATATGAGGACATACAAAAGCGCTGATGAAATTTGCAAGGCATCTACCGATGTGGCTGAACAAGAGCATTTGTACCCACCCGAATTCTTGAACATCCAAGATTTCCCTGGTACAGTTTGCTTACATTTCAATACACTATAACTAATAAGTTGTAAACTCATCAACTAATGAAAATAACATGGACACTATATTACATGAATCCCACCACATGCACTTGAATTGAAGGAAGGGTTGCGGTAATGCTTCTAAGAAATGTAAACCCTTCACAAGGATTGTGCAACGGCACCCGTCTCATCATTACGCATTTGGAGGAGTGGGTAGTTGAGGATGAGATTATTACTGGCACGTGCGTAGGAAATAAAGTCCTAATTCCTAGAATAACACTAAACGCCACCCAATCTAAATGGCCATTCGTCATGAAACGCCGTCAATTCCCACTAAAAGCTTGCTATGCTATGACTATCAATAAAAGCCAGGGGCAATCACTCAAGCATGTGGGGTTGTATTTACCAAGGCCAGTTTTCTGTCACGGCCAGCTCTATGTGGCAGTTTCTCGAGTTACACACCCACAAGGACTCAGTGTCCTGTTACTACCAACGGGGAAAGAGCCAGCTAACTACACACGAAATATAGTTTTCAAAGATGCATTCAATCACTTGGCCACCGAAATGAATGTAAGTACTACAACCCACTACGTAAAATATGTCCGGACCCACTAAAATCTATAAACCTGTCGGAAATGATCAGCACAAAGGATTATAATGTTACACAACACATACTTGGTGCGCACTATATCCATCATAATATAACGGTTTCACCATAGCTAGCTCAAATATATTTGCTCATGTCCCAGGTCTAACACCGTATGATACAACACATTTGTCACTATTGGATATCATGGAACGCATATCAACCAATCCGGCAAACATGAGGTACGCGAATGCAATGTTTTATTCAAACACGCGCTTTGAGAATCCTTTTGTGCTCAAACATTTAAATAGCTTTAGAAGAATAAATCCATTGGCTTAACCGGACGAGCTTCTATTGTCGCAGGTTTTGGGCATCGTAGACTCCTCAGTTGCTTCATTTACAAGCTCTCACGCTGAGCAACGTGCTCATTCAACTGAGTGCATTGTTGCATAGCATTCCAATATTAGGTATCAAGCATACAACTTCTCCTGTTGTCCCCAAGATTGAACTTTTTATACAAGCAAAGTTTGACACATGACAACACCTTTTAGGCTCTCAAACCAAATACATATAATCAAGCATCATACTATTACGCGTACAACCAAACTTTAAACATTCGGATGCAAAACCAGGCAAATCCCCACCATAAACTCAACAACACATTAGTTTAGGTCGTTCTACATACCCCCTAACGACAATACTTCACTGCACACCCAAGCACCAGCTCAATACGCCCTCAATATAAGTAACAAACGCACGGGGCTCTGATTTCTAGTATACTATAAATTTCCAAATGGAATAAGACTTTAATTTTAGCAGTAGTACATTAAATCAAAAATATCACAATTTTGTGATATAGGGAAAAAAAAGGGGCGCGAAGAATGGACAAATTTATGGACATTTGTTTTTCTTTTGTGCAGTTCAGGATGATGGCCTCGTGAGTTGTTAAATTTAGTAATTATTAATGAGGATAAGAAATAAAAAGGGAAATAGCACCCAATATCCCATTTTCATATAGGCTTTGCAAATCTACCCCAAAGACTTTTTTTCCCCTTGTTTTTTGCAATTATACCCCATAAATAAAAAGTTAAATGAAAATCTGACTTTTCCTTTTCTTTTGGAAAAGAAATTCTGACATGGCACTATTTTAATTGGAAAAAAAAATGAAACCCCAAATCATTTTGAATTCCAAAATGAAATGTGAAAAATTTGCTACAGGTAAAAAACCCCCAAATCATTTCCTTTTCTATTTCTCTCCCAGAGGTTTCCTCTTCGCCGGCGGAATCTAGATTTATTTTTTTCGGCGAGATTCACCGATTCCGGCGTGAAGCTTTCTCTTCCAGGTTTGTTTGCTTGAAACCCTTCTTCACCGTTCGAGGTAGCTTAATCCCTTCATGGTCGCTTGAGCTCCGAGTAAGGCCCTTGCGATTCCGCTTAAGGCTCTGGCGATTCTGTCGCGATTCCGATTCATCTGCCTCTTCTGTCTATCTCCTTCGAGCCTTATTGTTCGAGGTAGGTATGTCAAGTTTTTCAGAGTTCAAGTCATTTAACGCCATTTTAGGGTTGCTCCGTTGCTGTTCATTTGGTTTTTAGGGTTGATTCACTGTTGTTTGAGCTGAAATGAAGTGAGGAAGTGAGGTTGAATGCAGCGAATTATATCAACCTGTGAAATCCGTGTTTGTAAAATGAGAATGTCAGATTATGTTTGTTTTTGTCACAATTGCAGGAATTACCATTGTATGAACATTTCTTGTCAGCGTTGATGAAATATTTGTCACATCGTATAGTGTTATTGTTGAAATGATTAATTTGATTGTCATGAATGTCAGATTATGTTGTGTTTTGAAATTCTAATGTTGTTATTTTCCTGACATTATAGCTCTCTTACTTTTGCAACTTCCTTGTCTTCTCGTGTGATCTGTACATCTGGGTATGTTGAGTTGAGTTAGGTGCTTAGAAAAAGCTTAAATGTTGATATTTTTTGTTGTTTGTCTATCTCCCCCAGTGCAGCTGAAGTGGTGTAGTTCTTCATATTGAAACGGAGGAGATTAAAATGGGTAAAAAGGTAAATTTTGGTTAGCTCATTGTGTGTAGTTTTCCATAGTTGACATCCTATCATGTTGTGTTTAAGTATATGTTCGTTTTGTATATATTGACCTTGTATAATTTATATTTTTTAGGGTCATTTATTGAGATTTGAAGGGAAAAAATTCATCGGCAGAGTCAACCAAAACTGTCGGTGTGAATTGCTGAATCTTATTGAGAAATGCCTCTCCCCTGTGGACTGGCAAAGGATAATAGATGGTCCATTTGGACCTACTGTGAAGATGGTTCATCGACAAAACTTTTCATGCCAGCTTGTACATTACGTTTTATTCCGTCAAGTAGAAATGAGGAAGTTGTGGGAGACGTGGTATGACCTGCAAGGACAGCTACTGCATTTTTCAATGAAGGAATTTGCACTTGTGATGGGGTTATGCTGTCATAGAATGAAAGATAATGAGCTGAACCCGAATAAAAATGCCGTGAAAGAGTTATTTGATGTACAGAATTTGACGTTGGGTGAGCTCGAGTCTTTATTTATGCGTACACAGCTTGATAGCCCTTTGAAATATAAGATGGCGTTATTGATTATATTAGAGGGCGTCATTCTTGGGGTTGAGAAAAAAGTTCGCATAAGCACAGGTCATGTCAAATTATTGGCTGATATCGATCGATTCACGAAATTCCCATGGGACAGGGTTAGCTACATTGAAACTCACTAGGGATTGAGTTCAACGGTGAAGAATAGATTGGAAACGGTTGAAACAAGCAGAGACTCAAGTGCAAGGTTGGGTTACAAACTCAAGGGGTTGCCAATGGCCTTTCAGATAACATGACATGATGTAATGTATATTGTTTTGAAGTTGGTATTATAGTTACAATATATTGATGGTTTGGCTGTTCAGGTTTGGCTGTTTGAAGCTGTTAAACCAATTGCTTCAGCGTTTGCACATTTGGTGGATAAGGAGGCCTACCCACGCGGTCTACGATGGTCATTAGATTCACAACCTGATGCGACGGCTGTGGAGTCTTTCTTAGGGAAGGCCACATCCCGTTTTATTCCAAATGTGGTGTTGATAGAGGAAGAAGCTGAGGTGGAGGTCTTAAAAGAATGCAAATTTTATGGGGAAGTGAAGGACACTTACTTTGACAAGGCAGTTGAGAAATTCGAGCTAAGTAATAAGAGGTCTATCAATGGTAGAAGAAAAGGAAAGAATGATTCGGACTCTGCCCCTGCTGCAAAGTCCTCGGGCCTGGATGCAAGACAGGTGATGTGCGCTATGAAAGAGCTTCATGAGCGTATGATTAATTTGGAAAACCAAGTGGATGCATGGTTTTGTTCTATGAATAAAACCTTGGGCATAATATAACAGATGATCAAGGAGAGGGTATTCAACAAGTCAGGTTCAACAAATGACGAACAAGAGGAATGAGAGGTAAGATAACTGTCAACAATCGTTATTAAGTTATGTTTGGGAACTTAGATATATATATGTCGTGGAAGCTCAAGCATTTGTACTTGTGTAGAATAGTAATGTCATTTTGAATTGTAATTTAGTTATGCATAAAGCTCTGTTTTTGACAAACATTATAGAATGGTGCACTTACTGATTATTCTTTTGAGTTAAATCTAATTTGTAATTTATTGAAGCAGAATAGTGTACATGGTCGTGATGAGGATGTTGGAATGGATAGAATGGGGGGGGGGGGGGGGGGTCTGATTCAAATCCCCTACAGGATGACGATGATGAAGGTGCCACTAAAGTCGACAATGGCAATTTAGAAAGCATGGTTGTTTATCGAGAGCAAAAGGATGATGAAGATGGTACAGTTCAGAGAGATGATGTTAAGGGTGCAGTAGAAGATGAGGGGGAAAATGGAGAAACGATGACAAAAGAAGAAGACGATAAGAAAGAAGGAAAGCAAGTTGCAAGGAAGACTCATTCAAAAAAGAAGAAGGATGATAAAGATGGTGCAGTTCAGAGAGATGATGTTGAGGGTGCAATACAAGATGAGGGGAAAAGTAATCGCAAGGAAGGAAAAGTAGTGACAAGGAAGACTCGCTCAGAAAAGAAGATGGGTGATGAAGATGGCGCAGTTCAGAATGAGGCAAAAAATAAAATAGGGAGGACAAGAGGAGTTGAGGTATGCATCAATAAACCATCCTGACAGGATGGTCCCTCAGATCACCAACATGTTATTTATGAAAAAACGTATTTGCAGATGCAAAAACAAGCTGAGGTGGAAGGAGAGTCTACCAAAGAATCAATTGGACTCTCAACAAGAAAAAGCAGCTCAATAAAAACAATTGATACAACTGGTGAACTGAATGACCATCCTATCAGGAAGAGAGGACTGTCCAGAGTAGCCGATAATCCCAAACGATACAAGGTTTCAACGCCCAAAGGATTTTCAAACATGAATAAATTGCAGTGTTGGTTAGACTCGAAGGAAAGGTTAGGAAGTTGTCCTTCCTGTCTTGATTATATGAACCTGTCTTGAAGATATGAATGCGTGTTTGAGGTGTTAATTAAACCATGTTATGATGCAGTGAGGAAATTGTTTCTCCAACTGGAGAATATCTAAAGAGGGAGTTTTTTGAGCCATTGTTGCAACCAAATGGGTGGCTGAAATCTAATGTAAGCTCCTTTCATTTTTTATATAAATTATCGTGGCATGCAGCAAATTTGTGGTATGACATATATTTTTGGTTTGTAGCACTTGGACGAATGTATGTATTATCTTGGGTGTCGCGTGCGTGACAAACCAGTGACAATATTGGACACCTGGTTTTAGCGTAATTTGGACAAGGAAATGAATAGATGGTTATCAGATAAGCAAAGTTATGTTGCTAATGGAGGTAAGATGAGATACCTACGTGGGGAACTGCCTGCAATTTATGGGAAGGATTGGAAGGATGTGGATCGTATATACCTCCCCTTCAATTTCAAGGACAAACATTGGGTAGCTCTGGAGATACAACTAAGTAAATGGTGTGTCACTGTATACGATCCCGACGTCAATTTGTTCAAATTTTCGAAAGTCCATAGGCTCCTTGCAGAGTTGACATATATTCTTCCTGTCATGATAGCACAATATGAGTCTTTGGCAACAATTTATGAACATAGGCGGGGAAATCCCCTAAATGTGACTCGTGTTCCTACATTGGAGAGAAACAAGAGAGGGTAAGTTGTTTACATAAATTGTTCATTTGTTTGTGTGAAATTGGTTATAATATCAGCAAACCAACTACATTTTTTACTTGTGTGCAGGGGCGATTGTGGCGTCTTCACGATCAAGTACATAGAAATGCTAAGTTTCGGACGTCAAAACATCGTGAACGTGGGTGACAAATTTGTGGATGAGTACAAAAAAAGGATAACCGATAGTATATTCGATATGAACTGGTTTGACTAGTGGAGGATATGTTATTCACTTTCATGTAAGCTTCACTGTAGTTGGGATAGTGCTAGTGTTGTATGATTCCTTATTGGGGGGTTTTCGCTAGAATTGACTTGTATTGTTGACAATAACTTGTGTTGAAATTGTTTTGGAAATCTAGCAAAATTGGTTGCTGCATAGGGTAATTGCCAGTGTTGCACATATGTTATTTGTCACATTGTATACTCCTATTGTCGGAAATATCCTTTTTTTTGTTGTTTTAGGGTACAAAATTATTTTGTAATATTATTTGTTCACCGATTTGACCGTTTTAATAATATTTAATTTAGAATAAAAAGCGTAAGACATACACCGATTTACCTTTCTTTGAAGTTTGAATTCTCCCAAAAGCCCCTCCGTGTTTACCTTCCAAAATTCCCTCCACATTTCTTCTTTTTCCTTCCCAAGAAGGCGACTCTGCAAACATCCATCATTGTTATCAGACATTTTCTTCTTCCCCAGAAGGCGACTCTTCAACTCCTCTATCTTTCTCGATTTATGCTTACTTACTCTTGAAGTCCATCTCCACATTTTCTTACTTACTCCCTCCTCCATCTTTCTCCATTAACGCGTTACAAAAGAACCCTAGAAAATGCTAGTGCTTAGAGACCGTAAAGAATCGACCCCAAAGAAGAGTGGAGAGAAAAGGAAGAGAAAAGAAGACGACAGCCAGGTTTGAAAGAAGAAGAAGCAGAGAGGCGTAGTGCAGGCGAAAGGCGGAAAAACTTCTAACAGTTCCATAGGGAAAAAAGCCGCGAAGGGCAGGTCGAGGCCAAAAGCGAATGATGAAGAGGGGAATAAACCCTTAATCTTTAAAGAGGATGTAAGTTGTCTAAATTTTTTTGTTTAGGGCTTAGCGTAATTTTTCAATTGTCCTGTCACCCATCTGAAATGGTTTACTTTGTATCAGGAGTGTTTTTTTAGGGTTTTATGTTTTTTCATCTGTCGTCTGAGGCTTCTGAAATGGTTCGATTGCGTGTGTTTATGGTTATTTTCATTTGGCTTGCAGATTAGGTATAGTTATTTCAGAGGTGCACCTTTCTACGGCAGAATTAACATAAACTGTAGGGTGCACTTTGTTCGTGAGATTGAAAACAAGTTGACACATGTGGATTGGCAACGGGTTTTGGATGGCCCGTTTGGAAAAGTTTTGAAAATGTTGCAGCAGGTATCATTTTCTTCACAGACAGTGCATGCAGTTCTATTTAAGCAACTTGAAACAAAAAAGAAGTGGGAGTCTTGGTATGAGGTGGCAGGGAAAGAGTTGAGGTTTTCGATTAAGGAGTTCTCTCTCATAACTGGACTGAATTGTGGGGAACTTCCATTTGTGGATACTAAAGCAGAGGGCTAGTAATGGAGCGTTTTTTTGGTAGTCTTGGTGGTCCTAAGACGACCATACAAGATGTTTACAATAGATTTAAAGAACATCGTGAATTGGACAACTACAAAATGAAATTGGCACTGTTGTTGATAGTTGAGGGTCTGTTGCTGGGAGGGGATAAGAAGAGGCTAGTGAAGCCGCTGCATGTTAGGCTGCTGGAGAATATGGATAATTTTTGGGATTATCCATGTGGAAGGGTTGCTTATGAAGAGATTCACAAGTCATTGACCACAGCATTGGCCAAAAGGATGCAAACAGTAGAGAAGGCAAAGCTACTCTCCGACACACCAAGACTTCCATATTCCATTCAAGGCATGCCAGTTGTGTTTCAGGTAGTTTTATTTGCAGCATAGTAGTATACTTTATGCTATACTATGACAGGATATTTCAGTACTGGGTGACAGGATCGTGGTGAATATGCAGGAAGTTTTTCTTGTTTGATTGACACTACATAGTAGTTTTCCAACATACTTTTAATTGCATTCCAGATTGTTTTAGGGTGACCTGATCTAAATGTGTAATGGTTGAAATATTAATTACTGAATGTGTTTTATTTGCAGCATAGTAGTATACTTTATGCTATACTATGACGGGATATTTTAGTACTGGGTGACAGGATCGTGGTGAATATGCCCGAAGTTTTTCTTGTTTGATTGACACTACATAGTAGTTTTCCAACATACTTTTAATTGCATTCCAGATTGTTTTAGGGTGACCTGATCTAAATGTGTAATGGTTGAAATATTAATTACTGAATGTGTTTTATTTGCAGCATAGTAGTATACTTTATGCTATACTATGACAGGATATTTTAGTACTGGGTGACAGGATCGTGGTGAATATGCCCGAAGTTTTTCTTGTTTGATTGACACTACATAGTAGTTTTTCAACATACTTTTAATTGCATTCCAGATTGTTTTAGGGTGACCTGATCTAAATTATAGGGTGACAGGATAAAATGAAATAATGTATCTTAATTTGCTGATTCTCAAACCGCTTGTTATTGTAGATATGGGTATGGGAAGCTGTGCCAACATTTGGTCTCCAATTTGCATCAAAGTTGAGTGAATCTGCAATGCCTCGAGGTCTTCGTTGGTTTTCAGATGACGCCCCTGAACATGGAGTGTTGGAGTTGTCTTTGGCTGATCCTACACATGTGGTTAAGCCCATTCTTATTCCCGATGAGGATGAGCTGTCCGACTGCTACTATGTTGTTGAATTGGATGACCCGCATTTTGACAAAATTGTGAAGGAAGCAATGAAGGGTTTGAAAAAGAAGGGGAAGGGGAAGCAAGGAAAAGATGGAGCGAGCTTGAGTAATGCATCTGTGCAGTCATCAGAGGTGATAAGTCAGATGTTCAGAATGATGAAGAGGTTGGAAAAAGGAGTGCTTGACAGGATGAGAATGCTGGAAAAGAGGGTATCAAAGGAGGAGGAGGTGCGTAAGCTCAAGAGTACTGGGAAATCAAAGAATATACGGATGAGGATGAATCCTATGGTGAGTCTGATGAGGAAGAGGAGGAAGTTTATAAGGATGATTAGGTGGATGATAAGAAAGTTGAAGGTGTTTTATCTGAGAGTGATGAGATTGAGAGTGATGATGATGATGACGATGATGATGATGAATCTGGTGATGGTGATGAGGCTAATGACAATGAAGAACTTCGGCAGGGTGGTGACAAACCTAAGGAGGATGACAAGGTAGATATTTCTGATGAGGAGGAAGTTTCTGATGAGGATAATGAGACTGATGGTGAGGAAGTTAAGGAGGCTACGGAGAAGAAAGTTTCTGATGACGATAATGAGACTGATGGTGAGGAAGTTAAGGAGGCTGCGGAGGAGAAGGTTGTGTTGGAGAAGGTGAAGAAGGTAGAGGCTGAGGTTCAGGAGGCTGCGGTGGAGAAGGTACAGGCTGAAGGAAAAGAGGTATGAAAATTATCAATTTCTCATCCCTACTATGAAATTATTGTTTGTACGAACTAACAAGATTTATAGTTTATAGTCTGTGAGTTTTTATGTTTTACAAGAAAAGGCATGGTGACAGGATTTGTACGCATGCATGACATGGTTATTATGATTGCAGGATTTTGATAATTCCATTGAGGCTAACAATGATGTTGAGGGTGCGTATGGTGTTATGGCCCTTGTCAAAGACATAAATGAAAATGCTGGCGTTGGGGAAAAGGACCAGGAGCAGGATTTTACTAACGATATTGAAGGAGCACCGGAGGCTACCCAAGCTGAGGTAGAGGAAAGAGAGGAACCTCTTTCAGTGCTAGCCGCTGTGGTTGCTTCATCCAAGAATGCGAAACCCAGAAATAAACGAGAGCAGCATCTCCAACCGACGAGGTTTCTTCCTAGTCGTATGGTGAAGCCATCCGCCCAAAAAAAAAACACCTTACACAGATGAGAAAAAGGGGGAAATTGTGAAGAAGATAACCAAGAATCCACAGGTGAAGGAGATGACTGCTTTGCTGGAATGGATGAATGATGAAAGGTTAGTATCCCACGGATTTAACAATAATGTTCAACTATCTTTCATGGATTGAATTACGCCTTCTTTGTTTTTCAGCTCTATGCCAATAGTTGGACTGTGTGGTGAAGAGATGGGCAAGAAGTGGATTGGTCTAATACTGGAACCAAAAGCTTGGCTGGAAGATGGTGTAAGCTATTTAAGTATGATGTCAACATAGTTTACTGTTAAGATTTATTGCAATGCCTGACAGGATGAATTATATTTTTTGAAGCATATCGATGAAGTTTGTGGTTATATCCGTAAGGCGCTTTTGGAGTCCGAAGTTAAAAGCAAGGCCACAATATTGGACGTTTTCTGGACTGCTGATTATACGGATGCATTGAAATACTATATGAAAAATGACTACACTGTTCCACCTGCATCTGAACGTGCACTCACATACTTTAGGGGAGATCGGCCTAAGACTTATGGGTCCAATTGGGATGATCTGGACTTCATTTACTTCCCCCTCAACATCGATAACAACCATTGGGTGGCTGTTGAGATCGATTTGTAGCAATGGCAGGCAAATGTATATGATTGTAATGTGGCTTTGAACCCTGACTTGGCCATAGAGAACTGCGTGCATGTGATTTGTCGGTTTCTTCCTCACTTCATGACACAGTACCCCCCGCTTGGCAAGAGATTTGAACATCGGGGTACTAAAGAGATTAAATTTGAGAGAATTCAAGGACTGAAGCAGAACAAGCGTGGGTAAGTCGAAATATGAATCCCCTTACGAATTTTATTACATACTTCATTTGAGTAACAAAGTGCATGTTGTGTTCGTAGTCATGACTGTGGGATATACACTCTGAAACACATGGAGTTGCTAAGTGCTGGTTGGAAAAATCTAGACGTTGTGGCAGACAAATTTATTGACGGCTTCAGGAGCGACATGGCTCACAATGTGTTTGACGGGGTATGGAGGTCGAGCCTAACGAAGTGCATCATTTAGATTACATGCAATGTTATTTGGATATTTGGATTGGATATTTGGATTACATACAATGTTATGACAACTTCAACTTGTTTAGATTGCATACCAACTGTTTCTGTATCCTGTCAATCTTGTCAACCGTCATGAAATTATCATTAACTGCCCCCCAACGCCATTGACTGACAATAAAAAATTAGTCAACCGTCATGAAGTTATCATTAACTGCCCACCAACTTCCGTCAATCAGTGACAGGATATTAACCCAATTAATTAAATTAAGCACCCTCATAAATGTAACCCTAACCGCCACCAACCCAAAAACCTCTTTATATACCCCCTCATACGAAACCATATTTCCTCATCCACAATCCGCTCCAAAACTTCTTCCACTTCCTCACCCTAAAAACTCTAATTTCCCTTCTCTTGTTTCGTTTGTTTCCATGGCTTATGAGCCTAACGACTATGAATGGGGCCTTAACGATCACATGGTTTACACAACTGTCCATACCGGTGGGAGACTCATCCCTTCAAGGGGACAAAATGCCAGGATTTCAAGCCATGTCTACCAAGGCGGGAGGACCCAAAACTGGAGGCCTTCGGCTAATATGGTACAGGATATCCATTGGTTGCTCAACCAACTGTTTCGTTTTAACGGTTACGAACAGGACGCCGCTTACTTCTTCGAAGTTGTGCCCCCCCCATGGCGGGCCTCGTACCTTGAGGGCCTTACAGCGCCGCGGAGACGCCGTCGCCCTTGCCGCCCAAGGTAGATCCGTTGCCTTCATAAACATATATGTCGTCACTGGAGATGTTGTTGATGAACTTCCGCAGCGCGACGGCCCAGAATCATCTGTCTCCTCCACACATATTTAGTATCTGATGAATTAATCGAGGTTATGAAGTCTGTTGTTTTATGATAGGTATGTCAAGTAGGAGAAGGATAATGTCATATAGTGACTATATATAGTCAGTAGGTTATGGTATAGTATGTTATGGTAATGTCGCATGAATTAATATGTTATGTCAAGTAGGAAGATGATAATGTCATATTATGTAATTCTGTTTTATATAATATAGTATTTTATGGTAATATCTTATTATGTAATTCTGTTTTTCCTGTGTATTATTCAGATACCACTCATGTCAGTCTGTTGGTTATTTGAAGTCATGATAAATATGGAAGAATAATAAGTGGGAAGAAGTGTTTGGTACAGAATGGAGTGAAAGTTCTTTCATATAAATATAACCAAAAGTAGTCAATATTGACAATGTCGGGATATATATATAACGATGACAGGAGAATATTACATTAACATACGGATGCATATTAACAAAATACATACCATTTATACGAAAAGTAATATGAGTGGTAAGAGATCCTTCATCCATGTGGAACTCTTACTACACATATTAACAAAATAGTAACACAATTAACGACATCATGGGCCGGCTGAGGGGTTAGGACAGTTTCGTGAGTTATGGCCGACAGCACAACAACTTCCACACCTTCTCCTCGGGCCCCTGTATTCTCCCCGTGACGGGATCCTTTTCTTCCTTGGTCTTCCGGATTTCCTCCTAACAACCGGGGGCAAACATGATCTATTCAAGACCGTGTCAGGAACTTCCCAACGCTCAAATGCAGGAACCAGATATATAGTTTCCTTGTACACTTCCTTCCACATTTCAGCGGTAAAGAAGGGATGAACAAGAGTGACAGGATCCACACCACAATCCTTCGCGGCCGCTATAGCATGCGCACATGGAATTTGGTCAACTTGGAAGACGTTGCAGTAGCAGGTTCGAGCATGCAGATTTACCAAGAGTGTAGTTCCATTGGCATGCACTTGAAACTCATATTGATTTAGCCTACTCACAACCATTGTCAACGATTTCAAATAATTACCTTCTAGCTCAGTACAAATTGTCGGGGTCAGAATATCCACATGTCCCTCTCCCTTAAATCGCATGTCACAAAACCAATTACTCATGACATTCAGTATACCATCAAGCAACCCAATCAACGGCATTAGACGCGGGCCCAGTAAGCGACTATTCACGGATTCTACGTTGTTGGACGTCATAATGTTGAATCTGTTTGCGGGCATATGCGACCTTGTCCACGCTTCAAATCCAACACCCCTGAGGTACGTACCGATTGTAGGAGACTGGTTGCAAAGTCTTGCAAATTCACGATTAAAGTCCTGTTTGGTGTACGCTTGATTTGCCTTTTGTTACAGAATCCACAAGTCATTTCTTTTAAACCTCGTCTTCACGTTACCCCATAGGTGAAGTGTGCAACAACCATGCTTTGCGAAGATATAGTGCTCTCTTAAACCTTTGTATATACTTCCATGACGGTCAGACACAAATACGAGGTCATGATCGTCGGCAACAACAGAGCGTAGGTGTCGGAAGAAATACGACCATGAACTATCATTCTTGCTGTCAACAACAGCAAAAGCCACTGGATATATTTGTCTGTTTCCGTCTTGTGCCACTGCAACTAGAAGTGTGCCTCTGTACTTTGATCCTAGATGGGTACCATCCACAGTTATGACCTGCAGTAGTTTTCAATCAGCTCTACAATGTCATGTATCAATTTGACAATAGAATCGGAGAACGTGACAAGATGGAAATATACCTTTCTTAAAAACTGTATTCCATTGCGCCAAGCACCCAAGCTGATGAAACAATACTTGAATCGATGATTAGAGTCTACTTCAACATGTGTGACTGTCCCTGTATTCATCCTTTCGAGCATGTACATGTATCCATGAATCCTATTGTAGCTTTCTTCAACTGTGCCTCTTATCATGTCAATGGCGGTTAAACGTGCTCTGTTTGCCTTGTCGTAACCAACTGCCACTCCCATTTTCTTCATGCTGTCTTGAATTTTGGCAGCACAAGGTCCGAGACATGTACCGGCTGTGTTAAATCTGTAACAGGATTGTATATGTAACATGCTAAGGTTAGTTCATATACATGCTCATATATGATCGTACTGACAGGATTGTTTACTTACCTTGACATAATATGGTCAGCAATTACGCTTGAACTTGCATGTCTGTGGTAATTATGCTTTAGCTTCATGCCATATGTATGTTGTCCACAATACTTCCTTACTTGAAACAATCCTGTGCTGCCAAGAGCGGTCCCACGACAAAAAATGTGCAACTAGGATCAATGCACCTTACCACATATAACTTCTTATCAGACTTATGGACGTGCATCTGGAAGCGCCTCTGTAATGCCATCAAGGATAACGATCCTTAAGATCCTTCTTGCAATTGAAATGCTCTCCAACTTTTATTTCCAAATTATTGCCGCTCACCCCATTATCCTCCATTGGCTCATCCAATTGCCTTTTACACAACCGTTTGCTACGATAGTACTCGGCTTCAATCTGTTGTAGAACTTCCTCATCAATGTCTATGAATAAGTTTTCGACTTCATTAGTGTCATCCAACAATGTCCCTTCTTCAACATACTCCTCAACATCATCCTCAAACTCATCCTCAAGGTCATCCCAATCAAAATCTCGCCCAACGTCTTCCCCATAATCACTCCCATCAGTTTCCGAGTCTGCCTCAGATTGACTCACCAAGTCAACTATTTGTACTTCCCCATTGTTTACACGACAAATTTTTGGTTTAAGTTCATACATGTCACAATCAACGATATCCCGTAAAGCTTCAGTGGGATAATTGTCGCTTACCATATTGCTCTTGTCGGATTTGGTACGATCAGTGACAGGATGACGACCTACCACAACCTCGGGCTCTGCCTCTTGAGTTTGTGTTAACGGTGGTGGAGTCAGACACGCTGTTATGTGCTCTTCATCACTTGTACTTGGATGGCAACCTACCATAACCTCTGGCTCTTTGTTTCCCTTCTTTTTCATACTCGCATATAACTCGATAGGCCAAATGTTATCGTGCGAGTGTGCGTTCAAAAACTTCAACGCACCAAGGTCCTCGTCATCTTTGACATCGATTGGTTGTGCCAGTGGTTTCCACGGTGACAGATATTTTATCTCCATTTCATCTATCTCGTCAATGCATTTAATCTTCTCAGCTAACTTTTTCCTGAGATTTGAGTAATTCATATCTGCATACAAAAGAAGTCCTGTTGTCGTTGTGATCCCATCAAAAACCCACTTGTTTCCCTTACATGTCCATTCACCACCTGTTTTCAGAGTCAAGTAGTATGATGTTGAACCTGTTACACGAAGAAAAAGCAAACACAAGTTCAATAGTTTATTAGGGCCAAACGGGGACCCCCGAATGATAATGCCCTAACACCGACATTAAAGGGTAAGCAAGACCACAAAAGATTTTACTGTAAAGAAGAATAGGAATAAGAACGTGAAAGTCAGAACTCACCCATTATTAAACTTCTTCTATTCCAAAGACATTGAAGACGCTGCACAATCTATTTTGAAGCTTTGTGGATTTAAGGTCTTGGGGTGTTACGGAACTTTTGTGCAGGTTTACAGGTTGGGTTATGCTTGGATAACAATCCCTAACACGTGGGTAAAGGGGTAGAAATTGGAGGGAAATTTTAGAGGGAAAACAGAGGTTTTCCCTCTAAGTGTGTACTACATTTTCAGAGGTCATATTAGGTGAATAGTTATGAAGCAATACTGAACAAAAAAAGCTAAATAAACCTCAGCGGGGACCGCCGACCATTCCTTCTCATTTTGCCTCAACAATCCCTAAACCCTCTCTGCGCCGAACTTGAAGGTAACCCTCTTTGTTTATTGTGTGGTTTTCACACTGGATCAGTAAGCAAGCACGTATCACTTCTTTTTTGGTGGAAATCTTTCTTTGTTTCTACAGTACTCGAGTACAATGTCATCCAGCGACACCTCAAGTTATCAAAGCGGGGACCCCCCGCAAATATGAACATCCACCTTCATCTCCTACACCTTCTCAATTAGAGGAGAAGTTGCAAGAAGAGTTAGACATGTTGCTAACGAATAGCCCACGTTCCAACATGTTGGGTGAAATAATCACACGCCTACGTACTGAGATACATGAACTTGGACAGAGAATCATGGAACTCAATACAACTGAGATGCAATTCGATCATGCAATTTGGCGACTAAATGCAAGGGTGGCAGAACTTGAAGCTGAAAACAAGGCACTACACTCCCATGCAAACTTCAGAAACCATGTAATAGTTCATATTTCTGCGTTTGGTGCTGGTGTGATTCTAGGGATTAGTGCTTTCAGCATTTGTAATCGAGCATGTAGGCATGGTTGAGGATGAATTGACTATGAAGTATATACCTCATGACTTTGGTTTTTTATATAAGAGGATGAATTTTATTTTCGAATAGTTTTAGAAAGCATGGTTGATTCTACATGTCAGATTGCCAAAATATTAATGTCGACACTACACACACCGACAATTACCTTACTAGAATAGTTGTCAACTGGATACTATCATTACATTCCTACAATATTGTAGCGTGGGCTACCATTACATGTCTACAAAAAGGATAGTTGTCAACTGGATGCTATCATTACATTACTAGAATCACAACTACCTACTCACAACCTCCTCATGCACGAAGAATGCACAGCCTTCATAGGCGCTATTTAAAACACAATCCTTTAGGATTTCTTGTCAGTTCCAATCCTGTCAAAGACCAAAAACACGGTAGTTAATCAACCTTGTTAATCCTGTCAATGACCAACTCTTAGGATTTTTTTACCGGGAATTACCTTTTCTAAAATATAAGGGTTTCCAACTATAATAAGCAATGATCGGGCACGAGTCAGGGCAAAATTTAACCTCTTCGGGTTGCTCATATATCCCATGCGGAAAGTCCTATCATATTCATCGTGGTTAGCGGTCGATCTGACGGTTGACAGGATGATCACTTCCTTTTCTTCACCCAGAAACTGCTCAACCCCGCCAATCTCAATATCCCTCATACGTAGAGACATGAGAGCCTTCCTTATCTTTAGTACTTGTTGTGGGAAAGGGGTAATAATCCCGATGTCTTGCTCAGGCACATTCCTTCTTATCAACCTCTGTACGAGCTCAACCACCTTGCTAGCTTCAATCCTAGTAAACCATGATGGGTTGCCCTTTTCCCTCTCATCAAAGCCTTGGATGCCACAAAACATGAAAGGGAAGTTCCTATTGGGAAGCATATCAGCCCAAGGTAAGAAACATGTCTTACTATCTTCTCGATATGGCCTCAATGCTCCACTATAAAATAGTCTTCAAGGAACATTGACAATAGCAGGGTGGCTCCGGTAATTGTTCAACACATTGTGACATAATTACGATCCCCTGATCTGTACACTTCAAAGTCCAACAACCTCTCTAGAAAAGATCTTCCCAAACCATAAGCCTCAGCTTGCTTTGAATAAATATCAGGCCCAAGTTGTTTGGGATCACCACAAAGAACAATAACTGTGTTTTCTTCTATGAGGGTTGATATGGGGATCATTGTCTCTGGCTCTGAAACTTGGCTTGCATCATCTAAGATGATGTGGGAGAAGTGGCCACGGTTAACCCTTTCAGCATGATAGAGGTAAGATGCACTCGTGTATGTCGTTATTATTATCTTGTACATGCGGAGTGCATCTCGAGAAGGGCAAGTGAAGAAACCAGCACTGTAGGTGCAGAACCTCAACAATGAAGCGTTTATTTTTTGTAAGGGACGATGTGTGGCATTCAACCTATAAATATCTTCCTCTCTAAGTGAAGGACACTCACCAAGGATTTTCTCTAATATGTGATCTGCCGCGTAATTTGAATAAGCACATACCAGTATATGAGAATCACGTCTAGTTGTATAGAGTTGTAGGATCACCTCCACCAGTGTTTTTGTCTTTCCTGTTCCTGAGGGTCCATAAATCACATAAGGATCTCCTCCTCTACAGCCTAAAATTAAGCGAACGACATTTTTTTGGTCCTCATCAAGATGAAGTGAGATAGGCACAAAATTGTTGGTTGTAATCCTCCGTTTTGACTGATACTCATGGGGAAAGAGGAAGTTTTCATGTAATGCCTCTGCAGATAGAATGGCTTCATGAAGCTTACGAAAATTTGCCCCGTTGAACACAAAACAGATTTCATACGCATTGCTATCTATATGCCTTTGGTAAAATTCATCATTAAATTGCAATAATAATTCACCAGCCTCAACACGGTCGATCAAGCCTGTTCAAAGAACATTAGCAAGTTCAACATGAGAACATAACATTGACAATGATAATTCGTGCAATTTCATAATTCATACCGACAATAGTACATTACACTTTGACAAAAAACATAAGATACCTAACATTATTAACATACCTGATGGACAGAATATTCTCCATAAACATTCACCACATCTCCACTGACAACTGAGGGCCTTCTTTCACCTAGTCCTGGCACTTTAAGTGCTACAAGCCTGACATTATACCTTTGTCTCAAAGTAACAAACTTCATATTATAAGCTTTGACATACTCCTGTAAACAAATATAAAAAAGATTCCTTCAACAACTTGGTACTACGACAGAACGATGCCATTTAGCTATCCCCTCAGTCCCCCAACCCCCATACATAGAAAACATAACACTTACCATAATCAGAAGTTCCTCCATCCCTAACAACTCATTGAAATACGACACATAATTTTCCTTTGTTAAGCCTTGTAAGACCACTTCAGGGATTTTCCTCAAACTCTATCGCTTTCCTGATCTGTGTTGGTATGTTATATGGTCTCTCAGGTGCCAAAGCTTTGGATACCTCATCTTCAGCCAAGAGGAAGACAAGTCGTTCAATAATCCCTGATCAGTTTGGATATGCAGTATAGATGTGAAAAGGCCAATCTCCTTGGGCACACAAGACATCCATATAGTCAAGCTACCATATGGGTTCAAATTTCGTTCCTCCATATCAAAACAAGGGACAACATCTTCCTCGGGTATGTCATCTGGCTGGCCAGATGAAGGTTTCATCAATGAGAACACAAATGAATCTTCAGGATTTGAAGCATAAATCTTCACACCCCAAAGTAAATATATTCATCTGTGGTGTTTTCTATGGTGAATGACGCCACGACAACCTCGTTCACAGGAACCGATTGAGGCTTTCCTCTAGCGAATGGAAACGGCACAGACACATGACAGGACCCTCCTCAGTTGGCGATGATGTTGTGACTGAAGGAACATCGATGAAGCCAACCTCTCCCTTGTCTCCAATGGTGGAGTATTCATCGTCCATACCTATTTGCCACTCAATTAAAATCCAACAGAAATTTGTGAGTCCACAGGAAAAGAATACAACCACACGAGCTGCTCTAAGGAGAGGAAAGAGATGAAGAGTAGAAAGAGATGGGTAAGATGAAGTGACAAACGAGAGAGTAGGACTGGAAGTATGTACAGTTAGGATAGTCAAACAACACACACTCCAATGAGATGGGGTAGATGAAGTGCCATTACTATCTCCATAAAGTAAGATCTCTGCGAAGTAAATCAGTCTGAATACGGTCACATTTGTCAATCATACATTATTACACTGAAAATAGTATAAATAGTATGTCACAATAACAATATAAAATGTCACGCTTTGGAAATCACCAGCACTACAAGTGCCTCCTCTGTACCTAAAAATACTCAAACATGGACATTTTCTAATTAAGATATCTTTAAAGTAGATTGGTGAGATGAAGTGCAATTAATATCTATGTAAAGTAAAATTGTCAAAGAAGCAGAGCATCAGGAACGGGAGATCTAATTAAGACATCTTGTATTTAGATGAACTATCCAGCTTCTGAGAACAACTATTCAGCCAGATGTCACACGTCCTACCAAATTAGGCAATAGACAAGCATGTAATATAGTCTAATGACTAAAAACTTTTAGTTATTAACTATGACATTATTCTGTGATATTTGGTATGACATATATCCAATTTAAACGGTGTAGTTATGACATTTTTATTACTAAGTATGACAATTGTTTTACTAAGTCCGACAAGATCTGTCTATTATAGCAGGAAAAAAACCTTGTCAATATAACTACCAGTTCATCCAGACTAGAATCATTTCTTTACTTCAGAAAATTACCACTTCATCTCTTCACTTGGGTTTTACATTTGCTCCCTTCTGAATATTTGCTTTTACATAATTTAGCCCTACCCCTAACCTGGAAAACTGCTTCTGAAACAATCTGCTGAGTTCAACAATTCTTCGGGTTCATATGCTGAGGTTCAACCCTTCTCTCGCCCATCGCCATTCCTTTTTAACAGTTGCACAGTTCACCATGGAGATACATCGTCATTCCTGTTTACATCGCCATGGAGATACATCGCCATTCCTTTTAAACTCTAGCACAGTTCGCCATGGAAAAAAAATTGTGAATATAACTACCTACCAGTTCATCGCATCTTGTTTAACAGTTACAAGGACGTGTGCAGAATGGAAGGGAGAGGGAGGGGAGGGAGGATGGGTTTGCATCTTTCACTTTCAACTGTTCATGTACCGGCCGGCGGGATGGATGAAGCGGGATGGCGGGATGGGCGGGAAGTGGGCGGGAGAGATGAAGAAGGGGGCGGGAAATATTTTGGGGTTTTAGAGGGAAATTGCAAAAAATATTATTTTACTATTTTGGGCTTTTTGTTCCTTTTTCTTTTCATGCTTTTTCTTGTTTTTACTTAATTTTTGAATTAAAAGAAAAATTTAATATTTTGCAAAAATACCCAAATGGTGTATATATGCAAAAAAAAATCAAAGTGATATTGTGCAAATCACTAATGCATTTGGGGTATATATGCAAATCGGTGAAATAAAAAAGACTAACGGCCTATGACGCTCACTGCATGAGGAAAAGGATTTAGAAAAATCTTAACAACTCCTAAAAAAATTGGACATTATGTAGTCCAAGGATACCACAAAATTCCAGGAATAAAACCTTATTTTTAAATATGCACATTTTAAACTTCAAACATCTTAATTTAATTTCAAAGATA